>CM067216.1:42910452-43510452 GCA_034190945.1 Octodonta nipae | reverse complement strand
AAATTTCATTAGTGCGAACAAATTACATCTACGTTGGTTCTCGACATAACTTCAAATTTCATTAAGAATTTACCTACAAGAGTAACAAGATGTCGTAAATATCGTGTGCCACAGTCTCCTAAAGTATAAGAGTATTACGAGGTCGGTTGAAAAAGGGAAGGTTGCCATTTTTTTGACACTTCGCTTTGCTGTGTTGAAAAATTTCTATTAGTTTCTGAGATACAGGTTGAATTGAGAAAAGTGCCTACCTACATTTATTTGGTTGCTTTATCAACAACTATTGAGTTTCGAGACTGTTCAAATTTGAAAGCTCTATAATTTTTTCCGCTCTAGAACAGTGTTTTTTTCACATTTTATTTCTAACGTGTGTTGAACTGGCTACCACAACTAATTTCATTTTGAGTGGAGATTTAAAAAATCATCAAAATTATAAAAAATCCTTTATACGAGCCTATGTTTTGGGTATATCATTTATAAATCGGAAATTTTATTTAGACAAAAAAATATATTTTTAACAGTTTTGTTGAACTTAAAATTTTTAAACATGGAAATGTTTAACAAAAGACAAAATAACCATGTAAGTAACATTGCTTCCTAAAACAATTTTGTTAATGTAAAATTATTTTTTGGAATTCTTTGAAACAATCTGAGAGTAATTTTATTATATGCTTTCCGAATTCGTATATTCAGATATCGCAAATCGTATGGTCTAGTTCCATACACATCTTTACTAAAACCCGATATGGAGAAATCTATTGGGACAATATCTGGTGTTCGCGCTGCCCTCTTTTTAACCGACTTCCAAGAAGGAGGAGGTTATGAATTCGTCGGCAACCAGCGATTATTAAAAAACGGCTTGGGCAATTTTGATGATTGAAACTGCATTATATTAAGGAACAATACAGAAAGGTACCATGTAATTGTCTATAACATGAGATTTGTGGCTTTCCAGTAAATCAGAAAAAAAAGTAAATAAGGAACTAAACAATCCTAAAACAGCTCAAGCAGTTTGAATATTATAAATTGTATTCTACAAAGATATGTTCCTGCTTGATTCCGTATATTATTTTATAACATAAATCATACCATTTTTCTGAAAATCGGAAAAATATACTCAAACTGTAAACATTAATGTAATTGTTAAATTTTCATCATAAATATCTAGTTTAAATGTTTTTCATTTTGATTCATTTGAAGTCAGATTCTTTTAGAGACGAAGTTAAGTTACGGGGCTTATTATGGCCTGAAATGGCAGAAAATATTCTGTTAGTTTGTTATGCCGGCGATCTCTTCTATATGTTATATGGTTGTAGGTTTGTGCGTGCGTGCATGTGATATTAGGTGATACATAAGCAGTTGCATATATAGGGCGGTTAAAAAAAGTTATTTAGTGGGGAACACAAGCAGTTGCTTATACAAGGTGTTTGAAGTAAGGGTAGAGTAAAATTATATTATGCATTACTTAAATGTTCGTTATTTTCTCCTTTGCAATGTAACGAAGCTCCATCTTGTAGGAATCATGTATTGTGTCTCACATTTGTTATTTATGTATTTATTAACTAGATACATTTCAGGCATATGTACAAAGTAGATCCTACAAAGTACAAAGTTACCTAAATAAAAATTCAACTGACTGGTTTTTTGGAATTACAATTTTTCCTTATACGTATTTCTAAAGTTTTACATAAGGCAACACTTCTTTTCTAACTTTCTAATTTTTCGTAATAAATGGTTTAAGTGTTGTTTTAATCTTATTTACTTTTTCTGTTTCCATTTGTTTAAATTCATTTGGTAAAGAATTGAATGTTGTCTTCTAAACGTTGTTTGTGGCATATTCTTGATTATTTTTAATGCTTTTTTGGGCATTGACAACGAAGTCAGAATAGACTTTGAAACGTTTAGTTTTCCATCAATATACGTCGTTTTATTTCGATTTTGGTGTTATTGCCCAAAAAAAACATAAAAATAATCAAGAAGTGAATGTTAATACTATAGCAACATTTCTGAAGCTGGCAGTTTTACTTCTATTAGAGATTTGAATAGCGATAATTTTTGTGATACTATTAAAATCAATGAATACATTACTAAAGATTTTATAATAATACATTAAGTAACCAGCTGTTTAATGTTGAGTGGCTATTTTTGTTTAGTTTCTTTTCTCCAATTTTTAGAATTTTTATAAAAAAAAAAACGGAGCATTTGTAAATTGTTCTTATATTCTCCTCCCCATGCTATTAGCCCGTAGCTAATACTATGGAATAGCGTAGTATAATTATGATAGGAATTTCTGTCATATTTTCGTAAATTGTACCAAATTCGATTTAGTTTTACTTAAAATATATTTAATATGCAATTCTCACGTCAACCTATAGTCCAGAACTCCTTTCAAGGGAACATCTAATAAGCCTGGTATATCTCAAACATATAATTGATATGATTATAAAATGTAAACCCACCATTGAATAATTGAACTCCTCAGTACTCGTATAGTTGTTTCAACGTCGATTACCAATTGGTATAATTGCATAATTATGAAACTACTTAGTTGATTAACTAACATTTTTTTGTTTTATTTTCAGGTATGTTTCTCTAATTAGAATACGCCTTCCTTGTTGCAGTGTAAGAGTAAGTACAGTTCTGAGTTCTTATACGCATATACTTACTTAGTGGAAGTTAATTCGTATTACTGATTTGTTGTTTCAACATCAATAATAACGTCCCACAGTTCATCTACATCTATTTTGATAAGATTTGAAATATCAAATATCTAATGGAGTTAGGTCTGGGAAGCCAGCTGGCTATCTGTGGAAAATGTTCTCCTGTTACACCTTCGAGAATTCTAGGACAGGCAGCAGTTTTGTTGTTGATGTATTGATACGTGTCTATCATATTACTTCTTATCATATAGAATGTTACCCTACAACATTTGAAGATGCTTTGCTATAGGTATTTAGTTTTTCTTTTTAATAGTTTGACTTGTCCAAGTTCTTTGAATTGAGCATGAATAGATATAGTACCTTGTGGAATTTTAAACAACTAATGATAATTCTGAATAAATAATCTTGGCACTTCAACTTGACTGCTTCAAGGATCTCTGTAAACGATCATCCTTAAAATCTCAGTTAAATATTTTATTATTGAATCGGCATGCAATAAGTTTTTGATCGAGACTTTAATATTTAGATATAAAATGTAAAGACATTAACAGTTCTACAACTGACGGAACTGATAGATAACAATCCACATTAGTTACCAAATTTGGTTAATTATCGTCGTTGTTAAGACAGTTTTTACTTATTCATGACAGAATATGTTTTAGAGCCATGATCCTTGAATGTATCAGGTATTAGTTAATTAAAACATATACCAAAATACGAAGATATGTAATCTAGAATTGGATAAATTAGTGTGTAGCTAAGTAAAAAACAGTAATATTTAGCGTCTAGGTATATCTAATACTATAATATGAGCAAGGTTTGTTTATATATAAATATATATGTATATATGTAATTGAGTTCTGGAAACCGCCTCTAACGTTTTTGATGAAATTTTCCCATTTGGAAGTTTCGATGGATAGAAATCCACTGGTGAGGGTCTCATCTTTGGGAAGAATCATTTTACTGAAAAATTAAATTATTAAAAAAATTATTGAGAGTTTATTACAATCAAGGCGGCTGCTTTGTAATTTCAAGGCTTGCAATACAGGGTGAGTTGGTAATCTACGTAAGAATGAGACTCCTGTTGTAAAAATTCTTTCAATATAGGGTGATTTGGTGACCTTTATGAGAGTGTAAACATTTTATGCCTCCATCATATTTTCCTAGCATTATATTTTTATAGCTGGACATTTCAAGTTTTCAAGGTGAAAAAATTGAAAAATATATTAGATGATCCATAAGAGTTGCTATGCAGGATGTTTAAAATTTAGCGTCGTATGGAATTATATTTATATTATAGGGTAGCCCATAGCCAGTTTGAAATTAATGGTAGCTGACATACAGGGTGGAGTAAAAGTATTATTATGCTGGGTCGTTCAAAAAGATGTTAGTTAAATGTTATACCTATAGGGTAGCTCATTAACAATTGCATTTACAGGGTGGTTGCAATGTAGGATGTACTGGAATTATAATTATACATGGTGGTTCAAAAAATATTACGATGGGTGGCCATAAGCTAATGTATATACAGGGTAGTGTGGTGAAATTATAGTTATACAGTGCGATTTCAATTATGTTGGCACAAAAATGTTATATTTAGTAAAAGTTGTATATATAGGGTGAAGCGGAATTATAGTTATACAAAGTATTTCAACAAATGTTAGAATATAAATGTATTATAGCGTACATATATATATATATATATATATATATATATATATATATATGATGGTCGAAGTATAGGGCGAAGTAGAATTATAGTTACATAGCGTGGTTAAAAGCTTTTAGAGACAAAAGTGTTGTAGAGTGGCCCAAAAGTGGTCGCATATACAGTGAAATTTTAGTTATACAGGGTGATTAAACGAATGATAGAAAAAATGTTTGCTGGGTATTCTATAAGCAGTTGCATATATAGAAGTGTTGAAATATAGTTGAAATATAGGAGGAGTAGAATTGTAGTAACAACATGAAATTAAAAAATGGAAGAATAAAATATTATACTAGGTAGGTCAAAATAGTTTACATAGCAAATGTCTGACTGTTTAGATATATGTACATTTATGTTGAAACCTTGAATTTACCATTTAAGTTCGGTCATCCAGGTACTAAGTAATAATATTTATAATAAATTCAAATTTCACCCTGGACTAACTATTATATAATTCTGTAAAATGAAGCCACAAATCCCAGAAGTTGTTTCCACACTGTATAACTTTTAATATCTACTTTCCCATTAACTGTCTCTGTTAGTAAAAAAATGTAAATATTTAGCATTCAGTTTAACTTAGCATTCTAATAGTTGTCAACTTTAATAATTAATTGAAAATTACCACAGTGTTTGTATTTTATTTATTAATATATTTTATTAACATAACTTTTTTTACCTGAAAAATTTTAAATTCTAAATTCTGTCGGTATTGGTCGTGATCTCTTGACAAATGACTCTAATACCTTCATTATTTACCTATTCCCTTCAAAAAATTTCTGGAATTCTATTCTTATTTTTTTGGTACACTCTTTGTGAATACCTCTCTCTCTCTTTTCATATGGCTTTGAATCCCCTACGTGAAAAATGATATTTCACCTTAACTACCTGATGCTTTTGTAAGCCCGTTTTGTGTTGTTTGAAGTCTGAAGCAACGTTCCTCGTGATGTAGAGTCTCGAAATACATTAGTCGGATCTGATTTTCTCTTTTATATGGTACGAAATATGAGAAATAAATAATGGCAGGTTTTTGAGGTTTGCTTCTTTGTCCGATCACTGTTTCGATTGTGGAAGATGATTTTTGTGTTTCGTATATTTTAGCGAATGAAATGAATGCCAGAAATGAGAATGAAATGTAAAGTGTTAATATTACGCGTAGCAAGATCATCGAAAATAAATGTTTGCTTTCACTAATTAATATGGCATGTCTTTCAATGATTTTGAGTGTCAGTGAATAGTAGTTGTAAAGACAAGAAATAAATGGATATTTATGTCCACCAGAAAATTGTTCAGTTCAGTAAAGTTAGCACCGCCATATTGCAGAAACTCAAATTAAAACATATGGGAATTACGAGCTAATTTTGGAGCTCTTGATTTTTCTAAACCGATTTTTGAACTCAATATTTACTATAGAAAAATACGGTTGAAAAGCTCGTAAATTGTAGATTCGTAAGTAGTGTGGTTTTGAAAATTCAAATTCGAAAATCGCAAAATTTGAAAAAACTTCATCATTCGGGGTTGTTTGCACTCCTTACAAGAATTTGAAAGTAGTGGTGTAATATACTGTTAAACAGCTCGTAAATTGTAAATTAGGATAGCAGTTTTGAAAATTCAAAATCACACTATTCTGAAAATATTGCATATGTTGGGGGTTGTTTACATCCCTTACAATAATTGGAAAGTAGTCACGTCAGAAACCGTTGAAGAGCTCATTAATCCTAAATTGTGATGGTAGTTTTGAAAATTAAAAAATCAGCAAATGTGAGAAAACTGCGAAATTATGGGGTTGCATAAACCCCTACTAAAAAAAAAATATATGTAGTCGTGTAATGTACCGTTCTAAAGCTCATAAACGGTGGATTATGCTGATCGTTTTTAAAATGGGTAAATCATAATAATTGAAATAACTGCATAAGTTGGGGGTTCTTTGCACCCCTTTGGAAGAATTGAAAGTAGTCGTGCAATGTGCCGTTAAAAAGCTCCTAAATCGTAGATTATGCTGATATTTTTTAAAATTTATAAATTATTAATTCGAAAAAAATGCATAATTTAGGGGTAGTTTTCACCCCTTGAATATAATTAGGTGTTCACCTGCATTACACCAGTAAAGAGCTCGTAATTCGTAGGTAATTTTAGCAGATTTTAAATTTATAATTAAAATTCAGAATTTTTTCTGGGGAGGTTTTTACCCCTTAGACAAATTTAGGGATTGACGTTCAATACGTCAATTAAAAGCTTGTAAATAGCTTCTAATTTGAGACGCTTCACAAATTTTTTTTGTTTGTTTTTCTGAGATAGTCAATAGTTTTTTCAACTTTTTCCATAGTAAATATTGAGGTCAAAAATCAGTTTTGGTAAAAATCAAGAGCTCTTAAATAGCTCATAATTCCCATAAGTTTTAATTTGAGTTTTTGCAAAATGGCGCCGCTAAATTTACTGACCTAATAAGTTCTCCAGAGATGCAACATTTGAGGTTTTAGCAAAATCCTACAATATAAATGAATTTAACACCTGAACTTAGTATAACTTTAACTCTCAAATGTTCTATCCCTTCATTCACAAAAGAATACATTTATCAAATTGCAACTTCCAAACATACAGTATCACATTTTTATTATATTAAATTGCTCACACAGGCAATGTAAATTTTTTGATTTTAAATACGTCCAATTGTTTTAAAATTTCGTGCTACATATTATCGCAAAATATTTAAAATAGTTCCAATACTTTCAAACAATTTTTTTTCAGTGAAAAGCTTTTCACGTATTACATTCACCTATATATTGATTTACATTCTATCGGAATTGTTATTTTTGAAACAATAAATCAAAATAGAAAAAAAAACTAATGTGTGAAAGTAAATTTACAAACTTTCATTAAAAAACTTATAATAATAGTTATTGTTATAATTTTAACATAATGCTCGATGATGAATACATTTGCTTTCATTATAGTACGAACGTAAAAAATAATTGATATTCACTTCACGTGAATAGAAACGGCGTTGGATTAATTATAATGCAGAGGTGAATGTCATCGATAACAAAGATGTTGAAGGCATTAACAGGAAATTGCGTTTTTGTTGTTTCTTTGGAAACAAGACACTATTGTCGTTTCAGCTATGAATAATTCAACAAGAGGAGATTACTTTGTAACATTTATTTTATTCGTTCTTCCAACAGGGCTTTGGTAAATTGAGTTTTCGTTATTTATATTTGTTGATAATATAAAGCAAACTCAAGTTATGCTCAAGGACATACTGAAAGGCATCAACCGGGAAGGTTTATCCAATTGTGTTGATGTTATTGACGTCTTTAGAATAGTGGGAATAAGAAATGAACATAAACACGATTCTTTCGTTAACTAAGGACTCATATTTCGAAATACATTATCTTTATCTAAGTCATTATTTAATAGCTTACCTTTATACTTACATATATATTTTTTAATTTCTAGGGACTGTAATAAACTGATTTTGCTATTATCCTCTAAATGTACAATTTCAAGATTATCATTAAAGTTATTGTTATCTTCGACTAACTGACGTGCATAATGTTCTCTTGTCAGAGAACAAAAAACAAGAGTAGACAATGTGTATTAGGGTTTTACAAGATTAATGGATACATTTGTGATAAACTATATATCGGCAGGAAATTTTGAAACTTTGGGAGCTCAAAAGCAGTTATGCCACATATGATAATCTAATTGTGTAGTTACAGAATGTGCATTAAGATTTGCTTAAAGTTGATAAGAGATCTGCAAAAACCTATAAATTGGTATGCATTACCTTTACGATTTTGTGTTGAGACAAAACAATGGGACAGAAGGATGTGCTCCGACTGGTGACCTACTCTCAAGGAGGGTAACAGCGAAAAATATCGAGAATCTGGCACCGTGAACCTCATTTTGTTGGCGAACGACGTGGTTCTTGAGCTTGATAATCCGTTTACTCACACGTCGTGCCTTGTGGAACTTCTTCCAGCCTCTCTGGTGATTTCTGGTTTGGACAAGATTGAAAAAATGCCCATCTCAAGGACCTAGGAAGGATTAAAATAATGCATGCTACTAGTGAATTGCAGTCCATTCAGGAAATTTACTTCCAAATGGTGCTGAGTGGGAAGAAATTCTTGGAAACTTGTTATTGTTATAAGTTATTTTAGTTGTGCGTGTTTGACTTATTATTGGCCAGTATTAAGTGTCGGTCAAATTGAAAAAAATTATGAGCTTACTAGTTTTTGTGTGCACTTTCTAGAAAATTAGGGAACATTTAAGACAGGTCAGAGTGAACTGGTAAGGTCTGTGCAATAGAGTAGGTCAATATTATTTATATATATATATATATATATATATATATATATATATATATATATATATATATATATATATATATATATATTTCGTTATTTTTTGTAAGTTTTGAGAAAAGTTTCAAAACGAAAATATTCGCCCAGATATATTTTTGGGTATTATTTTGTTTACTATTTCTCTTAAATTCACTTTACTATGGACTTTTGAAATTTTAGAAATGACATAGTCTGGAAACTCATGTTGCAACCACCTAAACACTGCCTCTCATAAAGACGGTCTAAAAACTAATGTATCAGATATCCAGCTGATGACTAACCTCGTATTTGTCGAAAATGCAGACATAAATGGTCCAGATTAAAGAATCTGTTCTTAACCTACAGTGATGAACCGTTGACACTAACAAAAAAAAGTTACACAGAAAATAAGAGTAGCACAACTTGCTATCGAAACGTCTTTGCTACCACAAACATAGAAATACGTAGAAGAACAGGGCTTATCGACGTAGTGAGGAGAATTACACAGAATTAAAGTGGAATCATGGAGTGGAGACCTAAGTAACATGCCTACAAAAACAGAGGACGACCACCAAGTAGATGGTAGAAGAGTTTCAAATGTATTCACACAAACTGGATTCACGCAGCATAAAATAGAGAAATGGGAGGCATATGTCCAGCCGTAGACGAGTACGGGTTGATTGATAGTAATGATTTTTTCTGTTAGCTATGACAAAGGCACAATCGGGTGCGATTCTGTGGTATACGGTAGCCAATCTCATCTTGGACTTTCGATTGCCTTAAGATAATCTGTCAATAGCTACCTTGGAGGATGATTTTATCTATGTAGCTTCTATAATTGTATTCTACACTCTTCAGACAGAACATTTTTTTCCAATTCTAGGTATTGTATTGAGTATGTATTTTGGCCAGTGCTAATTCTCATAATTTCTAAAGAAGACATAGAACTTTGCTATGCAGCCTTTACTGTAAATTTACTTGTTTATTCAGTAACGCATTTTAGAAAGTTGGGAATCTCATTGTGCTACTTTGGGTAGAATTATTTTGGATCCGTTTACTTTTTTACAGAATCTCCAGGTTCTACATGCTTATCTAAAATATCTGATACTGATGATTAATGACTTCGTTGAAGATCAAAATGTCAAATGCGCAGATTTGTCTGTTCTTTGCGTAGCCAGCGCTGATGAGCTAGTATAACTTATTTTTTTAATTTATAACTTAATATTCTATTATTCTTTAATAGAGCAAGATATTTTCAAATGACAAAACCCCATCAAATAAAATAAACGTTGTCTTCTAAATGTTATCTGTATATTCAAGGAAAACCAAACTTTTCCAGGTCTATTCTGGTCTCGTTTTCAATGGCTGTAAACATGTATTGAAAATATAAAATGCAAAATGAAACTTTGATATATGACATTTAAGTTGACATAAGAAAAATCTCTTGTTTCTGTATATACATGTAGCACAAAAAAATCTAAAGATCGTGTATTACAATTAAACAGCTTTCAAGTTGGAAGAAATTGAAAGAGTTGTCTTTATAATTTATATGTGGCGTTCGTAGGTACGACTTTGACATAAGATGCATTCGCCAAAAATGTGATTAAATAATTCTTTTATTTCAGTGATCCTATCAACGTCATAAGGGAAAACCTAATAGAGAATTTGTTTAGATAATACCTATACCTGCTAAATCAATCGAAGTCAATAGCGATCAAGAGAATATGTCTTCAGATACAACAATGAGCAAAAAGACTTCACAACAAAGAATATTTTCTTACAGAAACTTACTTAACAAAGTTGAAAGCATTCAAGAGACAGATGATCTTGGTTTAAACACTGTTAATGAAATTGGGTTTGTACTATACGAGGTAAATTATTACTATAACTAATGTAAAATTGATGATAGAGGTGAACATGCCGATGAAACTTTTTTGGATTGCATGGTGCTATCCTCAGCTAGTAACATTTTGAAGAAATGTGTTGAAGCTGTTGATGTATTTGCATCTACATATGAACAAACTGAGTTTTCTGATAAAATCATACGCCATGTAAAGAAGGACGACGAAGACGGAATTGAAGACAACGATCTCCTGAAACTTCTAGTAGATGCCAGACGAATTATAACCCAAATACCAAGTTACACGTACTTGTATGGTGCTTACAACTTGAACGAGTTACCACAGCCGAAACAAAAGAAGGAACGTCGAAAAGTCCCCAGAGAACAATTCCAGAAAAAGGAGCCCGAAAAAGTTACCAGCATCCATAAAGATAAAGAAGGCATTGAAGAAATTGTCAAAATGCAACTCGAAAAAGTTCGTAGAAAATCGAGAAAAGCCCATAAAATATTATGATTTCGGGATTGACACTGACGATTTTGCCAGCACCGTGGAGAATATGTTTTACTTTTCGTTCTTGATCAGAGATGGCAAGGCAGATATAGATTTAAATAGAACGGGAGATCCAGTCATAAAACCTATAAAGAACCCACTCTAAAAAATGCAGGGATGAAGATAAACAAACACATAGTTTTTAACATCTCGAAATTCATATAAATCATTTTTACTTTTTTATTTATAATTGTTTACATTCTTAATGGTAACTATAACAGTAATGAATATTCTGTTAACAAATATTCCAACTAAAATCAATGCTTAATTATTTATGACAGTTTCAATGGGCAGTTCCTTTGATTCATGGCACAAAAAATCCTTCAACAATAGAGAAGAACATCTCGTAGTTTCCGGTTATTTTCTTTAATTTCCGGGCATTTGTTACAACGACATTCACTTCGTAGACATTCTAATTGAACAAGCATTACTCGTAATGGCGTTCGAAATGAATATCAATTATTTTCGGCTCTAATAGCTCCCAATGAAAGTGAACGTACTACGGTAGGTTATTTGACCGCCATATATTAATTTATTTATCATTCATTCTAGATTTCGGTTGATGTCTGTATTACTTTTAATGTATGTATGTGGCAAAAAGTTAATTGTTTAGAATTTGCGCCACGATATGTATACCTTTGTTATAAATTATTAGTTGTATCTCTGTGTGATGGTTCGGGAATTATCTCAAATTGAAATATTATTGTTTCTGAATTAAAATGATTAATTTACCGTGATCGATTTTGTTTAACTTTTTGTCGGTTACATTAATTATAATGGTTGTTCATTTTGAAGTATTTTCCTTTGATTTCAGATTTGCATAGGTGTTTTATAATGAATAAGGTTTTAGTAATCCGAAATTAAACGATTTTTAATGTTGTATAGTAATTAGTTTTATGTAATTTACTTAGCGAATCTGAACGAGATAATTGTTTGGATGGGATAACAATCGAAATGGCAGATAAAGCTAAAGTAACGGCATCCCAGTTAGAACGTATTTTGTCTTTGATTTGTCTTGGTGTATGAAGAATCCCGCGGTACTCATTGAATATTATCAAAATTTTTTTATATAGAGTGCAAATCGAATTTACAAACCAGGGAAAGTAATGGCTAGGCATGAATATTTTGGTTGCTCATTGGAATTTTCTTTCCTCAGTTCTAGTCTGTACCAGATACCTAAGTATCTGAAATTTGTAATCGAGCAAGGTGTAGGGACACGGAAAAAGTATCGATACTTTGTGGTATCGAGTACTTTTTTGTCGATATCGATACTTTTGTACTCGATAATTTTACTTATTAAGTACTTTAGGTAAGTATCGTATTGAATAAATTTTAAAAGTTTACTCTCCATCACATCTCAGGAACCATATAAAGACTATTGAAAGGTGTGGCGGGAATTTGTATAAATAATTTAGCAACAAATAAAACTGAGACTAAAAAAGCTACAAACAAAGTAATAAAACAAAGTACTCTAGGATGTCGAATTTGATCTTGTCAGCTGTATAGAACCATTCCATTAGATCTAAGGAACCATATAAACATTATTGAAATGCGGTGCGGGAATGTGTGAAAATAATTTAGCAACAAATAAAGCCGTGATCTTAAAAAACATCAAAGAAAGTACTAAAACAAATTACGCTAGGACGTCGAATTTGATCATGGCTGTTGTTTAGAACCATTCCATTAGATCTAACGAACCATATAAACATTACTGAAGGGCGGGCCTGAAATTTGTTTAAATACTCTAGGACGTCGAATTTGATTCTGACAGTTGGTTAGAATCCTTCCATTAAAACTAAGGGACAATATGAATATTACTGAAAGGCGGGACGTGATTTGTTTAAATAATTTAGCAACAAATAAAGTCGAGAGAGCAAAAAAACATCAATCAATGTACTAAAACATAGGTCACTAGGACGTCGAATTTGATCATTACAGTTGTTTAGAATCTGTCCATTACATCCAAGGAACCTTATAAACATTATTGAAAGGCGGGGTGGGAATTTATTTAAATAATTTAGCAACATTTAAAGTCGAGAGAGTAGAAAACATCAAACAAACTAGTAAAAGAAAGTACTCTAGGACATCGATGGCTTTATGCCTCATTTTTACGGCTTATCACCATCAAGGAGTAAACCAAATCAAACCAAACAGCTTGGGTTACTCCTTTTTAACCGACTTCCAAAAAGGAGGAGGTTATCAATTTGTCGCGTATTTTTTCGCTTTTTTTGTATGTATGTTACCTGATTTCTTCTCCTGTGGTGCAACGTTTTGAATGTATATGGTCTTGTTTAATAGAGAATACATCCGGATTGGTGAAACTTCAAATTTTGGAAAAGAATTCTATTGGTAAAGTGATAAAATTTGTGAATGAACACATGCGTGCATGGAAAACGACCAATATCCCTAATATTTTAGTCGATTTTTCGATAACTCCTTATGGATGTGTATAGTTTTTTAATGTTTAATTAAGGTTTAATTAATTAAGGAAGATCCTTAGGTGATCTCATATACTTTTCTGCGACGTGCAGTGTTGCAGAAAATCGGCGAAAACTCCAAAATTCTTATAAAAAATTTTATCGAAATGACATAATGGACATTTCCTCATAAATATTTTAATTCCAACGTAATAGTGCGGTAATTTTAGGCACTGGAAGTTTTAATTGCGAATTTGAAAATTTTCTATGTACATCTCAAACATATAGGTAGTAAAGCATAGTATTTTCGGCTCCTTAAATCAATGAGTACCAAGCTGGTTTTGTTTGTATACCAGGCAATTTTCAATTAAGATATGGCCTAGGTGGACCAGCCAATTTTATATCTAATTTATAATTAATATAGTCAATATTAAAGTTGATACTCATTTTCACAGTTATGTAAACACACACACACGCTGTATATTAAATATGCTTTCATAGACTACGAGGACAAAAACAAAGCAACCACTAATTAAATCACGTAAACAAAAATTTGAATTATTGAAACGTTCGGATACGTCCGGTCAATATCAGCACATCTCGGTGTCTCCGTGCGGCGTACGAGAATCAGCCAATTGCTCCATATAGTTTGCATTAGCTATCTTCTATCTCACGCTTGAAGGGTGTTATATCGTATCTCATAGAAGCTATATAAGTTTCACCGTGCGCTAGCCGAAGTGCACGGTGAAATATTCTTAATACAAGTTTGGATTAGAGCTTAAATTGTTTTATGATAAATTCGTTGGTATTGAAATTATATTTATTAAACATTTTGTGTTGATTTTTAACCTTATTAAAATCTTATTAAATTTGGTGGTTCAGCGCACGAGTGCACTTTAGGGGCAGTCGCCCCTGGTAGTAATGCGTTGTTGCGATTTATGTATATTTATTTTTAAGAGTGAGAGTATTTGGTGTCCTAGTGGTTAAAGGGCCCTAGTGGCTAAGAAGATAAACGGAGGCCGCGAAATTTAATTGGATAATTTAATTAAAATATGTTAGGCGGGAAGTTTTGTGGCATCCGTATCCTGCTTTGTCATGACTAAAGCAAGAAGTTGACCCTTATTTATTGGTGAACTATACCTATTTCGTTAGGTTGGGTGACTATTTGCACACTCGTACTTGTGATACGCTAGGGCCCCGATTCTTGAAACCATTCGACGGCTCTACCACTGGAAATGAAGTTTAATATATGGGTTAAACTTCATTTACCTCAACTTTTCATGCGACTTATGTCGAAAGTCGTATAGTAGAGCTGTCGAAAGGTTCGACAAACAGGCCCCTGAAACTCATAGCGATTAGATAAGAATGTTTAAAACTTTATTAAATATTTATCGTCATAATATCTTACATGACATGTGTAACGTATAATGTACAAAGAAAAAAAGTAGTTTGAAGTAAAGGATACGAGCAAGTTAATGGACGTTTCTGGACAAGTTCATGATATTCTCTATTTTGTTTTTTGTTTTCAAACTGTCTTTATTCCAGTGGAAAAAAATAACCAACATGTGAACCGTATAATGAAACTTCCGAATTGATTAAAAATGCGTTGATTGATTTTAATATACAATATATAAATTGTGAAATTTATTATTGTCTGCAATATTGGATTAAAACCGTTGATATTTAATTTTGTTTTGATGTGTAGTAACTATTGTTTTAATTAAAACAATAATTGTAATGTTCGATATTCGTTACAAATTTTCAACTTGCATTTGTACGTTTTCAGTTATTAAAGCTGACGCTATAATGCTTATCGACAATCATCCCCAATATTTTTCTGCACTTTTTATTTCGCATTTAATTACGCGGTTTATGCACACTATTCAGCGATTCTTTGGCGGGAATAATTTTCAACGAATTAAATATTTCAATACAAAAATGTAGCAATTAAAAGCCTGCCTATAAAAATTTACTCGGCATTTTTTTTCACGGATGTTGCTATTTTTTTGCCGGTTTGTCTGGATTTACAACTGGTGTATGTTTGGTATCGAATTATTGAATTGATGAAGTTTCGGAAGCATTCATCATTGTTGGTTATGCGATAATTTGAAATTCGGTTAACCAGCCGTTAGTTGTCGAAAAAAAAAAATTGCATCGGCAAATAGAGGCATGTATTAAAATATTGTAAAAATGAGGATCCTGCTAGTTTTTTTTTTGTCTATTGTACGGACAGAAATAGTATATTCTAAATTTTTTTGTACATTGCACATTCTTTGTTTCCATCGTTTCGATATAGACCAAATATGTAGCTACATGTATTGTGTACAGTAGACATACTTTGGGATTTCCTAGATTAATCAAATTCAAATCTATTGAATCTTTGTGATATCAATCATTTCAATAATTTGGCTGTAACATTTCCTATATGCAATCCATGTTCAAACTTGTCTGCCACAAAATTAATGTAAAACAAATCGATCTGAAGCATTAAAGCTCAAGTTCACAACGTGCTATCACAACGTCACACTGAATGAACTTCAGAGCATGATCGGACAAGCAAATTTAGAACATCCGAGTCATATCACAGTCTAATCACAACCGATGAAACCAAATACTAAACACTCCCGCCCCCACAACAGGTGCCTACCAGCGAGTGGTGGGCGTGACTAACGAGTGACATGGACCAATAAAACGGTGCCACCTACTTCTACAAACTTTAATTCCAGAGCAACTTCAAGCGTCAGCAAACGGATACGAGAATAATGCGACAAGACCTGAAGAAGGCAGATGTCAGTCTGGCGAAACGTCTACATTTTACAAAAAGTTCCGGAAATGATCTGTAATCAACTTCACAGAAGAATACTTTTCTATGGTTTCGCTCACAGTCCTGGATTTATAACTTTTGATTTTGGTTAAGTTGATTTTGTGTCGGTATTCAAGGCTTGATGTGAAAGGGCAGATATACTTGATTTCAATTATACGGTACTGATGTGCTAATCTCTGCCTGTGTTGATTTTTTTATTTTTGTGTAGATATTATGTTTTATCAATAGTGTCACAATTTTGTCCGTTGACCTCCTTATGGAAGACTAAAAAGCTTTATCATTCTGTTCCAGTCCTGTGTTGACTTTGACTTTGGATACTAATATTTATTACTTCTTCTTTTATCAAAGAAAAATGAAAATAAAGAAATTTCACACCCATTTTAAATCGAACCTACACCGCAAACTGAAAAGAAACATCGCCATAAGTCACATTATCCTTTCAATAAATTTTGAATTCCTAGTTGTTTATATACTGTTTTTTATATATTCTAAAAACTGGTTTGTAAGCTTGCAGTTTTTGTGAAACGTTTATTTCTACTGAGAAATGCCTGATTTTTACGAGTTCTGGAGTAAACCGTACAGTTTGGTGCAATTTTTGTGTTGATTAAATAATTTTAGAGTTTATTTATTACGTAATTACACTTGTCTAACGCAAAAATATGAGATATTTAGTGTTTTTCTGAATAATGCAGCCATTAAATTAGATCACTTTTGTTACATTGTATTGAGTTGCCTAATTATTATGTAAACGGGCTTCGTATCATTTTAATATAATTTCGCGAATTTTTATTAAAAAACATATCTGAAATGTTTTATTTACTGAATAAAAGTTACATATATTCATTTTTTCGTAGCGATTGTTATTTCTTTAGGTATTTATATACTCCTTCAGGAGACCGCATTGACAATAATTTACTCAATACGCTTTTTGAATTTTATTTTATTCGCAGGGGCTAGACAATTGGGACGTACTTTACGTAGTTATCTTGAACATAATTTTTCATTTGGTAATTTTCCCCTCCATTTATTTTTTTTGCAAAACCGTTTTAATAACTTCTTTCATGTGCGAAATTTGTATGGCTACAACGGCTTCTAAAAATAGATTATTTTGGAATTTAACATGATGAACTAAACATATTTGACGTATTTTTATGTTTTTTTTTGGGCAATAACACGACAATCGAAATAAAACGACGTATATTGAAGGAAAACCAAACGTTTCAAAGTCTATTCTGACTTCGTTTGACGTTTTCCATTTTAGTTCTTTTGACATGTGTTATCATTGCCATTTTTGATATTTCTGACATTTTTTTACTCTCATTACATTTTGACATTTGAAATTTTTGACGTTTCCGATGTTTCTGACGTTTTTAACATTTTTAACATACTTATTGAAATTTTTTACTTTTTTGTCACTGGACATTTTTGACACTTGACATTTTCTCCATTTATTGTCATTTTTAACATCTTTGACATTTTTGTTTTTTTTAAATTTTTAAAATTTTTGATATTCTTGATGTTTTTGTTTTTTTTTTGACAGTTAACATTTTTCGCATTTTTGAAAGTTTTACTTTTTCTCACGTAGGCGGTGATTTGTTCTCATTTTTTAGTTTTACTACAGAATAATTTTGACAATATGTCAACTTTTATATTTTTGTGATGTTTGATGTAATTAATATTCTTAACATTCTGTGATTTGTAATATTTTTATCATTTTTTGAATTCATTTTCATTTCATAAGTCTTTGTCACGTAACATTTTTTATATTGCTGATATTTATATATTTTTCAAATTCACCTGTGATTAATATGAAATTTAACAATTTTAAATCTCCATCCTTTCCATAAGTTCAATATTGGCAAAATGCCATATCAATTCTCTATTAATTTAAAGAATTAATATCATAATTCTCAAAGCTGTATTATTTTCGGTTTCCCCGAAATAGTGAATTTTTCTAAAAATATCCTACTTACCCCTATCGCAAAACTGAATTTTCACCAAATGATAGAACCCGCTTCTATTTACTTTAGAAGACTATTTATATCAAGATTTACACCCATATTACTTTCTCTTTTGAAGATATTATATTCTCCGTAACAAAATAGTCACCCCATTTCCCCCATTTAATATCTTAATTTTCGAAAAATGTTAAAACCCATTTCTATTTATTTTAGAAGACTTTATATATCAAGATTTGCACCCGTATTACTTTCTAATTCGAAGATATTGAATTCTCCGTAAAAGAAGTGACCCCCATTTTCTCCACTGAATATTTAGATTTTCGCAAACTCACAATTCACATACTACTTCGCTCAGAAAAAGGAATCAATCTGTTAATTCTCATGGCTCTATTACTTTAGGTTTCAAAAAATAATAAATTTTTCAAAATACATTTCCCCACCTGTCCCCCATGAGATATTTGAATTTTTTGCAAAATGATTAAAATCGTTTTTATTTATTTGGGCAGAAGAATATATACCAATTTTCACGCCTGTAACACATTTTGTTTCCAAGATATTAAATTGAAGTAAAAAAAACCTTACTGGCCCCCATCGCGTAATCAAATATTTTATCATAATCGATTCAGTATTTCCAGAGATTACCCCCTACAAACAAACAAACAAATAAATTTTATTTCTTTATTATTTTAGTATAGTATAGGGTTTTTTGTTCGAATTGTTGTACACTAAAATATATGCTATTTACACCCTGTTTATGAATTGAACGACGTCACGTGCTCCAGTAGGTGGCGTTGCATTAAAGTTATTCACCAATTCTATATTTATAGAGCGAAAAGTCAACAAACAAAATTTCCGCATTTTGGGTCGAGTTTTGAAAATAGTTGAATACAACTATCTTTAAAACTAAATTTGACGTAATAACGTCAAATTTAATTTTGACGACATACTCAGTCCATTATTAAATAAATGCGAATTTCTCTTGCAAAATGTCTCTCAATAAAAATAATAAACTCGAGAGACACACAATATATCTCGGTCCCTGTCTCGCACTCATCTGCTCCTCGCCCGGAGCATAATTAAATTTTTTACAGTCGCGAAGATTATTTATTCATCCGCACTACATGGAAAAGACACAAAAGCCTTAATATACATACACGTCGAAATCAGCGAAGCTTTTGTATAGTCACGAAATTTCCTTAAAACAATTCAAATAAGCAAGACGTGACAGGCATGTCGACCCATTTTTTTCTCCTCGCCTTCTCGAAGGAAGGACAACGCAAACATTGTTCGTGAAGTATCTGTCGTCATCGCTGCGTTGTATCTCTTTCTTTCTCGTTTTATCAAAAGTATTTTTTCCTTAATTTCCTCCCGTAAGAATGGCACTTCAGAAGTTAACGCCGCACCCAAGTGATTTCTGATTGTAGTTTAAGTTTTGGAGCGTCGTCGTCCTCGTCTCGGTCGTTCTATTTTTTTGGCATTTTACTTGGGGTGAAGTTTGTTGGGCACTTTCTACTTAGTGGTGAAAAATTTCGTAACTCGTTCACCTTATCTGAATTTTGCTTTATTTGGTGAATTCATTTAATAGGGTAAAGAAAACTGATAAGCCACCATTACATTTTCCAAACTTTTATAAAAAATCTTTGATAAAACATTTGATGATTTGATAGCGTAAATCCTAATCTGTTATAAAATATTTCTTTGACATAACGAACCCAAAGGGTAAAGATAGTTACTGTCTTCTGCCATCAATATATCAATATATATTGCCATCTCAGGAGTACCTTAGGGTGGTACGTTGGGTACTCTCTTGTTTCTGATTTTTAATAATAACTTACATGATGGCCTGAGGACCTGCGTTGGGTTGTTGTTTGCTGACGATTTCGAATTGTTTAAATCTATTAATGAGATAAATGATGTTATTGCAATTCAGAATGACTTGAACTGGGCGCTAAACTGCATTAGAGAAAAAAAAAGTTGCTTTATACCCATAAATGTTGTGTTGTTTTCTTCTCCCGAAAAGTCATTGCAGATATTAAAGTATATTACATTGGATATTATAATGTTAAGTGTTGTCAGGAGGTTAAAGACCTGGTAGTGGTCTGCCAAGACAATTCTAAATTCAATATCCTTTTCAACTACCTGATAAACAAAGCTACAAAGTACTTTGATTGGTTATACGTAATAGTAATATTTGAATGTAAAAGCAACTATAGGACTTTATACATCTATGGTGAGACCCCGTTTTGAGTACAATAAATGTTACTTACCTTTCTTCGACTCCATTCATTTAGTCTTTTTCTCACAAACACACTTTTGAAACTTTACTTTCATTAAACTTGTCACACTGACGCACAAATTGTAAATGACTAATAGGTATGAAGAAATAATAATTGGCTCCTTTCATGTAAAAGAAGGGTAGGAGGGACTTCATGGCATTATCTTGGATTGTTTTATGATTGTGATGATATTTGTGTATACGTTCCTGGAATTTTATTGTAGTAACAATGTTACCCTCTCAAAAGGATAAACAAAATCCTCTTTCACGTTTATTCCATTCCATGCTCGTGTGGGGCAGTATACATCGGTGAAACAAGTCGATATATATATATACACTCGTCTATGTGACCACAAACGTTGTTTGAAAACGGGCCTACTTTCAAACTCTGCTGTAGCTGAACATCATCACGAAACGGGCCGCCAAATCCTCTTCGACAGCTCCACTGTCGTGGCCAAATTTCTGTATTATTTCACCAGAAAATTCCGTGCGGCCGTTGAAATCGCCAAAAATCCCAAGAATTTCAACCGAGACAAAGGTTTTGAATTTTCGCCCATCTGGAAACCCTGCGTCAACATTTCAACCGAAATCTCATCAACAAAATAAATCCTTACATACTCATAAAATTCCAGGAACGTATACAAAAATATCATCATAAAAAAATCCAAGATAATCGCATTAAGTGCCTGCTACCCTTTACCTGAAAATTTCGAGGGGCCAATTATTATTTCTACGTACTTATTAGTGAGGATGTTTCGATTCCGGGCCTAGTCCGTGTGCACTTCAGATCAAGGAATGATAGGCACCCTCTCTCTTCCCTCTTTATGGTGAATCTAATAGATTGTTGTGATCGATATAGATGCTCTAGAAATGCCTTTACTTCTCTCTCCGTGTTACCGGATAATGAAGGTGACGTCAACCTACTTAACTTTGATTGCTTCTGGTAGCCCATAGGCAATCCTCTTCTTCCATGAAGTACCAGTTCTTGAGGCAACATTGTATTAAGTACAAGATTGAATCTATTGGCAACTCCTTCCTTTCGATCATGGTTTCGTCCTCAGTGAGTTTATTTCTCACTATGCACACTGTCTTTTTTAACCCTTCGCATGTAATGACCTATTTGGTATTGGTAAAGAGAATACATAAATAACATATATTTTATCACATTTGCACCCGTCGTCCTATCTTTCATAAAACATTTTTCGTTATTTATCAGTAAAAATAAAAACTTGCTTATGTAAACTTTATATTCGAACAGTACATCAAAACCCTTTGATAAGAAGAACGTTGATTTTGTATATTATATATGAAATAGAGACAAAAATGTTAATTGTCTACAATGAAAATCATTAGTATATTGTGGTTGGACGTACTGATTGTTAAAGAAAAAACTAAAGTCATTAGAAAGAAATATACTGAAAAAATGGAACTAATATTTTTGCTATTAAATAATGAGGTACAAATCACATCCAAGATATTTCAAAAAATTTTTGGTTTCGTACAACGTTAGCCTCTCGCAACAGTAATGCATGCAAGACATGAGGCGTACTCTGACCATAGAACTATTTTGGTAAACCGCTCCAGTGCGACGAAAATTCCTTAGCTGTTGTTATAGTGATCAGAAACTAAGTACTTGGACAAACTATTATGTATAAATGATCATTAGTCTTCAGACATAGCTTATGATTATTGTGTCTCCGATTAATTACTGATTCGACGTTAGCAGCATTTGTTACAGATCTTGGGAGGTGTATTTTGATTGTAACTTCACTAGTTTCGTACAACATGTGTCTTATGTAACAGTAATGCATGCAATACTTTAGGCGTGCGGTAACCATAGAACTATTTTGGTAAACCGCTCCAGTGCGACTAAAATTCCTTAGCTGTTGTTATAGTGATCAGAGACTAAGTACTTGGACAAACTATTATGTATAAATGATCATTAGTCTTTCAACATAGCTTATGATTGTTGTGTCTCCGACTGATTACTGATTCGACGTTAGCAGCATTTGTTACAGATCTTGGGAGGTGTGTTTTGATTGTAACTTCACTAGTTTCGTACAATATGTGTCTTTCGTAACAGTAATGCGTGCAATACTTTATGCGTGAGGTGACCATAGAACTATTTTGGTAAACCGCTCCAGTGCAACTAAAATTCCTTAGCTGTTGTTATAGTAATCAGAGACTAAGTACTTGGACAAACTATTATGTATAAATGATCATTAGTCTTTCAACATAGCTTATGATTGTTGTGTCTCCGATTAATTACTGATTCGACGTTAGCAGCATTTGTTACAGATCTTGGGAGGTGTATTTTGATTGTAACTTCACTAGTTTCGTACGACATGTGTCTTATTTAACAGTAATGCATGCAATACTTTAGGCGTGCGGTAACCATAGAACTATTTTGGTAAACCGCTCCAGTGCGACTAAAATTCCTTAGCTGTTGCTATAGTGATCAGACTAAGTACTTGGACAAACTATTATGTATAAATGATCATTAGTCTTCCGACATAGCTTATGATTGTTGTGTCTCCGACTGATTACGGATTCGACGTTAGCAGCTTTTGTTACAGATCTTGGGAGGTGTGTTTTGATTGTAACTTCACTAGTTTCGTACAATATGTGTCTTTCGTAACAGTAATGCGTGCAATACTTTATGCGTGAGGTGACCATAGATCTATTTTGGTATACCGCTCCATTGCGACTAAAATTCCTTAACCATTCGACGCATATTGCGGCAACCACAGTAAGTAGCCAAACAAAGTGACAACATAATTTCACAGTGAGTGTTTAATCAAGAAAATAAATGAAAGAAAAATATCCCAGAAAAAATTTAATAAACCATGTATTGAGCTGCCACGTCGTCGGGCGCCACTTTTTTGCAGGTTTTAATAAAATCAGATGTTCATTCAAGGCGAATTACTTTTGAACAGCTTCCGTATTAAATCTGAAAAATTGTGCTCGCAATTTCATGACCTCATCGGACGGATTACCGTCTAATTTAAACTTTTACGGGCACCGAGGATATATATTTTTAAGATGACTAACATAAAATATAACGTTATAGAGACATATTAGAGAACGTCGGTAGGTAACGTTTAGGTGCGAATGCCTCATAAATATATTATAAGATCCTTTTCGAGAATAAAGAACTATGGTGCAGTAAATTTAATGACACTCTTCTCCTGGCTTGATCCCTCGAGGAAATATTCATTTTGTTCAACATGTTAAAAAATTCATCGCTATAATATCTTTTATGTTCGTTATGGAAATCCTAGCGAAAACGCAAAATGCATTTCCTGAGTATATGTTGCAACGCAGGCAGTGCATTCATAATTAAAATTTTATTATTAAAGCTCATGTGAAAGTCTTTTTCATTAACTTCATTTACGATTTAGTAATGTTAACAATTTTTTCCGTGCTTGAATGGAAGGCCACCCTACGTTCGTACCTTAAGAAAATAACGACGCGCTCAAATTAATATTAATTGTAAAATTCATACGTAGCTATAAAAATTTCCATCTACAATAGTTTCGCGTATTTGCAGTGGTATGTATGCCAAAAGTAATTTCTTTTGCACTACCATAGTACTAACTCTGGCACCTACAGTTGGTGAAATGTCTCATACTTATCCCATCTCAGGTATGGACCGTCTGGAGTACTAAAAGGTTGGGATTTGGGTCCGGTGTTACCCCCTCTCTATATCATTGTTTTACGTAAATTTGTTGAATCTGTGTAAACTTATGAAGACAATATATAAATCGATGATTATTTCTGTCTTTGCTTGCTGAAAAATCATTTTAATTTTTAATCTTAAGCACAATTAGGTAATTTGCTCTTGACAATATTGTTTCACCAGGTTACTGGATTCTTCAGAATACGAAGTAGAACTAAATGCTAAACACCTAAAACTTGTACAAAGAAATATAGGGATGCAATTGCATTACTATTAAGAGGATTATTGAAATTATAGGATATTTAATCAGGTAGGATAGTAATACCACTATTAAGAACAAACAAATTATTGGAATTCAGGGGTTTAAATGGAATAACTTTTGCCTGTAATGAGTTTATATAATTCTATTGAAACGATTAAGTAATGGTGATGAATTGGTTTCGATTTGATCATTTAAGAGGTATTAAGTATTTTTGTTTTTGTTATTTTCTAGTGACTCTAAATGATATATTTTTTTTTTACTTTTTTGTTGTAAATATAATACTTCGAACATATTCTGAGGTACATGATTTTCATTCAAAAGCTTTGGTATGTTCATCCCATCTTGTCTTGAATAATCTTTTCGTATGGCCAAGGTAGAAACTAGGGCAACTACCACATGTCAACTTATAGACAGCCGAGTTGTTATTTGTTAACTTTATCTTTATTGTTTCTTATGTTTTCGTAAGTTGTTATTCGTTTTATAAGCTGTATAAATGTTCCTATTAGATAAAAATTGGGCTATTTTTTGAGAGGGAGGACCGATAAATGTGATACTTTGATATAATTTGGGATCGATATTAGGGGTAGGAGAACATACTTCAATTAGTCTTTTTATTTAATTTTTTTAGTTAACATGTTGTCGATAATTTGAGGGTTAAACCTTTATTGACAGCAATACATTTTATTCTGTGTAGTTCTGTATCAAAGTGAGTTTTTGATAATGGGATGGTAACCAATCGGTGCAACATATTATGGTATGCTACATACAACATACCTTTTCGGTTTATCATGAACCTTCACTTTCTAAAATATATCTTTAATCTAGCTCTAAAGCCAGAATGGTTCCCTGATAAGCTTAAAGGCTATATCTTCAAAAAGGGGTAGAGATAAAATATTCATGACTATCGATCTATCAGCTTATTAAACAGCTTGGTTAAAATATTTGAAAAAAATATACATAAATTCATACTTGCACACCTAGTTGACAAAATTTCAAATTATCAACATGGTTTTCTTCCTAATAAGTCAACAGTTACAAATTTCTGTATCTTCTCTGAATATGTGTCGACGGCAGTTCTGAACAAACAACATCTTGATGTCATATACACTGACTGTGCAAATGTATACATACGATAATATGGATTTCAGTGTTTGGATAAAAAAAGCTGGGTTCTTGGTTTCTCAAGTGATGTATTGTCATTCATAATTCCATACGTACTGGCACGAACCAATCATTATATTACTACCTCAGGAGTAGCCTAGGGCAGCATCTTGCGTCCTCTCCTGTGTTTGATTTTTATTAATGACTTACCGGATAGCCTGAGGACTTGCGTTGGGTTGTTTGATTTCAAGTTATTTAATTTGAAGATGCGAGATGTAACACCGACATCTAGGATTTTCAAGAGAATCAGTACACAGAGGTTCCGAATCTGGAGCCGTTCCGTGTAATTGCTGTTCTCCCTTAACTCCTAGGACAGAACGTCACGATAAAACTTTCAGGTTACTTCACCTGTCAGAGATATTGAATACTCTCTTCGAGGTGTCATTCCTTTGTACACAAGACAATATATATTATATATAAATATAATATATATTGTTTCTGGTCGGGAACCTTCATCAGTTGCGCTTCCCACAATTGAATGTCCTCTGGAACACTTGTTTATGCATTTAATGCATTTCGTTAAATTTGAAAATCCTAGATGTCGGTCTTACATCTCGCGTCTTCAAACAATATATATTATATTTATATATAATATATATTGTCTTGCGTACAAAGGAATGACACCTCGAAGAGAGTATTCAAGTTATTTAAATCTATTAATGATATAAATGATGTTATGCACTTCAAAATGACTTGAACTTGGTGCTGAACTGCTTTAGAGAAAACAAAATGTTTGTTAATACACAAAAATGTAGTGTTGTTTTCGTCTTCCGAAAAGTCAATGTAGCTATTGAAGAGTATTATATTAGAAATTGTAAGGTTAAGAGGTGTAAGGAGGTTAAAGATCTGGGGGTGGTTATTCAAGACAACTTCAAATTTAATATTCATTTCAGCTACCTGATAACGCATATAAAGTTCTTGGATTTGTCATACGTATTAGCCAAGATTTGAGTGTAAAAACAACCATAAGACTTTATACATCCTATAGTGAGGCCTTATCTTTAGTATGCCTCCAACATTTGGTTACCAAATTGTTACACCCACAGGAATGAAATTGAAAAAGTTAAAACACGTTTTCTACGCTACCTCTATATCAAAAGGAGTGGCATATATCCCTTGATGGTATCTTATAGATCAATGTTGGCAACCTTCAATCTTTGTTGTTTGAGTACTAGGAGAAATATCCATGCTGTTATTTTTATATATAACATTCTAAATAACAGAAAATTTCCCGATTTTCGGCTTAGTCAATAGCGTTAAGTCCCCAAAATTAGCTTAAGACTAGTCTTATCTAATCTCCTCTGCATTAACAACGGAAGCTATTCGCCCTTCACTTATATACTCAATGTCTTCAATGATATGTTGTCCAATAACATAGTTCCTGACCTATTTAATATCAAAATTGGTGAGTTTAGGCGCATATTATTGCTGCATCAGAATGCAAACCTTTTATGACACTTCACGTGTAATTACCTCTTTGGTGTTTGTAAAGAGAATAAATAGATGTTACCGCGACGAAAAATGCATTTCGTTCGTATATGTAGAAATGCAGGCAATGCACTATTAATTAAAATTTTATTATTAAAACGCATATTAATGCCATTTTCATTAAGTTTGCGATTTTATAAAGTGAACAATTTTTTCCTTGTTTGAGTGGAACACCACCCTACTTTCGCATTGCTGAAATTAACATACTTTAATAAAATAACGACTCACAAATTACTTTTCTTTGTAAACTTCATACGGGATATAAAAGGTTCGAACTACAATGGGTTCAACCTCTATTACTAGCAATTATTTTCAACTCGACAATAGAAAATTATAACTAACGGTGGATAACAAAACACAAACAAACATCGTTGAAATTTATAAATTTGTAATCCAATCTGATATTGATTCAATTATTTGTTTTGTATTTCCATATAATCAATTATTTATATATTTTATAATAGTAATCAGCAGTTCTTGCTTTTTAATGTAATAGTTTTTAACATGTTTTACTTGGTGTGTGATATGAAATGATTATTATTCGTTATCAATTTATTTAGGATTAATTAATATACAAATTTCAAATTAACTGACATCTAACACTAATAAAATAAATAAGCAAGCATGTATTAAAAAAAAGTCCTCCTAATTTTATTTTGTTGGGGTTAATACTTGCATTCTGTTATTAGTTTTGCAAGTACCTCACTGATTGATTGTGCTATTACTCAAAAGTGGCTGATAGTGCCTGTCTCGAAAGGTTTTTGTAAACAGATAATGCAAAAATTAAAAATTAAGTTCAGATCTTAAGTGAAATAATTATTTGTTAATTTTCGAAATTCGTTAGTACATAAATGTGATGTCATCAACGATGCGTTTAAATAGAAATATCCTTTTCCTAAAAAGGTATTTATATCTCTAGCAATAATCATTGAATGAGAAACGTTAGTTAGCAAGATATATAGCGGCTATTTTGAATGTTCATCTGGGATTTTCTCTCCTCGCAATGGTTTCTGAAAAAATACAGATAAGTTGAGTACTTGCATATCAAGGTGTAGTATCTAAGGGCAGTTTGTGGAAACTGCCCGGAACACTAGTTGCCCTCTTATAGAAAAAACTCTCCCGACTATGAAGTCAATTAATCAGTCAATTGACATTACCAAAAAGAGTCAAGCGAATATAGTGCAAAACATTCAAACAAACATTGTTCGACAACGATTCCTGATAAGGAATCGAAACGTCACAAAAAAAACAGATAAGTACAACACAAAATACACAACATATTATACTGGAATACTAGTTGACAAATCTGTGGACCTACTTTCTCACAGTTAATCCTAATATTCATTTTGGGGGGCAAATTATAGGAATAAATGGAAAATAAAAAATTATAATTGTTTCGAACGGGTCATGTCATATATCAAATCACAGGGCTCATTATGACGAATACAACTATATATATATTTTTTAAATGAATATTTTAAAATATATTAAAAAAATATTTAAAAAAATTACCCATTCTCCCCGTTATTCCCCAAACTATAAGTCCTCAATTTTTTATAGGAAAAATATGAAAAAAAACCTGAAGCAGATAAAATGAAAAGTCTATGTGTGGAAAATCAAAGTGTATATTTTTTATAAATTTAAAACGCTTCCTTTAAAAGATATTAGGGTAAATATAAGAGAATGCACTCATTCCCTGCTTGTCTGAAACTGTAATATTAGAATCTTGAAGGTGGTACGGAACCCTAAGTATGCGAGTCCAACTCGCACTTGACCAAATTATTTCTATTAAGGCATCTGTTTTAGTACGTTGATAGTAAACATTCTCATACTTATCCGAAAAGTATGTAATTATACCTTGCATATCAAAATGGAAGGCAAACGTTTGAATGATTGAAGAAGCTTCACACGTTTCACAGAGCTTCATATTCGCAGTTAAAGCATCGACTTGTATCACATATTCGTCTTATTTGAGTCAGCTGTTTAGGAGGAAGTTGAAGTTTTTATATCCCATCAAAAACAAATATGTGAAAAAGGGGAGCCAAGATTATACTGAGATCTAAATGGGTGCGAAGTACTGAAGATAATCTTGAAATTTTATTATAAGAACTTACAACAGTCTAAGTTAAATTTAAAACACAAATCTTTTGTTTTTTTTGTGCTACAACAGTGCGCTATTTAAAACTATAATTTCATAAAAAATGTAAGATTTTGAACATCAAGATTTGACTAGCCTAGTTTTCACATACAAGTTATCTTAAATTTGCCTAATCAACTTATATTCTTTATTTTATAAGCAAGTTCCTCTTTTCACTTTTTGAAAAATTTGGCTGGCCGGTAAATCTTGAGCTTCAATTTATGGTAAATTATCTGTTTTGTGTAAATAATTTGACTATTCAAATTTAATAATTTATACTTTTAAACACCAAACATTGTTGCAACAGAAAAAAGAAACAAGAGGTTGTTTTTTCAATTTATTTTGAACCTGGTATGTTTTTATAATTAAATTTCAGAATTACAAACAGAAATTGGTTTAAACCGTTTAAATATCAATTCTTTTGTCACCAAAGTCGACAATCAATCAATAATATTAATTGGTTTTCTTGCGTTTAACTAAAGGCCTATTTCTTAATTGACAATTTTGACAGTTTTTCATATTCTTGACATTTCTGACATTTTTGAGCATATTTTGGTACTTTTTGGCGTTTTATATATCATTTGACATCACATTTTTGACATTAAATCATATTTTTGATATTTCTTCATGTTTGTTTTGCACTTTTTCGAGAATTTTTGATCGTTTTGACTTTTTCTTGTATACTTTGGAAATTTTGTTTTACATTTTACATTTTTTGGTAATATTTGATCTTTTCGGCATTATTTGAATTTTAAAAATTTATGACATCTAAATTGTAAAAATTCCCCGTTTATAAAATTTACGTTTGTATTCAGACAATCACATAGCCAGGTGCTAAACTTCAACTTTCTAAGTCATCTGGAAGTGGTTTAGTTTTTCAATCTATATGTTAGTCAGTGATAAAGACGCCGGATTTTAGCGTTAATCTTTCGATAACTATTTGAACTATATGTATGAAATTTGAAGTATTAGATATCCTGTGAGCAGAAAAGCAAAGCTGGTAGTTCGCCATAGTACAAACTTGTCTCACCAGAGGCTCCACCAGTGGCTATCATCGCTCACGGCGGTTGATCATGTGATGTCAAGCCATAGAGATTTCGCCGTTAACAGCTGACGTAAGTCGCAGTATGACGTCACCAGGTGGTGGGAATACTAACAAAAACATGGCGGCCCTGGTAAAATTGAATGCCATCAAGCAGCAGACGTGGAATTAACTGGTTTTTAATAAATAAGCTAAATTTCATGTGTTTATGTTAAAAATATTTTCAGTTATTGAGGGTCAAAAGTGGCTTCAACTCGTTCGTTTAATATAACGCGCTTCTGGTCTGTATTGGCTTGACACGCTATCTTTTACTTGACTAGGGATATAAACGGGAGATGCTGTCGAACCTTTCATGAATTATACGTTAAGCACCTACACAGATAGCCCATACAAATTGTTCACCCAAATTCCAGAAAAATATCCAGGCGTAAAAAAATGGAAAATATACAGCGAAATTATGCATCGTTCGAGAATTGCCGACGATATATAAGGTTTTTTCACTGCCTAAACGACTCTTCAGGGTGCGGTTAATTCTTGCAAAAACCGCACGGACAATCTCCTTAATAACGCGTTTTAAGGGACAAAGCACCCCTTTTTCGAGTGCTTTAGTCTCTCCTTTCGACTCATTAGAACCACTAGCGGACCGGTTGAGAAAAATGGCCCAACGAAAAAGAATTATGGCAAGCCGAGCGACAATATTTCCTCAACCGTGCGTTTTCCGAGGGTTTTAACGCCACCGAAGCTGCTGGGGAATTTATCCCTCACTACTTATTCGTCGCCTATAAACGGTGATGAATTGGAAGCGTACAATCGATATGTAGTTGTTTAGCGAGGAGGTGTGTAATCCACCAGCCGTGAACGAAAGCGAAAAAAGTGCCAAGCCACCCTTTGTTTTCGCCGTTTGTGAAAAATTCCAATGAATTTGGGAGTAGCTTACGTAGTTTTTTGTTGTGATATTAAAAGTCTCGATCACTCGTTTGACTCGTTTATTTGGCATTTATCTTGAAATATTAACTGCAAAGGAAAAGCCATAGAGATTCCTTTAATTTACTAATGCTAAAAATACGATGTGGATTAATTATTCTTTCGCTGTTTTCGTGCTTTAAATGATATTGGTAATTGTTCTCACGCATTGGGCGCCATTTTATTGCTAAATTCTTTGATAGTTATCTCGCTGTATTATCAAGTCTGTGGATGGTTGTAACTTTTAATTGTGAAATATTGTTTGTTCAAGCGTAACTCTTGAACATATTGGACCAATTAGGGTTTTGTTTAAAACTTATGAGTTAAATTTTCTGGATGACCGGGCCGGAGATGTAACAATATTAGCTGTCGCCATTTGGTCGGAATTCGACCAATTGTGTCAATATCTCTGGCAGATTAAGTAACCTGAAAATTTTATAGTGACATTCTATCCTAGGACTTTAAGGAGAACAGAAATTACACGAACGGATCCAGATTCGGAACCTCTGTGTGATAGTTTCTTCGAAAATCCTAGATCCTAGGAAGTAAGGGAATTCAAGTTTTTTCAGATATTCAGATTTATTTGTGTTCAAATTCGTAATTCTTAATTTAATATGACAACAATTCAACCGCTAATGGGCTACCCTACATATTTATTTTTTCGAACCTCCCTGTATAGCTATAATTGCACTCAATTCTCGAACATTTATTAAAATCCTCATTTTAATTATTCCATCTCATTATATATTTCCACCACCCTGTATATGCAACTGCTCATGGCCCACGCATAATATTTTTAAACATTTTTCAACCACCCGGTAAACCATTCTGTATATGCCACTACCTATGAGCCACCGTATTTACTCTTTTTGTTTATACATTTTTAACTATCTTCTGTAACTATAATTCTACTCCGACCTATATTTCAATCATCATATATATGGAACTCTTCGTGGGCTACTCTATAAATCATTCCCTTTTCTAACATTTTTTATCATCATCCTGTATATCTATAATTCCTCTCACCCTATATTTCATCTTCCCTATGTATACAACTGCTTAGGGGTTACGAAATGTTGCATTTCCATTGCCGCCACCCTGTATATGCATCTCTGTATAATATTTTTTGCACCACCCTGTATAACTGTAATTCTACTGCACCTTCTATTCCAAGAACCCTGTAAATTCAACCGCTAATGGGCTTCCCTATATAATTATTTTATTAGTTATAATTGCACTCTACTCTATATTTTAAACACCCTATATATGCAACTGCTTATGTGCCGCGCACGAAAAATGATTTCTAACATATCTGGAATCGCCCTGTATAATTATAATATAAAACGATTACTTTACCACTAAACAATAACAACGCTTGCATGCCACTTACAGAAGTACGTGCTCTAAGTATATTACAGCATTGGTCCCTCTATATATAATTACTCAATGTTTTGAGTCTGACGGCGGCGGCACTTTCAGTTGTTTGGCGTTGACATTATGGACGTAAATAATGAATTTTTATTATATTTTATTTAATGAATGAACCAATATTATAATTTAATATTAGCATTCTGCACTGACGGTCGTCAGTAGCTACTAAACAAAACAAAAATGAAGAAAATCAGTTGAGAAACACAGGCGAAAATGGTACCTAATCATTTTGTCTTTGCCTACTTATATATAGTTAATTCAATATCTTTTAAATAATAGACCATTCAATTATAAATGGCACGAGAGGTGTGGTATTTATGGTATTTACATACGAAACATAGTATATGTAACAGACAATGTGTTCTTACAAAACAAAGTTCTTCACTTTTTGTTACTAAACATTGAACAATGCTAGCTTTGCTTTAAGGTAGCAGGAAAATAACTCAATATGAGATCATCAAAAAGCAATACTCATTTTTGAATACTAAATTGTCTAGACCGATACTTGTTGGCAATTCATTATTTTACGATAACTTAAAATTGTGTAAATTATGGTTTGAAATTAATATCACTTAATTGCTAATTTTTCAGAAATTAATTTTTGAGATATGGAAAGCCTAACAGGTTAGTAATATTTCTTTGAAGCAATTTGCGTGGTAAAACAGAAAATCGTTGCTACCATGAGTAACAAAATTATCTCTTTCATTTATTTTGGAATAATTGACTCTCCATCACTATTGAGCCTAAAATTTTGAAAAATAGAGAATGTAGAGCGTTCCCCAAAGTTTACAGGAAAAATAAGGAGAGTACCCTAATTTGTAATTTTTCGGGGCAATTTATAGAATTAAATGAAAAATTATTCAAACGCAACATGTAACACATCAAAGGAAAGGACTCATCCTGAGGAACACCAGTATTTTTTCAGATTATAAAATTAATTAGTTTAAAAGAAAAATATGCAAACATTTACTCACCCCCTCCCCCCTAACCCCGAAACCTAAAATTTTGAAAAATATACTACCTCACCTGAAATTTACAGGAAAAATAAGAAGAAACCTCTAATATTATTTTTGGAGTGCAACTCACAGAATTAAATGGAAAATATAAAATTAGAATTGTTGCTACCTAAAATACTCAGTTTAAAAGAAATTAACAAAAATATAAAAAATATATTATTTTTTACTATAAAACGTAAACTTTTGAAAAAAATTGATATGCTGGGACTGCCCTGAATTTTACAGGAAAAATAAGGAGAAACTAATATTAATTTTGGGGGCAAATTACAGAATTAAAGGAAAATATAAAGTTAAAATTGTTTCTAAAACATCATGTAATAAATCAAATCAAAGGACTCATTATGATGAAATCAAATATATATATATTTTTTATTTTTAAAATCATATGTTAAAAAGACTTATTCCCCACTTTATTTCAGACACTACACAACCTAAAATTTTGACTCACTTGAACTTTACATAAAATTAAGGAGAAAACTCTCATATTAAGCTTGGGGGCCAAACTACAGAATTAAATAAAAATATATAACATAATTGTTTTCAAACGCATCATGTAATGTATCCAGTTTTTTCATATTTTGTAAATATTTTCTTAAAAGTTATTGAAAAAATATACAAAATTCGACCCATTATAAAAATTAAAACAGACATTCTTAACAGTAATTTATAAACTTAAATGGAAGATATTTTTTTAAAGTGAACGCGTAATGTAATGTATCAAATGAAAGAAAAAATTATCAACACAAAAATGCAAATATACTTTATTTATTTTTTTTAAATAATTTGTTTAAAATATTTAATAATTTAATATTAAAGTTTGACCCATTCTTTCCACTACCTTCCAAACTTCTGAGCCTAAAAAAATTATATAGGGTATCACTGAAAGTTTATTGATAAAATAAACCGAAAATACTAATCTAGTTTTGGGGGTCAAATTAGAAAATTAATAGTTTTATCAAAACCAAGCAAATCATGTAGCAAATAAAATAAAAAGGCACTGTGTGAGAAATAAAATTTAATATTTTTTTATAATTTTAAAACGCTTAGTTTAAAATATATTAAGGTAAATATAAGAAAATGCACTTATTCCTTGCTTATCTGAAACTGGAATAATAGAAAAATAGTCACACTTGACCAAATTATTATTTACTTCATATTTTCTCCTACTTTAAGTAAAGCTGGGATCGTTGCCGAGATTGGTTCAATCAACAAAATCGACTTTATAGCAATGAATTAGCAACAAATCTGAGATATATATATATTTTTAATTTTTACCGATTTGTTACTGCCAGTTTTGTGGGGCTATAGAAATAGTTTCTCCTGTTCTTTTTTGTAAATTCAAGCTATGTTGTTCCCTATTAGTTGTGCTATTGTAAGGTATTAGCACTTTTAAATTATCTTTTTATCTCTGTGGCTAATAAACTTGATATGCAAATGGATGAATACGACGTTTTTTTTTCCGTCATCTCACATTTCAGTTTTAAAGACCAAGCGGGTCGTCACAGGAATTCATTTACTTGGCTCCCTTATCGAATTCTTTTCACACTAGCAGTTCATGCATCAAGCCGAACTAAGTGCCTTTTTCATTACTTGGCAAATTTCCATTCGTTTTTCCCGACGAAATTATCTCGATTTCCACAGCTACTTAACATTAATTCGTCCCCGGGCGTACGTTCGAAGGACTTCACCGAACTTCTGGGTCATTTTTAAAGAAAACTGACGCAAAAATAAATTAAGACCGAAGTTTTCAATAACTCTCATTAAGATTCTTTGCAGCATTTGCTGGTGTCGCAACCAACAGAAACTTATCCGTCTCGTCTAATGAATAAAAATTGCCGAGCTGTTTTTCGTGGCAATTTTCACCCGAGAGGGACGAGAATACGTTGCTCTAGCATCCTGACGAATCTGGAAATTAGTTTCTTTTGTGTTTGTTTAACATCACCGAAAAGACGTCACATAGTGCCGGTGGCAGTGTAATTTTTATATTGTTCATGAAAAACTTTGTGTACTGACTCATCTTTATTAAATTCGTTTTCTAAATCCACTCTGATATATTGGGGTAACTGTTTAAAGTAACCAAGAACAGACTTAAATAACACAAAATTTGCTGCACCGTGGCTTAAATAGTAGTCTATTGATAGACACTATTGCATAATTAACCCTTTAAAGCACGAGTAATGAGATACACTAGAGTAGCCTTAACGTTGCGATAGCGCAAATAATTAAAACTGGTATTTCCTGTGGTCGAAATTGGACCACTTATGTCTGTAATGTAACGAAATTCAACTTCATTTTAACCGACTTCCAAAAAGGAGGAGCTTATCAATTCGTCGGCAGGTACTGAAGTCGGTACTTTTTTAAATATAAATTATCATATATAATGCTTGGCAAAGAGACAGTATGTCGGAATTAAAGACAAAAATTTAAGTTACATAAAATTTCTTAGAAGTAAATAATTCAGTTATAAACTGTACAATAATTTAACAATAAAGGAACATTGATGAAGAATTTTTTTGAAAGAATTGTTTAGTTGCTTAGTAGAAATCTGATATTAAGAAATTGTAAAATTGTTTGTTATATTTTGTTACTAATACTTTTTTAACATTAATTTGTACGTGTAATAATTAGTACCCAGGTGACCGAGTTTCTGTCACAAATTTAGATTTTTTAAACATTTTTGAACCACCGTGTAAAACTAGAATTTCACTCCTAGGATTCTGTATATCCGACTGCAGTGACTATATTATACCCTGCAGAAACCTCTTGTTTCAAAATTTATTTTAACCACCTTTAACTATACTTCTACTCCGCCTATATTTAAACTAACATCTATATTCAACTCCTTGTGGACTACCCTATAAATCATTTCATTGCCTAAAATTTATTATAATTAGCCTATATCACTATAACTCCTCTCACCCTATACTACATCTATCCTATATATGCAACTGCTCAGTGACTACGAAATGTAGTAGTTTTGTTCTAACATGTTTTAAATCATAGTATATAACTATAATTCTACTCCAGAATATATTCCAACCAGCCTGCATTGGCATTTCTATAAAATATTTTTTGAACCACTATATATAACTATAATTCTACTCTGCCATACAGTCCAAGCACCCTGTAAATGCATCTGCTAATAGGCAATCTTATATAATAATTTTTTCTAACTTCCATGTATAACTCATATTGCACTTCACTCTATATTTTAACGAAGCTGTACATGCAACTTCTTGTGGGTCACCTTATAAAACGTCTAATTTCTAACATAATTGGAACATCCCGGTAATCTCTCTTCATAGCCCTAGACTCCATTTTTATTACATTTGGTTCCGGTTACTGTATTGAAAATGCATTTTTTAAACTATTTTCCTAAATTAACCAAAGTTCAGTTATATTTATTCAATAAACAAATTTAAAAAGCTCGAAACCGGAAAAACTAAATGAACTTTCGAAAGGTATACAACGAATTTTTATGGAGTAATTAATTGATGAAAGTTTGCAGTTTTTAAATTACTTTTCTTTGAAAGTCTTATCAGAACATAACATAGACTGAGTAATTAGGTTAAGTTTTGTTTGTTAGTCTCAAATAAAAGTCGTTAATTTAATTGTGTGATTATAGCCCCCTAAGGTATAGAAGTTTTGTAATTTTTAATATTTTCATACCTAGTTGTTTAGTAAATCTCTTCAACTTAACTAATGTATGATATTTATTTAGATGTTACCTATATTTGTATTTAGGGACATGGACATCAACCCATTCAAATTATCGGTATTACTCATAATAGTTGACTCTCCAGTATTTTTAGCCTACTTAATACGTTCTTAATAATTGATTTTTTCTGGAAGGATTAGCTATATGAGTATTTAAAAGTAGTGCTTTTACAATAATCTAGACACGCTGTAGCGGTACGACTATTTAGTAGATTGAAAAATAAACTGGAAACCAAAAGCGTTGTTTTTAAGGTAATTCATTATCTCAAAATCAATAAGTCATACAGGCGTGAAAATTGATGTACTTTTCTGCTAAAAAATAAAAACGAGTTAGTGGGCAAACATTTACTTTCAGAATCTGAACATATATAAATGTAAAAAATTAGAAATGTCCAAAAAAGTCAAAATGTTAAAAAACTATGTCTAATAATGTAAAAAACGTAGAATTGTCATTTTCCACGTTCTAAAAAAATGTCAGAAATGTCAAGAATAGTAAAAAATGTAACAATTGTCAAAAACCAACGTCAACAAAACAACAAAAAGTTCATAAATTATAAAAAGCATCAAAAATTAAAAAAAAAACGAAATTATGCAAAATTTTCTTGTTTGAGTGATTCGATTTACATTTACCTAAGGACCATGATACGACAATTTAGTAGGTTGTGTTTTTAAGGTAATTCAAGATCTCAGAATTAATTAGTGATAGACTCTGCTCTTCCGCTCAAAATAATAATAATTATTATTATTTTATTAAAATTTAGTTATCTTATAAGGGAGCAGGTGGGATTTTTTAGATAAATTTAATGAGTTTAGTTATTTTTCGAAAGTTGAGGAAATTTTTTTTAGAGAAACACAAAGTACATGTTTGAAAATTAGTATTTATATCCTTCTCCAAAACATAAATAAATAAATAGTTTAGTCATATTGTGAAAACCTAGTTATCTAATAAAGGGCAGGTAAGGTAGTTTTTTAAGAAAAATCCACTTTTTTCGGGAAACAAATAACATAATTATGACTTTAATGCTTTAAATTAATACAGACTCGATTTAATTTAATACTTGAATTATAAAAGAAAAAACCCACTTCAAAAATTACAATAGTAACTAAAATAAAGAGCTTGAAATAATATTTTTCTTCAACAATTAAGTCCTTGTATTCAATTATTTTCGGTTTAAGTCGGCACCGGTTTCAGACCAAGAATTTAATTGCTATGGGAATTAATTAGTTTTTGATTTTTTATTGCCCTCTCTGTGCGTTTTTATGTCGGTTTTTGATTTTATAATATTAATTCATTAATATTAATATTTATTAAGATGTTTTTGGATACAATTTCAATTTACCCCTTCATTTCATGAATTTTGAAAAATTAAATTTGTGTCAATTCTTATTTCTACGTTACTATTGAAAAACTATTTGATAAAAAAATGTATTCTTTTATTTTTTTTGCAAAAAATAGATGTTGCAAATTTACAACAATATGTAAAAAAGTAACTTAAGAAATTTTTAAAACTTTATGAGTACATTACATGAAAATTATGCAGACAAAGGGAGCAGCCCGATCGACATGACCAGCTAATGAAGCGTTATGAACAGTCGGCGTCGGTACGTATTAACTCTCCGAAATGATGGTAGAGGATTCGACATGAAAACGATCGACCCCCGTTCGGCTACCGCTTGATGGCATTGCCACGGACGCCACGTCAACTGTCAACCGCGATCTCTCTATACCGCTGACATTTCAAAGTCGCTCCACCAACTATTTGACCAATAGGAGTGATTATGCCACACGATGCGTGCCGCTGATCAATAGCGTGACACAACCAAGTGAGGGGTCGTGACCTTGGAAATTTTCCGGCGCTCAAGTAGGGCAACTGAAATAATCAATAATCTCATGTAGTACCACAGTACCACATCTGTTTATTGTGGTAAGACATCTGCAAATAAATATATTGATATATCAAAATTTCATGAAGTTGCAAATGTGCAACATATGGATGTATGCCACACTGCTAAAATGATAAATATAATATTTTGATGAATGTTTACATAAGTGCTTAGTACATAACTTTAGTGTTGTATTCAATCAAATGTAAACACAAAATTCTTGATCGGTAAATCAATTTACATAACAAACGTACTGCATTTCATAACATATACAAATATGACTAGTGCATGTGGTAATTTGTTTGTCTTCACGATCAAAAGGACATTTAGTACGCGGATGCCACATTACACTCTTATGAAATAGTAAAATACAAATGTGCAACAGTATGAATTTGGCTTCTATAACTGTCCTTTTAAAATCCCGTATTTTCAAACTATTATATAGCAAATATGCAACAAAATGAAATGAAGGGTTAATCATTCATGTTGATTTAATTCCAGAGAAATGAATTTAATACTTTCTACGAGATTACCAGCTTTTTTTCAATTAAAAAACAGATTTATTGTATATTTGTAATGATATGCATTTCTTGATGCAGTTTTCAACTGTAATTTTGTTTCTTCACAAATGTATATTACTAAAAATAAAGGTATTTCATTTTTAAGCAAAATTCATATTTTTTGACAAACTTCGTATACAGCTATTTTTATTTATTTGACCCCATGTTCCAAATAACGACAATTTCTTCTATTAATATCATCGCCTTCGCCACATTTTAATACATAAGAACAAGTTTTTGGCGATTTTCTGAAAAACAGTATAAGATATGCTATTTAAAAAAATATGTGACCACTTCGGGATCCCCCTTAATAGAATTTAGTTCAAACTATGTAACTTAGTTAAGCTGGTTTTGAACAATCGACAATAGACAGACCAATTGAGAACCATCTCCTATTTTGAACTCGGTTAAAAGTACTCTCAACCCAGTTATTTATCGGTACTAGTGGTCGCCCAGTGGTCGAAATTCGACTCTATTTCATCAAATTGTAAAATGTATATTTTTATAAGGAACAGAGTTGTGGAGAAATCGGAGAAGTAGATGTAAAGACCAAAATTGTTCTCTCATATTAACAAATCTATTTAAAGAAAAAGAAAATAAAAATGTAATCAAATATCGGTATTCGGAATATTTTTGACAAATTATTGACCGCCCCAATTTTTTTGCTGGAATCGCTCCTTGGAAAATATTCGATATAATAATTGGAAGATTGTTCGTTGCAACCTAAAAGTTTTCGTCATTTGCGGTTTCAATGAAGTTCAGGAATATTAAAGAAAAGAGATCTCCAACAACCCTAAGAGTACTTAAATATTTAATACATTCTCTATTGTCCGCTGACTGACAATTTTTTACACAAGACCTTCGGGAAGGTTGTGATAATAATAGGTATATTAATCAAATTCACATTAAAAACAGAATGTTTAATATGAAAGTTACTGCAACGCGTCCGAAAAATCAATTCTGATCTATTTCGTTGACTATTTTACCACTAATCACTAACAACGCTTGTATGCCACTTCCAGAAGTACATGCTCTAAGAATATAACAGCATCTAACGATCGCTCCCTGAGTTTTGACCGTCTGGAGGCGGCGGCACTGTCTGTTGTTTGGCGTTGACAGTATGGACGTAAATAATGAATTTTTAGTATATTTTATTTAATGAATGAACCAATATTATAAAGTAATATTAGCATTCTGCACTGAAGGTCGTCAGTAACTACTTAACAAAACAAAAATGAAGAAAATCGGATGAGAGACAGAGGAGAAAATGGTACCTAATCGTTTTGTCTTTGTCTATTTATATATAGATTACGAAATACCCTCACAGTGTAAAAGTTGATTGCGTGCAACAATTATTTGTAGTAATACCTACCTACTTTTAATTAGTTGGACCGGAGCAATGATAATAAAACTTTATGAACAAATAGCAGTTTTTGGTTTCTTAATAATTGCGCTTTAACCAGAAACGTACAAGTTAAATTGATGTTTACAAAGTACATAAAGCTTTATAACATCATCCTGCAACCGGCCAGAATTAATCATAAACTTATCCTCTCTTGAAAAAATATCCCGCTTATTCGTTTTTCCAAAAGTTCTTTGAAGTAATTACCGTCATTTATTATGACTGCCTGAAAAATTGCAGCATACATAAACGTTGCTTCTTCCTTACATCCTGTTCTGTTGTAGCGGCGCGCTTGAACTCGCGGTAGGAATAAAACGCACACGGGGAATAGAGAAATATATACGAAATGCAATTCTGAGAGCGCAAACATATCTAATAAAAATAAAGTAGTCGGCCATAAGCGGTCTTCGGGGGAAATCTTATTCGGGTTACCTAACAAAGAAAAGTCCCATTTATGTATATTCTCGGTACGTAAACTGTTTATTACCCGGGTTATTTTTTTTCTGCTCTCCGTCTCAGTCGGATATTGAAGAACCCGAAATAGGCCGGTGGAGGCAAAGTTTCACGACTTTTCTTTACTTACGGGAGAAAGTACGACTTGTCTTCGGGAAGATAAACGTAAACAGCTTGATGTCTTGAGGTGTTTTGTGGCGTAATCGTTTCTCGGTGGCTGTCTGACGAAATGTCGTTGGGGAGAGAATCTCACAGTTACTTGAAGTATACATCTAATTCTTTCCAGAGCATAAGCTGGCAGTATTGTTGTGGAATAAGAAAAGTATAACTTTTGGTCAAAATTGAACTAAAGCCGAACTTGATTGGAATACAGATTTTATACTGTAAAGCAGAAGATCTTATTATTTAAAAGTTCATTCTTAAGGATCGATTTTCATTTAACATTGTAATCTCAATAGTTAAGATACAGGGCAATGTCTGTATATTCCGAAGAAATCCAACCGTTTCAAAGTCTTAATCTGACTTCGCAGTTAATGTCAATTTTTTTTATGCCATTGACAAGTCAAAATCTTCTATATATAAATAGGCAAAGACAAAACGGTTAGGTACCATTTTCATTCAACCGATTTGCTTCATTTTTGTTTTGTTTAGTAGCTACTGACGATCGTCAGTGCAGAATGCTAATATTAATTTATTATATTGGTTCATTCATTAAATAAAATATAATAAAAAACTCATTATTTACGTCTATACTATGGATGTAACGAATATTCGCATTCGCATCAGCGAATATTTGCGTGTTTTTTAATATTCGCATTCGTATTCGCGGTTATTCATGCGAATTTTTTGCGAATGTGTTTGACAGTGAAAAGCGAAAATAGTTTATTATGATGTTACTCATTAGGTATATTGCACACTGTATAACTTACTTGTCATTAAAAGTTAAGTACAGATATTAACTTGTACTTGCAATGTGAAATAACAGTTGAATGATGAAATAAATTTATTTATAACTTTAAAGAAAAAATACACTAGTTGTGTGTCAACTACATAATTACATTTCTTCTGGAATCCTCACATGTACATGTAATTAAGCAACAAATTAATTGCTAAGTAAAATTAAGCAAGTTACGTCAGTTTCATAACATGATATAGGGTTTTATGCCCAAGTGAAGTTCGAGATCTAGAAGTTAGAGGGAGAACTAGCTGTCAGAGAACCTAAATCAGGAGTCATACTGCATACAACGCCGTTTCCTTATGTTTTCTAGGATTTTAGGACAAATAATTCGGAGATTCAGTAAAACCTGTCAAAGAAATTATGATACCAACTATTGGAGGTTCAGTCAGTTGAGGGGAGCGCGACTGATGAAGGTTCTCGACTAGAAGAAATATATTTTCAACAGTATTATATAAGGTTGTCCAAGAAAAACGAAATTTTATTTTCATTTTATAACATTTTTATTTGTGGACTGATTTTAAATAAATAAGGCTTGTTTAAAAAACAAAGGATGCTGCTGCTAAAACCACAGACACCATTACATAGTTATTGAAAACATTTGCCATTAAACCGTTTCTTTTGGATATCTGGTTTCGGCACCTTAATAGTCTCCTAGCTTTAACTTCAGAACCAAGTTTAAATTTAACAATTTGTGGAACGCTCAGACTAGCTCCAGGCCTTTTGTCAGGGCTAACTGCTAAATTCGAAGTAAGTAAACAGAATAGTTTCCTAAGGGTGTGTCCCAAGTAAACGAGCTTTGCGCGGTTCAGGCCGTACGTTGCGTCAAAGTGACAGGCACAAGCTGAAACTGGGGGCGAAAACAAACCACTGAGCGACCTCCGACAATATAAAATCCTTACAAAAGCACTAATTGAATTTTCTGTAAGGACACAATGAATGCTTTGTATGTGTTTACAAGGGACACAGCCTATAAGTTAGATAAATCGAAATAAAAGTACCATAATGTCGTTCTTGCGTTCTTACACTCTTTGGGCACCTGCCTCCTTTGCGCCTGGCAATTGTGTCAGATGAAATTTCTTAACAGAACTGTAAGTTTTGCTTTTTTTATTATATCGCGTAGCAACAATTTGTAGCAGAACTCCCCATGTATCCTTCTCTAATTTAAAGTATTGATGCAAATTTTATCGTCATTAAGCTAGTACCATTTTCGCAGCTGTCAATTCTAATTAGCAGCGATAGCCAACGAAGCGAAATTTGTCATTACGCCTAGTTAATTTTGCAAAATAAGATAAATTCGCTATCAGGATGTTAAAACACCTTTACCTTGTCATAAGACAATTATTTTTTTACCGATTCTCATGTACTGAATCTCATTTTACTCAGAAATAAACAAGAGGGCAGAATCTTACTTTTAAAGCTATACAAGGGTAGACTCGTTCGTCACTTTGCTTTTGAAACTGATTTTAAAAATATGTAGTCTGTCACCATCAATTGTCTCCTAAACAAGCCAACTTTAATTTAAATGGGTCCATATAACATCACAATCAAATTCCGTTTTTTTGGCAACCCTATATAATTTTAGTTCTTATTTGGCTCATAAACATAATTATATAATTTTTCTGTTTAATTAAATATAAATACATACAAACTTCTTATAACTTCTCTCATAAACAAAAAAAACTTTGTTGGTTCACTCCAATATGTTGACAGCTTAACTGTTGAAACAGCATTGAGCGTAAGGATTTCGTGTTTATACATTTGTGAGACAACAAAGGTTTCAAAGGTATTTCAGTTTATGTATTAAAAATAGAAGAATGACTATATAATAATATATAATAATTACTAAGCTCAGTTTAGTTTATTATTTTTGATTAAATCAAAATAAGTAAATTTTGATCTGCTATTCGCATTCGTATTCGCGAATATTAGAACAGAAAATTCGCATTCGCATTTGTATTGGCGAATATCGAAAAACGGACATTCGTTACATCCCTAGTCCGTACCGTCAACCCCAAACAAATAATACTGACAGTGCCGCCAGACCGTCAAAACTCAAAACATTGAGAAATTATACATGGAGGGAGTGAGCGTTAGATGCTGTTATATCCTTAGAGCATGTACTTCAAGAGGTAGCATGCAATACACAAATGTCGTACCAAGAGTAAAATGAGAGGGCAATAGAGAGAGCAAGAGGCTATCTCACATGATTGGGAGGTGCAGCCAATGAACTACATACTGCACATAGCGTTTTGGATACAGCTCTTAATCGAGTGAAATAGCCTTTTGCCCGCTTTTTCTAGTCCTTGGCACGATATTTGTGCGTTGCTGGCTACCTCCAGGAAGTACAAGCTCTATAATTAGATTGATTTGACAGTGACAGGCTAAGGCTCTTCCAGACCATCATGCGAAGACTATCTTGCATAGTTCAGCATAAAGCGTTTTCTGTTTTTAATGTGGATGTAATTATTTGATTAACATATTATTATCACAATCGTCCCGAAGGTGTTGTGTAAAAAATTGTCAGTGAGCAAACAATAGAGAATTTATTAAAAATTACAGTTCTCGTAGGGTTGTTGGTCATTTCTTTTCTTTAATATCCATGAACTCGATTGAAACCGCAGATGACGAAAACTATTAGGTTGCAAACAACAATCTTCCAATTAATATATCGAACGTTTGGCCAGGAGCGGTTCCAGCCAAAAATTTGGGGGGTCATTCATTTGTCAAAAATATTTCGAATAGCGAAATATTTGATTGCATTTTTATTTTCTTTTTATTTAAATAGATTTGTCAATATGAGTGAACAATTTTGGTCATTACATCTACTTTTCCGATTTCTCCATAACTTTGTTTCTTATAAAAATATACTTTTTACAATTTCATGAAACACTAGTATGTTTAATTTTGTTTCATGTTCTCTCATACGCATAAACTCATGTCATGTTGTTTGCGTATTTTTACAATTTTAGTGAACAGTTTTGGTCATTACATCTACTTTTCCGATTTCTACACAACTTTGTTTCTTATAAAAATATACTTTTTACAATTTCATGAAACACTAGTATGTTTAATTTTGTTTCATGTTTTCTCATACGCATAAACTCATGTCATGTTGTTTGCGTATTTTTACAATTTTCGTTTTTCCTTATTAACTCACAAATATTGTAATAGAAAAAATGTCCAATTATCTCCTTAACCTCCTTAACGCCAAAGAAATAATAATACGGCTAACGAGCTAGCATTGCCGTATTGGGGACACGCCACACAGTTCGATATTGTTTGAGCAATAAACCCCAAACGAGGGAGATCCGCTGCAAAATATGAAGTCATTTGAACTTCGGGAATGACGCTAGTGAATTCACGTGATGGCGTGCCGAAACTCTGAACATAACTGTGCAAATCACTCGCATTCAGACGACCAATACCCCGGCATTTTCGTTAAATTATACGACTACCTGCCTCGACGTAGTAGTATTTGGCAAAAGAGCATATTACGTTTCTTTCTTCATGCTAATTATATGCACAAACTAGGTAAAATCCTTCATTATTAGCAGGCACGTACCCGACTTTGATTTTCTGCTGTGCGGTGTGGTGGTCTGGTTCACTTCAGAATTTTTCAAAAGATTTTTACGACGAAACGAAAACTATCGCACACTTTGTGAAAATTGGATAATGAAATGAAGCTCGTTGCATTTTAAAATCCGATAATCCGTTAGCGTAAGCGGTTAGAAATTTCACACGGATATTCACAGTTTCAGCGTCAATTTAGGTTAATATAGTCGGACAGAATTAGTTATTCATTACTGGTTTAGCAACAAAAAAGAACTCGGATAAGTTTCACCTAGAACAGACGTTGTTAACTCGACATCAAGATTTAGTATAAAAACATCTAATAATCTAGACTTAAGCAAATTTTTTTGCAAAAGGAGAGTATATTTGTTTTTAGTATGAATGGATTCATGATAATATTTATAATAAGCCTATTTGCGCCATGCTAAAATGTTGCGGAAAATTATTTATAAACAATTACAGGTTTAAAATAATTTATATATAAAAAAGAACCGACTTCAGCTAACTTAAAATAAAAACCGTTTAGAAACCGTATGGAATCAATCACTATTTTCAGACATATCTTCTTTTTTATCTGATTTAATTAAGGTATAATTCTGTTGAAAATCATGTCTATAATTAACTCCGTCCTATAATTCAAATATCCTAACTGCTTCTGCTTATATAACAAATTTTTACTACTTACTTACTTTTAACTACTTATGTTCCAAGCCCTGTATAACTGTAATTATACTCCACCTTATATTTAACCATCCTGTATATTCAACTGCTGTCATTTTTAAAGCCTTTTGTATAACTGTAATTATTCTCCGTCTTATAACGTAAATATCCACTCTGTATACTTTAGTTTTGCTCCACTCTTATTGCAACCACCTTGTATACGCAGCTACTTAAATGACACCCAATACAATATTTTTAGAACCACCCTGTATAACTAATTCAATTCCAAATTATATTTCAACCATCCTATGTATACAATTGCTTATGTACCACCTAACATTACATGCACGCACGCACTCACCTACAACCATATACCATATAGAAGAGTTCGCCTACATAACAAATTTTCGTTTCAATAAACTAACGGAATATTTTCTGCCATTTCGCGCGACTATAAGCCCCGAACTTAAGTTCGTCTCTAAAAAAACTTTTTGTAGAATTCAATTTATAATATTCAAATTTCTTGAGCGGTTTTAGAGAAAACAGTGAGATTCATTGAAATTCACTGATATCCCCTTATTTTTTTTCTTATTTTCGGGAAAACCGTAAATCTCATGTTATAAACAATTATACGGGACCTTCTTTAATGTTTCTTGATATAATGCAATTTAAATCATCAAAATTACCCAAACCGTTTTTGAATAATCGCTCATCATACATAAAAAAAGTTGCAGACGAATTGATAACCTGCTCCTTTTTGGAAGTCGTTTAAAAATAGAGATTTTTTCAGTTTTTCTTCTATTGGGAAAAAAATCTTAACTGGTTTAGGGGACATTCATAAAATACATCCCGCTAATTTTTGCCTTTTCGGACTTCTTTCTGCGACTCCCCTATAAATATTTAATATTAAACAAATTTTAATACAATGAATAAGTATCTATCTATAATAACCATCTTGCAGTATCTTCTTCTTTGTTTTCGACATTAGCATTTATTTCATCTGCATCTATCCATTCTGCTTTTATCCTATAGTCTGCATAGCAGATCTTCAATTCAACAAGGACCCACCTTATCTTTTTATTCCGTCCATGAACACAAAGTAATTAAGTTTTTTATCTTTAATTAACATAATTAGTCGTTTATTGTTTTTTCGGTTATCTGATATAATAGACTTTATGTTGATTTTATTAGATTATTTAATAAAAATAAGTAAAACATGAATATTACTGTATTCTTTCGATTATTTTTAAATACATGCATAAATTAAACAAATATGTGTGACGTCACATCAGGAGGGGGTATCATAAAAATGTGACAAGGATGGGGGGAAATACTTGTACTGGGAACATCCCATTTTCTTAGACTCCCCGGCCCCTCTTGTCACATCCCGTCACGCTAACTCAGACCCCCCCCAACACCCTCTGTGCGAACGTATTTTATGAAAGACCCCTTAGAATAAAATTTTCTAGCACTCAATGCCATTAGATTTTCGAATATTAACACATTTTCCCGAAAATTGGATTTTTTCTTCGGATTTTTTTCGAAGAAATGTGATTTTTTTTAAAATTCATTCCAATTTTGCCCTAATTCTAAAAAAGTCATTTTCTTCAAAGCAGTTAATCTTCTCAAGGATTAGCCTATATCAGTGCCCTACTAGAACAGTAATTAGCTATAGCTAAAATATTGGTAAAAGCTTAGGATACCATTAATCTGTACAATTATCAAAATACATTTTTTAAATATTTTTGCACTGATTTATACTGCCTTTTTCTTTTAACAATTAAGATCCCTATTAACAACTTTTTAATTTTCAACTTCCATTTCTAAGCTTTTTTTCTACAAAATGGATTTTTTAATTAAAAATTACCACGTAACTCAATTTTGTTTACAGGGTGTTTCTTTTTGAAAATAAAAGAATGCTGAAATATGTTCTAGTTCTAACATATGTACGTTTTGCCACTCGAGGAACTTTAGGCATTTTAAAATATGTATGTAGGATCAAAGATTTAACGAAATAACATGATGCGTTTTTCAACTTTATTTGTTTATAATAAATTTGGCAGATTCTGTTAGTTTTGGATTATATATTGTAGTTATAAGGAACTAATTTGTATAAAATTTACAGTAAATTAATTCACCAAAAAAATAAATATGACATAAAGTGTCAACTGGATTAAATGATGTAAAAATAAATCGAAATTAATCTGCGGTATATGAATTAAATAAATGTTAATTATGCTATGTTGTTGGTAAAAATCCATTTTAAAGTAAATTAGAAATATTTGTTTAAACAAAGTTAAGCAATAGGACTGTATTTTAAACGGGCAAAGCCATTAGATACCAATAAACATACAGAAGGTCTTCTTCACCTCAAAAACTTTTAGTATTTTACTATTTCTCTGAAAATTGAGGGGGTTGTGGAACATTTCTGATATTTTTGTCAACCTGTGTATTTATTGATGAATCGTTTGTTGAACTTTTTTATGTCAGTAATGATTCCGAATAGCGTCAACATCTTTCACCCAGTTCTGTTATCTATAAAGCATTTCCGTTTTCGTGATGCAATGACGACTCGGCAGTTTGAAATTAATCAAGAAGAAAAATCCCGTCGTCTCGTATAACTCCCATTATGCGAGAAATGAGCAAAGGCTCTTTATCGCGACGTCCGAAGACAAAAGCCCACCCATTATGGAATCTTTTAGTATCGTGAAACAAAAGAAAATAGATACCACCACCACCACCTTTATATCCCGAAGGGGATGGATAGATGACGAATCTAAAGCGTCCATAAAATATATCATTATGTCTTCTTCCAATCTCCAATCACACGACATAACCGTAAACATTATGGCAAGGCAAATAGAGATGTTTCCGTCTTGATTCTAGATAAATTCAGAGCGTTCCATTTGAGAAATGGAAATAGAAAATCGACTTATCATTTACGTAACTGTACCCCCGGGATATTGTTTCTTTATTTTCTTTAAACGTCTTCTCATGCGAAAGATGCAGGCAGTTTTCGATTTAATAATATTTTCAATCGTTCGAATCAATAGAAAGAGTTTGAAAAATACGACGTCCTGTTTATACGAAGTTACGTATATTCGTCTTTATCAAAAGTTCACATCTGTCGATCTGACGCGCACTTAGCAATGACACAGGCGGAGATGTTTTGGATTTAAAACTCTTTAGACCAAATAAACAGCAATTTGATGATGAATATTTGTAAAATCATTTTGCTTCCCCTGTATTTGAGGTTTCTAGCCTGTTACTCTATCTACCACTTTTCTTCCGGAACTGTGTAGTTGTTTATTTCATCAGGTATTTTTCGTACTTTGAAATTTTGCGAGGACTTTAGTATCATTTTGTCAGGTCTGCTCTTGTGATGAACCTTGTGCAACTACCAACCACCATCTAATCAGTATGTGTTGCCAAGCCCGTCATCTAGTCTTCGTGATCTACCCATATGCAAGGCGCCAACTCACAAATTAGATTTCTCTTGTTCTATCTCCTGTTGAATCCGGCCATTAGTGCAGTTAGTATGAGATTAAAAAAAACTTAGCTATACTTGTGAAATAAACAACTATAACATTAAACAACTTTTACAGTTTTGAAATTTCTAATTCAGTCCACAGCACCATGTCTTAGGCCATGGAATGGCGTAATTTGAAGGAAGCTACAATAACGTTAGTGTAATCAGTATTCCTTATGAAGCAATAACTACTCCTGTATCCTAATCTTAACATTATAATAATATTATAAAGACGAAAGCCATTTAGAATCGGTATAAAGTGACTTTTGCGTAGAGATAGATAGCATAATATATATAATAATAATAATAAATCGACTTTATTAAACATAATATTACATAAACATCAATTTGGGACTCACATAATTGGATAATCTGAGGGCGAAATCTAGCCATAGGCTACTCATACTTAACCCTAATTATTTAGTAACTTAAATGAATTAAATGGCACTTAAAAGTATACACATATTGCTTAAGCAGCTTAGTGTTACAGATAACATATACGTAACTTTTAACATAGAATGATAAAAAAATAAAACATTGTAACAATGCCTACCCCAATATTTGTTAAAGAAATGAACAATTTAATTTTAGTATAATAATTTTTCAAGGACGAAATAGTATCATTACCAGTAAATAATAAAGTGATTACAGTTATTGTCGTCCAAACATATGATTATTTAAAATTTTAATTTTATAGTATTTGAAAATCGATATAACTCAAAAACTAAATTGTGTAATATTATTAACTCAGAAACCTAATAGAAATTTAAAATGATTATGTTGTTTAATCTGTATTAATTAATCATCACTTTCAAAAGAAAAAAATATGCGAAGAAAAAATATAAATATAAGTAAGAAAACTGATTTTTAGTAAAAGCAAGTAGTGTACGTACATTTTAGTTAAACAATTTATCAATATCCTCTTGATTTCTAATTATATGCACCACACTATTGATTTTAACGTAAACAGAACCATTAAAACACCATGGGATTTTGTTCAAAAAATTTTTCACAACTGCAGTTAGCAGCCTGACACGGTACTGAGTTAGATCTTCCTTGATGTGTATGTTTGTTGACTTTAGGTTTTTTCCGTTTTTCAAAACATCTGAACGTACCAAATCGTTTGAAAATTTGATAATAACCGCAGGTGGCTTGTCACTTGGATTTTTTGAAGACACTCGACGGCAAGATATGATTTGACTGTCATGCAAATTATTCACCCGCATTTTCTTGAATAAATCCATCATTTTGCTATGTATATTCTAATTTTCCGTCTTAGGAACACCAAACACCCTAATGTTAAGGGATCTCGATGATTGTTCTAGATTATCAAAAGTGTGAAACATTTTATTATTGGCAATTTTTAGATCTACAATTTCTTTTTCTAGTTCTCGGATTGTTTCGTCCTGCTTTTTTAGTCTCTCCTCAATTTTTATTACAATATTTTGTGAGACCTTATCTATGATTTCCTGAAGAAAGTTGTCGGAAAATATTCCCTTAATATTTGCGAGGTCAGATCTTGATAGTACCATTTTAACCTCTCATTTAATAGACTTGGAAATAAATAATAAAACATTCAATATACACTAGAGCAAGTTATTTTACGAATAGCTCAAAATCGATACACTTAAACTTTAATTTTATCGATTTTAGGCACAAAAGAATTTGATTCAAAGTTAAAAAACGGGAATTTATTTAAGCTGCTTAAACTCGTGTTCACTCATACAGCGCCATCACGATATTGTGACCGGAGGGCTACTTTTTAACCGACTTCCAAAAAGGAGGAGGTTACCAATTCGTCGGTATCTTTTTTAATGTATGACCAGTAATTATTCAAAAAGGGCTTGGGAAATTTTGATGATTTGAACTGCATTATATTAAGGAACATTACAGAAAGGTACCACATAATTGTCTATAACATGAGATTTACGGTTTTCCAGAAAATCAAAAAAAGGTAATTAATAAACTACATTTCAGTGAAAATCAATGAATCTTCACTGTTTTCTAAAAACGACTCAAGCAGTTTGAATATTTTAAATTGTATTCTACAAAGATGTTCCAGCTTGATTCCTTATATTGTCCTATAGCCTAAAACATACCATATTTCTGAAAATGGGAAAAGTATGTACAAAAATCTGTAAACGTCATTGTAAATGTCAAAATTTTATCATAAATATCTAGTTTAAATGTCAATATATGCCATGAAAGGATATCGTACAAAGTGTTTGTCATGGTTTTCGTTTTGATTCATTCGAAGTCAGTTTCTTGTACAGACGAAGTTAAGTTACGGGACTCATAGTCGCATGAAATGGCAGAAAATATTCCATTAGTTCTGGTTCTGCGAGAAACAGGGGGTGGGGAACGACAAACAACCCCTGACAATCCAAATTACCTGATCATCTTCTTGGCTTCTGGCCTGGCAGGAGTTTTGTACTGGCTTTATGTTTGCTTGGTCCGTGGGTCATTCCGATAAATTGTCTAGGTTTCCTAATAACCATTTGGATCCACTAAGATTTTCAGCTAAACTATTTATTTACTGTATGAGAGAGAGTAACAGGTAGCAAAGGAATTTACGAATTTAAGAAATGAAAATAAATTTTGCGAAGTTAAAACAAAGAAAACAATGAAGATTGTGACAATGATTATGTGCATTTTAGAAGTTTTGGACGTACTAAATGAGACCGACAAGACTATCGATCTACTAAATTCGACAATTTTCAGGTTGGCCTGCATATCCGAATCATATTCAGAAGAGATTGTACCTGTAACCATAGTCGGCAAAGAAGAGGGAGCTAAAAAGAACCCAACCAATTAATGTAGTGGTGAGAATCGTGGCAGGTATCCATGGTCCCAGAGGTTGTATTCAGATCCTTTAAAGAATATAAGATCGGAACGATCAAACCTTTGAGCCTATTCATTCTCCTGGTCTTGTATGGTCACGTGATGTTGAAAATCGCTTGGTGCTCCAGGGCCATTTATTTAGGAATGTCCTGTGGGAATAAACGTGTGCCCTAATATTATGGAAAGTAGAGCAAAGGAGAACTTATATGGGAATAAAACTGAAAAAGTGTCCAGCGAACGCTTTCAAATAAGTTCAATAAATGGCCAGAATGGCGCAAATATGACGGCAGGGTTTGTTATGAAGTAAGCAATTGCCAACGGATTAAAATGCACAAATCCTACATTTAGAAGTGAAGTGGCTGAAAAAGTGAGAATGATGTAATTATTCGTAAAAATCGTAAATATAACGAAGAAAAATGTGAACTTCTCTTTGTAAATGGTTGTTTCCGTTTTTTGTAATCTCTGCAAGTGATATGAGTTTATAGGGTGTTAATTGTGATATAAATTAATAAGCGTGTGTGCCCCCGTTTTGACTTTTTATAAAACTCAGTGATTTTATAGTTGTTATTTTGTTATAAAAATTTTTGAAATAGTTAAACAATGGGAAAAATTTGTATATTTGTAATATTTTAACAAATAAATGTTGATGAATGAGATGTAAATAAAAATTATTTATTTTTACATTCTTTTGTTCATATTACATATTTAGTTTGAAGTGTCCCTTTACAAAGTTGGTGTTTCTACTTCCTTGTTCACCTCTCTCTGGATAAAAGGTAATTAACAATTATTTTTATCACTGAATAAACTGCTATAATTAAATTATCTCTTCTGTTATTATTATGGAACAAATTTCACTTGCGTTTTATTCTAGAATAGTTTCTTTTTCAAGGATTATAACATTTTCACACTCTGGTTTTGCATATATTTGTTCTTGAACAAAAAGCTCCATCAGCTGCAATTAAATGACTATTTTTGGCATCTTTCTGCTTCTGTAGAAAACTGATTTCTACGAACAAATTACCCGGTGGGTACCAGTGGCTCCCCCAAATTGAAACAATTTTGTGGACACTTTTTCTTACACAGAGTGTGTCCTCCTTTATTCAACCCTCCATACCTAATATATTTTTAAACTTCATATTTTCTGTATTTTTTAACTCTTTTTGAGTAGATCTCTGTATTATTGCCACTATTTTATTCTTATTTCTAACAGAATTTTTAGCAAAGCATTCGTTATGCAGATAATTAGTAATTCTTTACTACTACCCCACTTAGCATCTTAAGAAATTGGTTCATTTTGAAGTCAAATAGACGATACTCATAATTTTTACCAACTCGTGCAGATTCCAGCTACATTTAATTAGTGTCATCCGGATAAACTGTCGTTCACGTTTTCAAAATATGGCTCAAACTAATAAAGACAAGCCAATCACTCTTACCATACCAGACTGGCAAATAAACGTCAAGCCGTGATAAATACTCGGTCATTTAGAAACATGGAAGTGTCTCCCCAAAAAAAATCGAATACGTGTATGCGGTGTATAGCTCGGTTTTTTATACGGTTGTACGTTTAATGGTCCTTTTTCGCGCGTATGTTTTTTATATTACAGCTCTCCATTGTGACGTTTATTATAAGATATTCTGTGGACGTGACAGCGAATAAATTCGATAGACATATGTTGTATCGATGTAACGTACATTTTCGGGAAAATGTATGAATTAGAAACGAAAATTATTCATTAATTGCCTTGTAATGACTGTTTGACTTGTATCTCACCCCTGAGGGAATAAAGGAAGCCTCAGTTTTAGGTTTTATCTTAGGACTAAACCTATTGGCAGCAGCATCGTCTTCAGCAGGGTTTCGTTCGCAGTAAGTTTCCTTCTCACTATGTCAAGGTATTCGTCTAATGGTACGTTCATGAAAAGGTTTACAACGTCAATACTGACGTTGAATTCTGGACGCGAGATGATGATTTGCCCTCCAAAGGTTGGGTGATTTTTAGAAAGAATTTTAATAGTTCTGCTGTTGATGAGTTAGGTGAACCTATAATCGGTCTAAGAGTACTCCAGCATTGTGTCTCTTGGGTAGTCCATAAAGATGTGGTGGTTTGCTGTGATGTGGCGTCAATTTTCTCCTTTTCTCAGGTGGAAGGTATTCAGCATTATCCCTAAGAGTGTTGTAAGGTTTGCGTTCTATTTTGGAAGTTAGATCAGCTTGTAATGACTTGTATTTTCCCTTCGAGGGAGTATGTCAGCGATTTTCCAGTTGTATTCCGTTCTGTGCATCTAACTTATGGCATTTCTTTTGTCATTTGGTAGAATGGTGATGAATTTGTCGTCCTTAACTATTTTTATGATCATTCTTTCGGATTTGTTGATGTTCTGTTTGATGTGTGGGGTTTTCTCAATTGGGGTTGTGACTTTCCATCAAAATTTCTTCATTTACGGTGTCTCTCTCCTGCTGATTGCAGACTCCACTAAAAGATGATATCTAGTACTGGCATCTGAAGAAGGGTCTCCAAACGTGTTTAATTTGGACGCTGGGCTTGCTAATTATGTTCTCTTTCTACGTTATTTATGCCGTCCCTATAAATAATTCTTCTATGCATCACCGGCAACCAATCGCCACGTACGGTAGATTGGACTATATAAGGGATTAAGGGACCCAATGAGCATGAACAGCGACGCATGACCTGTGAAAGGTATAAATAGAGCTGATAATCTGAATTTCCCTTCATTAATCTGAAGACAATATCAGATTCAAAGTTATAGAAACGTTGTGAGATCAACCATTTCAAGATGATGCAAGTCGAAGAATTTCTCGAGGAACGAAATTTCTGGTATGCTAGATGATTTTTAAGAGCATTGTGCCGATATGCAGATCTTGGAGTCTATTAAATATTAATTATTAAGTTTTATATTGTCTAAAGGACAATATTTACCTTGGTTTGTTGATTAACAGTTAAAATTTCCAGTTTTCTGGTACTTATAATTTTGTGTTAAAATTTGGTACATCTTAAACATTCTTAAAAACATCAGAAATTTTGTTAGAAAAATATAAAACTGAATAAAATTTGTCATTATATTCACTTTAAATATTGAAAGGTGTTAAGTAGACTTCATACTACATTCTAAGAACAACTAGTGTAAGTAAATAGTCTATTTTTCTCTAAATTATTTACAAGCTATCTATATACACTTAACAGTAAATCTAGCAAACATCTTGGCGTTCATAATCTATCTTCAATTAAATTCATAGAAGTAATATTTAAGATAGAGTGCGTGTGATATTGGCACCTGTACAAGTGGAATCGTAAGGCTGGATGAGAAAGATATGAGGATATAGTTCTAAATATGTGGATATATATTTGTGTATATATTTACTTATGTGTTTTTATATAAAACACTCGAACCATCTGTCAAGAGTATGGTATATGTTATAGCATAGTATGCCTTCATATACTTAAATTACTTATTAGACGACCGACATCTATTAGGTTCAATACACCGACAATTACTGTTGTATTTAGACAGTTGACAGGTGTGCCAACATAAAAAAAAATTCTCAAATTCACAATGTGACTATATAGAATATAAAATGTAGGGTATTACAAAAGCAAGGGCTAATCTTTAAATTAGGTATATGGTGGTTATTTAATTCAGCTGGCGGAAATATACAGTGAGGACGCGTGGGTTGGAACAAATTCATTTAAACTTCTGGTGTTGTTTTTTTTTTTGGAAAAACGCTCAGACACGTCGGTTTTTTTTTGACTGTGGTTTTTGCGATGATAAACTCATTTATACAGGTTGGGCCAGAAATAAATTGCGACCATCAATCAACTTCATTTCTTCAAATTGAAACATTTATTTTTTATTTTGTTTATTTTTCATGTACAATGTCCTATACCGAAAATTAACAGTTATTAAAATAATACATTTATTTCAAAATTGAAGAAATAAAACATCAACATATCAAATTAAATGTTCAAATTGTTGACCATTAACTTCTTGACAATACCAAAGACGGTTTTCGCATTCTCGTAACACTTCATTTAGCGTTTGTGGCAGGAGTCGTTGTATTTCGGCCCTAATTATATTCTTTAATTCCTTGATATTTTCCGGCTTATTGAAGTAGACTTTCGATTTCACGAAACCCCAAAGATAAAAATCTAACGGGCTTAAATCTGGAGACCTAGCTGGCCATTCGATATTACCTCTCCTTCCGATCCATCTATTTGGGAAAATATTGTTAAGATAATCTCGCACTGTTCGCGAATAGTGCGGGGGCGCTCCATCCTGTTGAAACCATGCCAATATATTGGGGTCTTCACCATTCGGGTAAAGTTCTGGTAAACAGGGTATTATGTCATTTTGTAATAGGTCCAAATACTTTTCCTAGTTATGTGTTCCCTCAATTAAAAAAGGACCCACAATTGAAGTACTCACAAATCCAAGCCACACGTTAACTTTCTTGGAAAACTGTATATGACTTTCCATAATCTAATGTGGGTTTTCTGATGCCCAATATCGAAAATTTTGTCTGTTTTCGGAACCATTTAAACAAAGTGGTGCCTAGTCGGAAAAAACTATCTTACTTGAAAAGTGCGGGTTGGCATTGCATGTATCCATCATTATTTCGCAAAATTCTACTCTCCGATCCAAATCATCTTTAGTAAGTGCTTGAACTAAATGAACGTTGTATGGGTGCCATTTATTTCTATGCAAGCATTTTAGAACAGAACTTACTTATTGACTGTTCTGCGGCAATTTGTGTACGGGATTTGTGAGTATTTTCTTATAAATCGAGCAAAACATTTAATTGTGTATCTTCTGGAAGATGTTTGGTTTTGTAAATGTCTCTTACGTGGCCAAATTCTAGAACCTTTTTTTATTTTACTAGCTACCGATCGTGTAATAAGCCGCTCCGGGTGCTTCATATTACACAATTCGCAAACTACAGCTTGTGTTCAAGTTGTGTCGCCATATCCTACCACCTTCAAAATTTCTGTTCGCTATTATTCAGTTAAACGCGCCATACTTTGAAACTTTGCAACTGCACTTGACAATTACTTATTTAAAGTAAAATTATAGTACAGTTCCTATGGAAATAAACAAGTGTTAAAAACTCCAGCATTAAAAAAAAGGGTTTCCATTCATGCAACTAAAATACCGCCAACAATCATAAAAACTAGACGTAAATAAATAGGTTCAAATCAACAAATACCTTATTATTACCGTTGTTTTCTTAACTTTAGAAAGAAATGTATTTTTTTAATAACTGTGAATTTTCGGAATAGGACATTGTACATGAAAAATACTTAGAATTCAATGCAGAATTCAGAAATAAAATAAAAAACAAATGTTTCCTTTTGAAAAAATGAAGTTGATGATCGCAAAAAAAATTTATTTCTGGCCTACCCTGTATAAATGAGTTTCATCACAAAAACCGCAGTCCAAAAAAAAAACGTCATGTCCAAGCATTTTTCCTAAAAACCAACACCTGAATTTTAAATTAATTTGTTCCAACCCACGCGTCATCACTATATAAGACTCAGTTTCATTTATTCTTTATCTCGAATAATTTCTGATATTGGCGATAACATACACTTGAGATAAATGTGTGCAGGCAATTCGATGTTAAAAATTTAGAGAACCATACGCTCATAGGATTTTAATTGGAGAGCCATAGAAGAAGTGAATAACGACGTCATAGTGGCTCTTTGTTATAATTCTAAATGATTAAAATGATCCTTCTAGAATGCATTTTTAGTCCTAAAGTAATGCCTGAGTACTTTCTTACGTAACAAGCAAATCCTAAATGACAAAAAAAAACTGGAAGCTCGAATCCACTTTTATATAATTTCAATAATCTCTTCACTCGTTTAATTCTTTTTCGAACTAATCGAACGTCGTCGAGTTCTTTAACGACAACTTAAAAAAAAAACTCGATCGTTGACGTTTGTTTTTAAAGGTTAATTGCAGTTGTTCGACGAAATCGGTTAGGATCCCGTTACGAGCAGTCTCATAAAACATATATGAGTTGATTACCTATAATAGCTTTCGATTTATATCGAGATTTAGCGACGAACAATAATTCATAAACGGCAAACGATTGACTTCGCTTATCCGAAGAATCGGGACGAAAAACTTGGTCCCCGAACAATTCGAAAGTAGTGGAAGAGAGAGAAAAAAAAGTTGGTTGTTGGATTGGATTGTTAAGCGATCGGATCTCTGCGGTTGAGTTGTTTTGGTAAAACTTTTGAGGACGAAAAAGTGAAAGAATTCAAGAAACGATCAATCTAGAGTTTCTGAGGGTTTTTACTAATTTCGGAGTAAGATAAATCGCTCACCATTAAAATGATGTATATTGGTTCGTATACGATGTGGTTTTAAAGTAAAGAAGCATTTTGACAAGCTGTAATTCGGTTATACATTCTATTCTTATTAGCTCAGGTCATTTACGGAGGAAAAGACCTTTTGATGACAAAACTAATAGTAGCAAAAAACCTACACCAACATGTTCTAATGATAAAACTTGACTAATCGACATAAAATTTACCGTTTTTTATCGATGCCTTTTTGCTTGTTATCAAAAAACAGCGAAAAATCGGTAACAATTCAGTTTTTTATCGTTTACACAAAATCCACCGATAAAACCGTGTTTGCTACCATGGGCAATGTTGACGAGAGATGAAAAACCTACAAAATGGGCTACAATATGCTCAATTTCGTTAAACGGTTTCTTAGCTAATGGAACCTTTACCCGAAATTCCAAAAAAAAATAATCGCTTACATATTTTTTTACTTTATAGCTCAAAACGTTCTTATTAACTGAAGCGATTGATCTTCTCATACCCATTTCATGTTCTAAAAACAAATACTGTAGCTCCGGTAGCAAAATTTCAGTCAATCCTATGGAAGACATATTTTTTTGAACGGCCATATTACCTCACCGGATGACCCTGTCATTATGAATAAACCACCGTTGGAAAGTAGAAGAGTTGATCTAGAGACCCCTCATCTCGCTTTTACAAAATTTGAAGTATAAATACATATAAGTATTGGAAATATTGCTAAGGGGTGGTACTATATCCTTATAACTAATAATCTTAATGCAAATTTAAATTTTACGGAGACACATATTTATATTTCTTGCATAATATGGATTTATGTAATAAAATTAGCAAAATGGAATACCTAAACTCTATTTAGACAGATACTGATGATAATGATGGAGCAATCATTTTTAATATGCTTATTTTAGATTTAAATAAAAAACGAAAATTTGCCTTCTCTATTCACTGATTTTTTAAAACATAAGTAAACAATAGTAGGTTCCTTTGTTTACACTTTCAGTACATTTCATATTTTATTCTTATATAAAAATGAAAAGCTGATACAAATTGATAATAGTTAACAATAGAAGACATAAGATGTTATTCTTCAATTAGTCAACAATGCAATTTTTATGTTGTTCAATTCAGATTCCTGTTAATTTTTTGTTAATAAGTACTAATTAGTGACACGCCAAATTTCTTTGGATATATAGGTAGTTATGTGTTGGTCTTTTATTGAAACATTTACAAATGGAAAAATCGCTTGCAATAGCCTTCGTATTTAGCGTAATATTATGATTGCTCCGTCATTATAATCTATAACTAAATGGAGTCTAGGTATTCTATTTTGTTAAATTTATTACATAAATCCATATTATGCAAGACATATAAATATGTGTGTGCTTAAAATTAAAATTTGTTTTAAGATTATTTATTACAAGAATATAGTACCACCCCTTAACAATTTTTCGAATGAACTCGTCTAAATATTTTTTTACGAAATGGCCAAATATTTCCAATACTTAGGTATATGTATTTACACTCTTAATTTTGAATAAGTGAGACGAGCGGTTTGTAGACCAACTCTTCTACTTTCCAACCGTGGTTTATTCATAATGATAGGGTCATCCGGTGAGGTAATATGGTCGTTCAAAAAAATATGTCTTCCATAGGAATGACTGAAATTTTGCAAAAACTACCGGGGCTACAGTATTTATTTTTAGAACATGAATTGTGTATGAGAAGATCTATAGCTTCAGTTAATAAGAATGTTTAAGCTATAATATAAAAAAATATATGTAAGCGATTATTTATTTTTTTGGAATTTTGAGTAAAGGTTCCATTATCTAAGAAACCAATTAACGAAGTTGAGCCTATTGTAGCTAATTTTGTAGGTTTTTCATTTCTCTTCACCATTGCCCATAGTAGCAAACACGGTTTTATCGGCGGATTTTGTATAAAAGGTAAAAAACTAAATTGTTACCGATTTTTCGCTGTTTTTTTGTAAAAAACAAAAACGCATCGATAAAAAATGTTGAATTTTATTCAATTAGTCAAGTTTTATCATTAGAACCCGTTGATGTCGGTTGTGTTCTACTATTAATTTTGTCACGTAATTTCGTAAATGACCTGAGCTATATGGAAAATGGCTTTCGACTAATTTATTAAAACTTTGCCATTTGATAGTTCTGAACTTGTGGATCTAAAGTATTTACGATGAAGTTTTGTTCCGCCTTTTCCTAAACCTTTGCCACTTTTGGCTCTTCCAGTCATTTTGAAATAATACAAACGCACACTTCGTCGTTGGTAGAGAAACTCTGTAAGTCTACAGTTTTCGAGATACAGTTGGGGGGCTGTATAGTTTTTTTTTTACCCCTTATGAGGTATAGCGAGAAAGTGGCTTCCCATTGATTTTTTTGAAATTTTGCCATTTAGTTCTTAACTTGTGTATCAAAAGTCTTCCTAGGCTCAAATTCTGAAAGTCTTTTGTTTTCGAAATACAGTCCCCCAAAGTTATATCCCATAAAGGGGTAAAAAAACTTTTGGGGGCTCTATCTCGAAAATAAAAGACTTTCAGAGTTTGAGCTTATGGAGACTTGACGTTCTTAAAATACGTTCGTATACAGGGAGAGTGGGGAGGTCTCACTCAGTGTGATGGGATGTTACAAGAGGAGCGGGGGGGGCCAGGGAATTTGACGTTCGTAATGCAAACATTTCATTTCTAATTTAATTATTCTCTAGACTGTTTCTGTTACTATAGAAAATCATACGTTTAATCTTTCATTTCAAAACTAGCCACCCAAAATTCCTTTTAAAATATCTTCAAAAGAAAATGACAAAAAAATACGTTCATTTATATTATTTACGGTGGAACACATTTTACAGGTATCGGTCACCCTGCAGTTTCAACCCCTAAGCGGGGGTGAATATCACTTCTAGAAGTTTAAATACAAAGTGGTATCATTTGATATCTCTTTTTAAAGGTGTCTTTTTTGTCAGTCTTTTGAAACATTATTTTTTTAAATCTGATTCATTTTTACAGAGTAATGCTATTTTAAACGTTCAAATTAATACAATTTTTATTTTGATTGTATTTGCAATATTAATATTGTATTAAAATTATCTTGTAATTAAATTAGATGTTCTAAATGTCGGCCATTGTTGATAAGACAAAGGTAAAGTCGCAGCTCGAATTCTCCCGCACTTTTTGAAGCGTCTCTGGTGTAATCCACTCACACTCCTCCATTATTGTACGTCTAAGTTCAGGAATATCGCGAGTTTGAATTTTGTATACCACAGTTTTTAGATGTCTCCACAAAAATAAATCAAGGGGCGATAGGTCGCGTCATCTTGCAGGCCACTCTATAGCGCCCCTTCTAATCAATTTATCTAGAAATGTCTCATTAAGCCAGTTTCGTATGGGCAAGACATAATGTGGCGGTGCTCTGTACTGTTGAAAAAATAGGTTTTCTTCGTCTAGCAACAAAGTTCCACCTTGATTTATTTGGTTTTCTATAGATTCAATTATAAGGGGATTTATTCAAATACAATTTCCCAGTTAAATTTTCTTCCACTAATAAGGAATCAATAATTTTATTTAGGAGAATTCCGACCTATACGTTGATTTTCTGAGGATGTTGGTTGTGCTATTCCCGAAAAACTTGTGGATTGGTATTGTCCTAGTTTCTACAATTGTGTTTATTCACAAAAACATTTAAAGAAAACCTGCTTCGTTAGAAAAACAAATATATTTTATAAAATTAGGGTCTGCATTTGTACTTTGAGTCATTATTCCGCAGAATTCTAACCTTCTGTCCTAATCATCCTCAACAAGCTGTTGTAAAAGCTGTATTTTATAGGGAAAGAATTTATTTAGTCGTAACATTTTATGCATAGAGCCTATCCAAATGTTTGTTAACCTAGAGACTTTTGGTATTTATGTTTGAGGATCCATGGCAAAATGACCTGAAAATGTCAACCTGTGCAGATTCAGTTAAAACTCTACGATTCTTGACAATTTTGTTGCACACACTTGCAGTTTCTTAAAATTTGTGACCTAAATCCAACACATACTGAAGCCCAATATTTTCATCGGGATATCTCTAATGAAAAACCTGAGCAATCCTGTGTGCACACTATGCACAGCATTGTTCTTCCCATATATAATTTTCTTAACGAAGAACTATTGTTTCCTGACAACTGTGCAAATTGTTTAAAAAAGTTTTCTGGTTAACTAATTAAGTTTTAGAATACCCCTTCATTTTAATTCTGACAAAAGTCCCTCACCTTCGTTGTCCATCTATTGTGGTTAAAATTAAATTACATCTCGAATGATTGGCATTATTTTTAATGGCATATGGTTTTTTTCTACCTAATATCCAATTTAGTTTTTGGACATTCTATTTTGTTAAATGAGCCATAACGAAAGCTCAGAGTTGCATTCATTATTTACCATCATAAGATATATTATAACAATTAATTTTTAAAAATCCGGTCGAGGTTACTGTCTATTAGATCGGTTATTAAAAAAATGGCCCTAATAGTAATTTCATTGAAATCCACTTAATAATTGGTAATTTTTTAAGTGACTAATTATTATTCTAGCTTGCTTGCTTTTTATCTGAGTGTATACCGGTTGTTCCATAATGATATGCTAATATTAAAGTAACTCTTAAGAGGGTGGTACAATTTTCAGAAAAGTGTCTTTTATAATTACTGTAATGCTATTGTAGAAATCTGCATGATACGCATCAAAAAGCATTTTCCAAGGCAATTTTATAATTTCTACCAGTGTTGTCCGGGCGGATTTTGCACTGAATATTTTTTAGAGAAAAAACAATTTGCCTAAACTTTCTTTAAAAATAAAAAATATAGTTGAAATCTCCATTAATGTCAGAGCAAATTGGATCTGTGGATTAGCTTACGTCCTACTGAAACAACATGAGTTTTATTGCGTCGGAAGAATAAAAATCAAGAGATCAACTTTGCTCCGAAATAAATTGTGTTTTCAAAAGTAATTTTTATTTTAAGACCAGGCAGTGGCGTAACAATGTTTTTGCTCCAAAAATATTCAGTTTAATACCAGCCACTGGTGTAAATAATAAAAGGATTTACATGGGCATAAAAGACGATTACCAAATTTCATCAGGACATCTACAATATTGTCACTGTTATTACAAAAAAATCTGAGAACTTTACCACCCTGTATCTCAAAAGTTAATATGTTTAGAACATGTTTATATTATATATTGTTTCTGGTTAGGGAACCTTCATCAGTTGCGCTTCCCACAATTGAATGTCCTCTCAAACATATATATTGTCTTGCGTACAAAAGAATGACACCTCGAAGAGAGTAAAAGAGTATAATATCTCTGACAGGTGAAGTTAACCTGAGAATTTCACCGTTACATTCTAACCTAGGAGTTACGGGTAACAGCAATTACATGGAACGGCTCCACATTCGGAACCTCTATGTGCTAGTTTCCCCGAAAATCTTAGATGTCGGTCTTTACATCTCGCGTCTTCAAATGTTTATATGATGTTTTTATATTAAAATCGGTGCAAATATCACCCCCTGAAATATTAGCAGATTATTCACGATAACCCTAAAAAATTTGGAGCTGCATTGTTTGAAATTATTCATATACGAGGGTAGTTCTCTATACTACGCCTGTCATGTCATCACAATTGACCATCATTTTTTAGATATTCTGCTGCTTAATTAATAGTAATACATCGCTTTGTTTATGTAAAAATATAATTACTCAACCAAAAGCTACATCAAAATAATTACAAAAAAATCTTAAAGAAACCTATGTAATATGTAATTAATTTAATACATCGTTTCTACTATGGGCTCAGTCATCATCATCCTCGCATAACTTAACCTATAATCATGGACGGTCGCACAACAACCGCTTCTGTAGTCGAGCTGAAAAAGGATTTAGTGGTTGGAAATCAATGTGTGCGTTTTAGACATATTGCTGAGGAGACTGACTGTTCTACGTTTGTTGACTGCTCATCAGAAAATGTATAAAACCAAGATATGTTCCACTATCAAGCTTGGAACTTCTCTGTACTTATTTCCTTCAACTCCCAGATGTCTAGTATAACATCATACTTCAAAATATCCAGTCTTTTTGAGTTAATTAGTTGTCGATTATGATTTTCTTTCATCATGAAATTAATGACCTGTTGTAATTTGGTCCAGATGCCAGTTCATTTTCTCCTTGTTCCTAATAATGTTAGCTGTGGAAGTCGTAATCTATAAAATAAGCAGATTTCTACTCTTCTTCTTCTCGTTGCAAACCGTCGGGCGGTCGAAAACCACTGCAGCTAGTGCAAAAGCCTCACCCAAGTTGACACCAAGCTCTTATCTCACACAACCATGAATGTTGTTTTCGGACCGGACCTCTTACGACCTCTATTCTGCCTATTTCATTAGTTTCAAGATATTGCCTCGAAATATTTGGCCCAGACGGAAATATTGCTTCCTCAGTAACCTGCGGAGTGTCCATATTTCAAAGGTATATATATATATATATATATATATATATATATATATATATATATATATATGCAGTTCATTGAATTTAGTTTAAGTTACCATGTTTCCACTCCGTATGTTATTATGGGTCCAATGTCCAGCGATACTTCCCTTTATCATTCCGTATTTTTATATCAATATTGATATCCTAGTTATCATTCGTGTTGCAGCCAAGGTATTTTAATTTGTTAATTCTTTCTATGAGTTTATCGTCGATCATTTTTGGGCAAGATTACGTTGTTCTCAGCTAATGATGATAATAAAATTAGTAGTATCGGTGTTAATCCCATATATCTTAACTACTACGTCATTTTGTTTGTACTAGTCTGTAGATCTTCCAGATCGGTTGCAGTTATTGCTGAATCATCAGCATCCTGTATGTAGTTTCAAGTTTCTAATACAATTTTTTATGTAATTAATACAAAGTAAAGAAATTTATTGGAGTGTCCCATTACGATTTTGCAGTAGACCAGATTTAACCGGTAGTCACAGTGTGCACAAACTAACATACAATTATAACTTACGACAGTCAAATAATTACGGAAGTTGTTAACAAGATTTTTCACTAAATATCTCGTTACCTGCAACGACCGTCAATAGCGACTGTTTTCTAACATCGATCTCGTCGAAGAGTGGATCTGATACTAATTGGCTTTTCATACGAGACATTCGGAGAAAAGTCAGTAACATTAAAGTTAATTTACTTAAAAAGTTTCCTATTCCGTCTATATCGGACGATGGAGAAAGCCGTTTCACTTTGATCTGTTAAATCACATTAATTGATCAACATGGGGAGTTTCTTTTCGAAATTTTTATCTGTTTAGAGGCTGTAAAACTAATTGGGAGAAATGCTTTTCAATTTAAAGTTGGCTAGAGGACCGACCAAATAGAATTAAGCGAAATCATTAGCTTATTCTTTTCAACTGCATTAACTAATTTACAAAATTATGTGGGATGAAGTGTATGTGAACATTCGACTTTTATCTTTGTTCGCGGTAAAGCATGCCTTCGTGATAATAATCTTTCGTTGTCTTCTAAACTTTGTTTGTGGCATATTCTTGATTACTTTTATGTTTTTTTTTTGGGCAATAACACCACAGTCGGAATAAAAGGACGTAGGTATATTGAAGGAAAACCAAACGTTTTAAAGTCCATTCTGACTTCGTCGTCAATGGCTTTTATTTATTGATGTAAAATTTTACAACCAAACGTTTCAAAGTCTATTCTGACTTCGTTCTCAATTGCTAAATAAAAGCCATAAAAACATAAAAATAATCTTTCGTTGGTCTCAAAACGTGCTTGATTTTTTCCTACGGTAAAGTTTATTTTCGACTTGCGTTATATACTAATTGACAAAGAAATTGCAACACCCGGAAGTAGATGTTTAAATATAATATTGTTTTGTTAAAACTTAGATACTACGGTAAAGAGTAAATGATTAAAATTTGGTAACTTTTGGTAATGTTGCAGTCGTTTTTTACATTTTTTTTTAATTTACTAAAAAGCAAACTGTTTAATGGGAACCAAAATGGATGTTTAGTATTGTGACAGTGCCTAAAGTACGTGTACGCCGAATGTATCGCCGGCAAAGTGAATTTGAAAAAGGGTGAATTATTGGTTTACGGGAAAGGGGTTTTCATTTAGAGAAATCGCTAACCGCCCGAACAGAAATCCAACTACTTTTGTGAGATGTTGTCAAGCGTGGTTACATAAATACCCAAAGTCGGAGAAGATTAGGCACCGGACGTCCAAGGGGCACTGATGAAGTTCAAGATCGACGCCTCAGACTATGGCCTTTATGGTGCGTGTACACTGTGCGAGAAACCGTACTAGAAACCTGTTGCGTGAAGAGCATTCGTCACTCGCATCTGTAATATTATATGCGTGAAGTGTCGACCTGGTTCGAGGTATCTCGTGCATTTATTAGTGAAGATGGTTTGGGTAGACCAAGGTGTTTGTGTTATTAGTGTAATGTTGACTATATTAATAACAAGAAACCTGCAACCGAAAAATATAAAAACGAAGGTATGGAGCTGGATCAGCAGGCGGAAAAAAATAGGTGTTTCCCATCAACTTTATCACGAACTAAGAAATGAAGATATTTCGTAATTCAAACACTTTTTGTTCTGCTTAATCCAGTTCACTCCAGATTTCCATAATTTAAAAAACACCTACTTTTAGCAAAGACACAACGTTCTTGTACGAAACTCGCATATCAACTAATTAGCATGCATAAACTGATTCGAGCACGTGCGTGGTGGAATTCGAGCACGCACGTGAATCGTATACACGATACGAGCTTGCATGCAACTCTTATTCGAGACCTTCTCGATCGTGATTTCCCGGACCGTGTACACGAAGCATTAAAGACCGATTTTCGACAACTCGAAATTTGACTGAGTGGATAGGAAAACAAAGCCATCTTGTCGGTTTACCGTCGTATAAGGTCTTTTGGACTGCAGCATTATCAACCCCATCTTGTGCTACCTCTGACCACTGAGCGTCGACGCAAACGACTACAGTGGTGCAGAGAACGACAAACATTGGAATGGCATCAAGTCCTCTTCTCTGATGAATCTCGGTTCTGCTTGGTTGGACATGATGACCGAAGAAGGATTAGAAGACGTCAATCTCAATTTGATATTAAGCGACGTGTAGACCGAACAATAGACGTCATGGTATGGGGTGCTATTGTACAAAGAAGTAGGTCACCTTTAGTCTTTATTCCAGAAAGTAGTGGAGCGTATGTACTCACTTACCTTATCGACTCATGGATGCCGTATTTCAGGTTGCTCGAATCAGTTTAAACTGTTTCTGGAGAAACCCATGTGAATCTGTTGCCATGGCCGCCCAGATTCCCCGATCTTTCGTCCATAGAACATGGTTGGGATATGATGGGTAGAAGGCTTGGAAATTTACCCCAGCCCACATGGACATTGGAGGTTCTAAGACATGAAATACAGGTAGCTTGTGGTAGTATTCCTCAACAACAAATAGACCACCTTATTGAGCTACGGTGGATAAACAGTCGGTGAGTATATTTTGCTTCTCTGCCTTTTACTCAGTTTCTGTGCTTGTTGACTATAATTTTTTCACCCTTTTGGTGGTTTTCCAATTGGCGGAAGACGCCATAAGATTGTTGTTCTTACATATATTTGATAGCCAATCTAGGCTCATCGTTTCCACATGTTCATTCCACGTCTATCGTCTCGTCTTTTTCCATTTGTTCTCGTTCTGAATGCCAGAATGCTTCGTATTATTAAATTTAACTTTTGGGGTTAATATTTTAAACAACTTCTTTTGATACATGGAAGTTAATTAACAATGAAATGTGAAGGTGGTGTTCTTCCAGGCCATCTTAGGCCTTATGAAATATAAACAAACAACAATTTTACAAAAATATTGTGAAATTTACAATGTTTGATTTCAAAACTAATGACAATTTAAACGAGAATGAGAGAAATAAAGGTAGAGAGAGATCAGTCAGTAACTTTCAACCTAGTCATATCATACCCTTATTTTATTCTCCCTAAAATCACTCTCATATTACCGTCTCACACATCTCTGCTAGTACCAACCAGGGGGAGAAATTATATCCTATTAAAACAATGACGACTACCCCTTTATTGTCTACTCCTAGCTACTTATAGGAAGTATATGGTCCACAATGCGATATTAAGGAATTTAATCTGTATGATCTGTAATTTAACCAAACCAAAGTAATTCTTCTTTCTTATTCAATTAAGTGTGACGCCATCTAGTGACGAAAGGTAAAACAAATTTTTATTATTATTCAGAAGTATTAATGTAAAATATTTACTTTATAATATGAAACGAGTACATAAATTTAATGGCAAGTTTAATAAACATCTTTATGACTTCTGTCATATGTCAAGTCTCTAATTTAATATATCGCAAAGAAATAATTGGAGTTTTTATTAGAACGGACAGCAAATTTTGTGCAGATATTGTATATTAGTTTATTTTCTATGTATTTTTGATTTCCCGAAGAGACTCTTAATATTTTACCAGGTCCGTGTTTCTTAAAGACAGAACTGAATTGGTTGAATCTCAAGTTGTCCAGTGCATTCCTTGCTCATCCATTTTCATGTGTGTAAATGGGGGCCCCCGTTGAGAAGTTTTCGCTTCAGAAAATCAGCCGTTTGCACCAAACTTCTTATAAGGGGGTGAAATGGAATTGGGGTTTAACTTTGTTATGTTGGTAACAATAGAAAAGAACGATCATGCCAGGGTACTTAAGTATGTCTTTGCCTGCTCTGATGACCGCTCTATGGGCGAAGTGGATTGTATCTTGAGGAGTTGACCCGCACTGCCCTTTAGTGAATTTTACTATTTCACGACCGGTCGGATTTCACTAAAAACTACAACAATAAAGAACTGGAGAGTACTAGTGCTTTTACGAGCGAGAATGTCTATACCGTCCCAGACGGTAGTTTAAGCGAATGAGTGTGCTGGTAAAAATCACCAACAAACAAAAAAAGTACAAAAAAAATGATTCGGAATTACACTGCGAATCCAAAACTCTTGTCCCAAAATAAATACACTAATCTACTAATAAATGTTAATGAATCCTCAACAATGGGTTATTGGGTTCGCTGATCACAAATCGGATAGATAAAATTCAAGATGGGGAATCTAATATGGACGATGAAAATAACCTACGACACGAAAATTTCGTCCGACATCTTGAATTTTGTAAATTCCGACCTCTGATCAGAGACCCCAAAACCCCTATATACCGATTTTGGCGTATATCGGTTAATTTTAAATATTTTCATCCGCCATTTTGAATTTGGCAAATCTGACCTCGGATTCGTGATAAGAGACTCAAAAAACCAGCCAAGTTAATTTTGATGTAATGGGCAATTATTTTTAAAATTTTTGACGGTTTCTAGGTCATTACTTCGTAAGAAATAATCTGATTTTGAAAAATGATGTGTCAAAAGATTGGCAAAAAGGGACCTTTAAAAAGAGATACCACATAATACCCCTTTGTACTTAAACTTACAGAAGTGATATTCACCCTCGCATAACATTTTTTTTGTCTTTATCTTTTAAAGATATTTTGATAAAAGTTATTTTGGGTGGCTAGTTTTGAAATGAAAGCCCCGATACTTCAATTTACTGTTCACTCGCAACGGTTAAATTCCAATTTTGTTTCTTGGTGTAAAACAAATGCTTTAAATCTACTCAAACGCTTATTAAACGCTTATACATTGCTGGGCAAATGTGTGGAACCAAGCAAATATCTCTGGAATTATTAGAGATATCAAAATGAAATTTGGAAGGTGGATACTGCAGTATTGCCTATTTGTTTCCAATTTTTTTTTCAATTTTGAACTTCCTGTTTTACCTTAAGTAATGTCGATTTTAAAATTTGCAATGAAACACCTTGTATAGTATTTTAGTTTCTGATGAAACATTTTATTGCGAATACAAAAATATCGGGTTTCATATTGTTTACTTCAATACCTACCGAGATATTAACAGAAAAGTAACTAAGGAAAGGAAAAATTCGATGGTAGCTAAACTCGGTTCAGATTTCATTTACGCCCGATATAAACAAACCGCTCGGTAAGGATTTGTAAAACAGGAAGTTAAAAACTGTAAAAAAATTTGGAAACAAATAGGCAATTTACTGCAGTATCCACCTTCCAAATTTCATTTTGATATCTCTAATAATTCCAGAGATATTTACTTGGTCCCACACATTTGCCCATCACTGTATATCGCCTGGGATCCGTTAATTCTTGACGCGCTAAGTATAGATACTTAGTTATTACTGCTCATGTATGTTTTGAGTCTAAAACTGTAACCGATGACATTTTCATTATTTACTGTATACACAAAATCTTATAAATAGTTCTCTTCCATCATAACTTATTAATACTACAACAAATCCATTCCACTTGGAAATTAATTGGAAATTATTCTTTCCATATCCTGTCGGGTCGGGTCGGTATGGGTATTTTTTCTAGTGTGTGTTGTCAGTGTCTAAACAAATGAAATCTCAAGTTATCCAATCCATTCTATTGCTCATCTATTTTCATATGTGTAAATGGGGGAAGTTTGCGCTTCAAAAATCATTACCAGTTATTGACATTTTTACGAGTGACCATTAAATGAAATCCAATTGATAAAAGAAAAACTGCTTTTCCCAACTTCCGATACACCGAATCGAAAACTTCGAAATTAAATTAACGTAAACGCTGCTGACTTCCCCCGAATGCCTCGTATGAAAAGCCAATTACTATCAAAACCCGCTCGTCGAGACGTCCGTTGTTGGAAAACATTTGCTCTCGAGGGGGCCTTCGCACGTGATGAGATAATTTGAGAAAAATCTTTTTAATAACTTCCCTAATTATTCGAGTGTCGTTGTAAGTCGCAATTGTACGGATAGTTTACGCATTTGTTCGAGGAAAAAATTTTCAGCATGCTACGGTAATTACGTACTAATTAGGACGTTCAGGGAACGTACCTACCTGGTGTTTCACTCTCGCCGGCGCGTTTCGTTTTTCTAGAAATCTCAAGCCTCATTATTGAGGTCGACACTTCAAGTTATTTCAAAAGAAATAATGAACCTATGTAATAACTGCAATTTTTCTTTTTTTTAACAAGCTAAATTTTCTCAGCTACGTTGAAATTGCAGAGAGATGATACTTTTTCAGGTGGAAAATTTTCAACAGTTAAGTAATAACAACATGAAATAGTAAAATTTAGTTTTGTTGCTGTTTTAGAAGAGGTATTTGGGCATGAGATTTGTTAAAATTTAATAAAGGAGTAAATGTACGAAAAATGAGGGGTACAAAAATTTGTGAGGAGAGGCTTACAGCAAAAATATATTCAAAAAATTAAAGAAACAGATACACATCAGACAGAAATGTACTGTCTACAAGAAATATAGGAAACAATATATTCAGAAGTACAGACTGATTAAGTAGGGTCAATTCCTTTTTGAACAAGTTAGCTGAAGTCACTTGACTGATCATTTAACCATTTTTTATCAAAATAAAAGAATAAGTCAAACATCTAACAACTAAATCTTGTTCAAGTTCTTTGTTATTTGAATCTACTTTGAAGACATGAACAAAGATTGACATCAGGACTTCTGGAATTTGCCCATTATATTCATATTATATACTCACAGACAAAGAAATCGCAACAGCCAGAAGGAGATGTTTAAATTTAATATAGTTTTGGTGATATCATGAATCAATGCTTCCTTTGCCACTTTGATAATGTTGACAATATGATTTAATGCCGTTCTCCATCCAAATTATTGGGATGTTGGAGATATTTGCTGCTGATTTAAAATTAGACATTACATTAAAATCAGATCAGTTAAACAAACAGTTGTATACAGTAAAGTAGTACCACGTTGCAGCTTATTAGGACTCAGATGTTCGCCTCTATATCTCGAAATAAGAAAATACGTTGCCTTGTGGGTATCAGTCATGCTATATTTCTCGAATTATGCGAACCGACCTGAAGAGGGCAGATGTGACTCTGCCGAAACGTCGTCATTTTACCATCGATCCCGGCAGGGATCAGTTATCAACTACGCGGATGAATTCCCGGAAACCACCTAAAACATTTAGTGCCCGCGAAAACTTAAAAACAAATATGTATATATATATGAAACTTTCCCATCTGGAAGTTTCGATGGATAGAAATCGATTGGCGAGAGTCTCATCTTTGGGAAAAATCGTTTTGCAGAGAAATTAAATTATGAAAAAATTTATTGAGCGTTTGACAATGAAGGTGGCTGCTTTGTAATTTCAAGGCGTTCAATACAGGGGACGTAAGAGTGACTCCTCTTGTAAAAATTCTTTTAATACAGGGTGATTTGGTGACCTGTTTGGGAGTAAAACTTTTTTTAAACGTGCTTTCAATAAAAATGTGTTTGTATGTTCCGAACATGTAACTATTTTATGCCTCCGTCATATTTTCCTAGCTTTATATTTTTATACCTAGACACTTCAAGTTTTCAAAGTGAAAAAATTAGCACCTTATGCAATTTTTGGATGAGTAAGATCTCATGATATCGCATATAATATGAATTGGTGGTGTAAAATTATAATTATACAGGGTCTTTCAAAATATGTTAGATGTTCCATAAGAGTTGCTATGCAGGAAATGGTTAAAATATAACGTCAAATGTAATTATAGTATAGTTAGAAATAAAGCGAAAAAAATAATTTTATAGGGTACCCCATAAGCAGTTGGAAATTAATGATAGCTGACATACAGGGCGAAGTAAAAGTATTGTTATCCAGGGTCGCAAAAAAAATTTTAATAGAATGTCATACCTATAGGGTAGCTTATTAGCATTTGCATTTACAGGGTGGTTGCAATATGGGATACACTGGAATTATAATATTGTATTTGTATGTTCCGAACATGTAACTATTTTATGCCTCCATCATATTTTCCTAGCAGTACATTTTTATAGCTAGACATTTCAAGTTTTCAAGGTGAAAAAATTGGCATGGTAGGCAATTTTTGGATGAGTAAGATCTCATGATTTTGCATGTTAGTTTGATGCATATAATATGAATTGGTGGTGTAAAATTATAATTATACAGGGTCTAACAAAATATGTTTGATGGTCCATAAGAGCAGGATGGTTAAAATATAGCGAGAAAAAATAATTGTGTAGGGTACCTGACATACAGGGCGGAGTAAAAGTATTGTTATGTAGTTCGCTAAAAAAATGTTAATAGAATGTTTTACCTATAGGGTAGCTTATTAGCATTTGCATTTATAGGGTGGTTGCAATATAGGATGTTCTGGAATTATAATTATATATGGTGGTTCAAAAAAAATTACAATAGGTGGCCATAAACAAATGCATATACACGGTAGTTAAAACATATGGTGGTGTGAAATTATAGTTATACAGTGTGATTTAAAATATGTGATATTAGGTAGCCTGTAAACAGTTGCATATAGTTTATTATTATTATATTAATTATAGTTATACAAAGTGTTTACAAAAATGTTACAATATAAATGAAAGAATTTGGAAACAAAAGTGTTTGTAGAATGGCCAAAAGCGGTCGCATATACAGGGTTGTTGGAATATGGAATCGAGTGTAGCTTGATTAAAAAAATGTTGGGATGGGTTTTTCATAAGAAGTTGTAGGTATAGGGTGGTTGAAATATAGGGGGGAAGTTGAATTGTAGTAACACCATGCAAATAAGAAATGTAGGAAAAAAATATTATATTAGGGGAGTTTAAATTAGTTTACATAGCAAAATGTCCGATTATTTGGATATGTTTACGTTTATGATATAATCTTGAATTTACGAGTGAAGCTCGGTCACCCAGGTACTTGTTAATTAAGTGTTGAAACCTAGGTTATGACAGACCGTATTTTCAGTATTATTACAAAATTATTAATATCGAAGTTTTTTCGAATTAAAAAATATCCAGTACAAGTGAATTAATTTGGAAAAATTGTTGCTCTAAATCAAGATAATTTTTTTGTAAAAAGGGTAATAAATTATAGTACAGGTTAGATTTCGGCCATAGGAAATGGATATTCGAGCTTGACATACCTATAAATCAGTGAAATTCGCCAGAAACTATTTCGCATTTCATCATTATTCACATAATACAATTTTGTAAAATGATCAAATTCATCCTACTCATGGGAAACAATCTATATACACAGTATCCACCATCTCTTTTCGGTTCCTGAGATAGTGAATTTTATTAAATCAACAAGAGCAGTTATTAATATTAAATATTGTGGAGTACGGTTCATTTATTAATTAGCGTGTTTGAATACACTTCAATGGTTCCTCTGCCGTTTCTATCAAACCGAATATCTTCGTTCATAATTTAAAAACTAATTATTAATATTAATTGGAAAAGTTTTAGGTGTTTATGATTCACTTTCAGAGGTTTAATTTCGAGAGGGTCGTCAAACTGCCGAGGCCGAATAGCTTTCAAAGCTGAGCTGGGGGAGATTTTATTAATTTTTTTTTTGTTTAAAATTCATATTCGTGGCGAAAATTAAAAACAAATTGTGACGGGAGGTTACCTTCCCCACTTAAGTGATCATTTGTTTATTAGTTTCTATACAGAAATTTAACATTTAGGATGTTACATTATGTGAATAGTGCCAATATAACTCCACAAACACTAAATTGTATGTCGTATATCTCTAACTGTTCGAAGACTTAGCAGCTCTAAATTTCTTAAATACTGGGACTGAAAGCTAAATAAACATATATTTATTTATGGAATTTACAAACATACATATATTTTAGATGTATAATCACAACAAAAACTAAAAAAAGTCTGATTAGAAATAATAGTACAGAAGTATTTATAGATATTATTAGATATAATATAGACTTAAATCTTATCACGAGAGATTCTAAGGTAACCTTCTCTTGAGGCATCAATGTAACAAGTATAACACATACCAATACCATATCTACAGAAACTAAAAGAAGAATAGATGAATAGACAAGAATAACTGGAAAAAAGAAGAAAAATCATAATAGCAACTCTTGAAAAACACTGAGGTAAAATGGCAGAGAATGTTATAGAGAACAACAAAAATGTGAAATGCCTGAGAAAAAAAGGGACGTCCGAAAGCTACTAAAATTCCAACGGAGCAGAAACAAAAGATATATATCAAATTAAACGCATAACACGATAGTTTTCGAAAGACTTACATAATTCATTAAATACTATTTCTGTTAAATACATGTACTTACATGATAATTCAAACTCTAGAATTATTATTTTCACTGCAAAAATTGCACCAAACTGCACAGACAATTTTTTTTTTTAGGAAAAGACCCAAGAAACTGGTAGGTGATAAGGTAAACAAAACATTGTAAACACGCTATCCTAGGTATTTTCTGAAAGATACTTGTGGCATCTCTGGTTTGCAATTTTTCCGTTTTTTTTTTTTGGAAATAACACTATAATTGCAGGAAAATCTGTATATTTCAATAGTCCAAACGTCTCAAGGTCTAAATCAGACCTGTTTTCAATGGTAATAACTTTACACACATGCACAAGAAAATTGAAAATTAAAAGGTTCGTAATGAAAAATCTATAGAATTCAGCCGTTCCTGGTTATCAATAATCAAGGATGAAATTCCCTTTTGAACAACCCTTTATCGGGATAGTTCATAAGGTTTTTCCCTTATGACTTTAATGAGATCTCTGGAACATCAGAATTTCTTTGGTCTTATTTTTGGCGAATCTTATAATAAATTCTTCCAATTTGAAAGAAGCATTGTTATTTCACATGATCTTAAGAATTTTAGTGCTACCCTAAAATCTAATTTGAAGTAAAGTCTCTTAGCTACATCATTTTTATTTTCAAATTGTGATTTTCTAAATTTCTGGTTAAGAAACTCTTAATTTTTAATTTTATTGTTCATTTGTGTTAAGTTACCATTGAAAACGGGATCTGATTTAGACCTTAAAACGCTTGGGCTATTTGAAATATACAGACTTTCAAGCAATTGTAGTGTTATTCCCAAAAAAATCCAAAAAAAATCCGAACGCTGTCGTAGGTCTTGGATAGCTTGAGAAGCGTATTTACAATGTTGGAATATCTTTTCGGTCCAAATATGAATTCTAATTGTTAGAATATTTAGTGATGAAGCACTATAAACTATTTAGTATTTACACTTCAAGCTTCACAAGCGATTTGAAGCAAACTTATCGGTTAGTGATTGTAAAATTGGGTGAGAAAATCGTAACGCCTTCTTTGTTTGACAAACTTATACATTTTCATTTTCACCTGAACAGTTATTCCTCAAAATAGTTGTGCTCATCATATATTTTGTATACGAACAGCAAAGATTGCAATAAAAAACTTTTCAAAATCGATATTTCAATACCGCCTTTCTATTCATTATAATCACTGATGTCGTCATCAGATTCACACAGGTGACGTCACTTTTAAAGCACACTATTTCACAGGGTGTCCATTTAAAATTAAAATTGTTTCAGCATCCGTTTTCTGGGTCACCACAATAAAATTATGAAAGAGAATTCCAAGCATTGTCTAATTTTTGTCGGAAATTTCACAGTTCTCAGCTTACCCGATTTTTTTGATAACAGATCTCTGTATTTTTTTATAATCCAATTAATAATTAATTAGTAGCGTTTTCAATGCCAGGTAAATTCTCGTTGTTTTCATGTTAGCCTGGGAACGGAACTCTCTTAAGCCAAGCATGTCTTTAAAAGTATTAGTCAACTTCTTGAGGAGAAAAAAAACTCCTAACTCAATTTCGAATTTAATAAGCACTAATATTGACTGTCAGCTTAAATCAACAGAAATTATTTACGCTCGCTGGGCCCATAATGGCGGATTAAATGCCCGATTTTCTGGTCAGAATGAACTTTCCGATCTGGTCTATTGTTAACCATGAGAGAAACAGTCAGCGTAACTAATACGGTAATGTAAATATGTAAATGGTATATCACGAGGAGATCGCGTAGTGTGATAAACTGTTCGACCACTGCAAGATATTTGAGATTCTTGGCAGTAATGTAGGTAAAGGATAATCGATATGATTTGTCTAACCGGAAAGAACCAGGCACATTTCTTATGGAAAAATGGACCTCCGTCAAATTGATTGAAATTTTGGTATGTTGTAGGGGTTAATGTTCTGACAAAAGAGTCCATGGGCTCAAATAGATTCTATGACTAGTTTTCGAGATGCAGAGTGTTAAATATCGAAAATGCCGCATTTTTGATTTCAGATTTCAAATGATATACGTGCTTTATTTCCGGTTATTGGAGAAATTGTAATTTGTACATTATTGGACATGAATATTTCACAAAACAATTGCCATAAGTTTTGGTGGATTACAGGGTATTTAAGAAATACGTAACATGTAATTTTCGTAAAAATCTTTTTCTTATTACAACGTCGAAAACATAAGAAGATGTTATTGCACAATTAATATCTGGTTAAAGTAATAAATAAAGCCATAAATATAGCTAAAGAAGGCATATATTATTTTTTCCTATCCCCTGTACGAACCATTCGGGCTGCAATTTTAATAAGACATTAAACAGATATATTGTCTGTCTCTTTATACTCAACGGGATGTTAAACTGATTGCAAGAACTATACATATTGAAACAATGTTTTTTTTTATACTACCCTGTAGTTTTAAATTCTCTCCGTCAACTTGGTATTTTATTACATTTTTACGTTAACAAATGTTCAGTGTTTTACTGAGAAGAATGTTATTAAAATTCTATGACTAGTTTTCGAAATATATGGTGTTAAACTTTAGAAATCTCAACTTCATCGGGTCAGATTTCTCATAATAGATCTGTTTTATTTCCGTTTATTGCAGAAAACGTGGTTTGTGCATTGTTTGACATAAATATTGCACAAAAATTACTATTAATTATTTTATATTACAGGTTGTTTCCTATATACGTAACATTTTTTTAGAAAACTCATTTCTATTATAACGTTGAATACATAAGAAGATCTAATTGTTGAGTTAACATAATGTTATAGAAATTAATTTTTGGACGTGTTTATACATTATACAGTGTGAGTTGTAAAATTGCTAAAGTGAGCATCTTTTATTTTTTACATTAATAAGTAACCCTGTATAAACCATGCGTCCTAGAATTTTTATATTAAATTATACAAATCTAGTGTGATAAATCTACGACTCATCACACTAAATTCTACAAGTTTGCAAAAATTGTACAAATTAACTTATTGTAGTTTATACAGGGTTGCTCATTAATGGTAAAAAATACTATATGCCCACTATAGCTACATTTATGACTTACACTGTATAATATATGAATTGTGCGATTACATCTTATCTTATATATTCATCCTTGTAATAAAAAAAATAATTTTCTGAAAAAAACATGTTACATATCTTGGAAACAAACTGTAATAAAATATAATTAATGGTAAATGTTTTATCCCATATTTTTGTCAAATAATGCGAAAATTACCTTTCTGCAATATACGGAAATAATACACGTCTGTTATGATAAATCCGATATGAAAAAGGAGACAATTCCGATGTTTAACATCCTATATCTCGAAAATTAGTCATACAATTTTAATAATATTCTGGTCAGTAAAACACTGAACATTTGTTAACGTAAAAATGTAATAAAATACAAAGTTGAAGGAGAGATATTTAAACTACGGGGTAGTATAAAAAATACATTTTTTCAATATGTATAGTTCTTGCAATCAGTTTAACATCCCGTTGAGTATAAAGAGACAGATAATATATCTGTTTAATGTCTTATTAAAATTGCAGCACGAATGGTTCGCACAGGGTGACTCATTAATAGGAAAAAATAATATAGGCCTTCTTTAGCTATATTTATTACTCACACTGTATATTATATGAAGCACACCCAAGAAATTATTAACGAAATATTAATTGTGCAATAACATCTTCTTATGTTTTCAACGTTGTAATAAAAAAAGTTTTTTTCCAAAATCACATGTTACATATTTCTTAAATACCCTGCGATCCACCAAAACTTACGGCAATTGTTTTGTGAAATATTTATGTCCAATAATGTGCAAATCACAATTTCTCCAATAACCGGAAATAAAGCACGTCTATCATTTGAAATCTGAAATCAAAAATGCGGCATGTTCGATATTCAACACTCTGTATATCGAAAACTAGTCATAGAATCTATTTCAGCCCATGGACTCTTTTGTCAGAACATTAAACCCTACAACATACCAAAATTTCACACAATTTGACTGAGGTCCATTTTTACATAAGAAAGGTGCCTGGTTCTTTGTTTTTTTTTTGTTAAAAAGCAGAAATGAGCCAAATTTGGTCTATTAGTCATTCACGATCAACCAAAGACGCCTTTGCTGTCAATGACTGACTTGAAGAATGACTGAAAACGTGACGATTTCGATTTAATATAGTAGCAGTCCCAAATAAAGAAAATTTGAAAACGTTTTTTTTAATAAACTGTTTTGAGAATATATTATTTCGAGAACCTTGATCATTTCTGCTTCCCTCAAATGACTGTAATTTGGAAGAATTACATACATCGTGTCCACCGAAATCGATCAACCTGGAATATTTCCCAAGGCACTCAGTATTTTAAAAATCGCAAAATATCATCATTTTATTATAACACATGTGCCATATGTTATCCATTGTATAACCTATTTGATGAAGACTTCTATTTCGACGTGTAATTTTGTCATACAACAAAAAAATTAACAACTTCTTTCGTTAGACCATAACAAAAATGCTAGTAAATGTCATAGTTTCTTTCCATAGACGGTTCAATGTAGTTTTACTTCGTATTTTTTCTTACTCTACAAAATGGTTTACACAGGAGCGGAAAAAATTAAAATAACTGTTCTTTATCTTCAGAGTAATAATTGTGCTAGAGAAACTGCTCGTAATTTCAATGAGAGGCATCCAGAAGGAAATTTAACGAACCCGGATCAGTGGTTAACAAGAAACACGAGTCAAGAAGAATCGATGACATTAAAGTAGCAGTATTAGGACATGTTGTAATGGAACCGAAAAAATCTTTAAAGCAATTTGCATTAACATCAGGTGTTCGATTAAGTAGTGTTCACAGAATTCTGAAATTTAATTAGTTCCATCTCTACAAAATCAGACCGATCCAAGAATTAAATGAAGACGACTTTGACAGAAGAATAAAATTCTGTTAAACATTGTCAGGTCGCATAAATAACAATCACAATTTTGTATACAATACTTGCTTCTTCGTCCTTTTATTTAAATGGTGAGGTAATTTTCAACTGCCGATATTAGAGTAACACTAATCCACAGTTATTTAGAGAGACTCATCCTCACAAATCTCTAAAGCTAAATGTATGGGGAGGAATCCTAGGTGATCACATCATTGGACCCTTTTTCATAGATGACACTTTAAATGGAGACAAATATTTAGACTTACTTGCAAATGCTGTAGATCCGAGAATAACTGAATTTTTGGAGGCAGATGATCGCCTACTAGAAGACAAACTTGTTTTTCAGCAATACGGTTCCCCACCACATTATGTCTGGCCAGTTAGAAAGTTTCTGGATAGATGGATTGGAAGACTAGGTGCCATCGATGGCCCGCAAGGTCGTCAGATATGACCCTCTGAATTTTTTAAAAGCTGTATTTAATCATTCTTTGGCTGTCAGATTAAATCCCAGTAATTGTCACCATTGGTGATCGTCCTCAGGGACGACAAACGTTTTGAAACGAAGCATAAAGAAATAGATTTCGAAGCAATTATGGTACGTACTAGGTTTTCCAGATTTTACAATTCATCCTAGGGTTCATAGGGAAACGGGGTCACACACAGCATGACTGCCGATAAGGGGTCTCTGGGCGATTATTGTTGACATATTAAATTAATATGCATATACGAAATACATTAACAATTATACGAGGTTTCAATCACTTGACAAAAACGCAACTGATGAATGTTCTCGTATATTGGGTGAACTCGAAAAGATAGTTTCAGAATTTTTTTTTTTGATTATTCACAAAAAAATACTGTTCTGTAAGATGTGTTTGGTACTGCCTCGGGGAATTCTTGTTTTGGCATTTTTTTATAATTTTTATTCAATTTTACAATCGTATATGCCAATTTCCATTTTTTTTTGGTAATAGTTAATAATTTATTACTTTTTTCAGGTATGTGCTTACTAGAACAATCCTACCCGAGAAGTCAAGTTAGATAAAGTATAAATATTATATTTTATTCGATAACATGTTGCGCTAATAGCGTATTCCTTTATACATATAACTTTTGTAGGGCATATTTTATGTAAAATCTGGTACATATATTTATATTTCAAAAACATTTCGAAAAAGTAATCAGATGTCGTTGCAACGCAGCCAGGCAATTTAGGAGAACATAATGAGAGGTCATCGAAATGTCAACAAAATTGTTTATCAAAACAAACAAAATACTAAACTAGAACATATACGAAACGATGCTATAATAGCAAAGATGGAAGACACAGTCATAGAATGACTTGAAACACGTCAGTTAATTTGGTAAGGACATGTTTTGCGGGTGTAAGAACAACGATGACCAAAGAAAGCACTGGAATATGTGCCAAGGAATAGAAGCAAAATAGGAAGACCAAGGACGACATGGAAACAAAACGTTGAGAAATCAATGAGTCGCGGGGAATTAGAAGAATACGAATGCTGGGAAGTGCGGAAAAAAAAATATATATATATATATACAGGGTGGACCATTTTAATCTATGCACCTGAATTACTTCGTTCCTAAACATGAAATTAAAACTATATACAAATATTGTTCAAGGAGAAGTGGGGGACCTTTTGGTGTAATTAATTTCAGGGTCACTTGAAGGTCACAGTTATTTTTTTAAAATGGGAACCGCTGTTTTTGAAATAAATTTCTTACGATATCTAATAATTATTGCTCATTTCGTTTATTTCGTTTAATTCTTGCGCCAATAAGGTATTTAAGATGACATAAAAGAATAAAGCACCCCCTGTACATTTGTCCTACCGAAAATCTTGGTAAAATGTAAAAAATATATAGTTTAACATATTTCTTACATCAAAGTTATATTCTGCTTACTTGATTTCCTTACCGCTGTTGCCTTTACTATTTCAGCTCTCATTGCTGCAGTTTGTCTATTTTTTTGGCTCAAAAAATGGCTGACTACCCGCCAATGAGATTTATGATATAATAATTGTTCTAGGGTAGTTATTAATAATTACTATGCAGCAGGGAGACGTTACGCTTAACGTTTCCCAGAAATACTAATTCTAACAATAAATTTGCCGTTTTTTGAGGCAGGGGGACATAATCGACAATTTCCTCGAAAAATCTACTTTGTCCTTCAAATGACCTTGAGAAACTCCCAAAATCACTCCGCTGGCTTTGCCATTATTATTTAGTGGGAAGAATGTGAAAAGTGGTACTTCTAGTTTTAACAGCTGTTGACCTCGAAATGACCTCCTGAAGATCACAAAAAATTGTATTTATATCACTTCTGACGTAAAATTTCTCACTTTTCTCGTATCCGGTGTCAAAATCACAGGTTGCCATTTAAAAAAAAATGACCTTGAAAATAAAGTTTCAGATCAAAATTTCGTGCACCAAAAGGTGGCCATCTTCGCCTTGAACAAGTTTTGTATGAACTCGTTTTCCATACCATGCTTAGGAACGAAACAATTCGGGTTCATAGATTTAATTGGCCCACCCAGGATATCATCATCATCAGACGCAGCACCTATATTCAACCAATTTTTCATGGCGTAGTCTCCTTGCAGAATTAAAAGATTGGGGAGAAACTTGAAGAGCTGTGGAACTAGAGAACCTAAGGTCTTGAAAAGAAATGAAGAAGAAGTGCTTAAGATCTATTAAAAGGACTGAGGGACTGTATTGAAGAGAATTGAAGATAGATGGACGACTGGTCTTTTTGACTAAATGAAATGAAGAAGAAGTCTAAGAGTGAAGAACCGAAGAACTGAACTAAACAACTGAAGAAATGTTTTAATGAAGTGAAAAGCTGATCGGAGACACTAAAATTGTTTAGGGAACAGAATAAGAGCTTATGGTCTTTTTGTGGGAAGAAATGACTCGAAGGATTGAGGTGATGAAGAATATTTTTTAGAATTTTACAGGGATATGAGGCGATGATAGGAAGAAGAAGCAGACTACAACTGAGGACTGTTTCTCGACCAATTTTCTTTATTTTTGATTTGTTTAGTAGCTATTGACGACCTTCAGTGTAGATATATAAAGAATCTTTATTTGTATCTTTTAAAATAACTAATTTAGAGATAAATTATTAATAAAATTCAAGTGAGTGGCCTCCACTACGAACAAGTAGCTTAATCTAATTTTCAAATTTTGACAGTCGTCAGCAGTAAAAATCCAATTGTGGAGGTATAAAAAATATTAGGATATTAATCGACTTTTACTTACAAAGATGTATGCTGTGAAAGTCTTCTTTTCTATTCATTTATAACGTTAATTTTTTACAAAAACATGACAGCTGAATTGACCAAAGCGAATGTGTTTACCTATAGGAAGTTTGCGCATTTACAAAAGAATCCAAATGAAAAGTTTTATTTAAGTACACAATTTAGAGATTCTAAAGCTATTTGATACATTTGATTTCCGAACCTGAAGAGTTGAATATGTACATTCTTTTAGTCATGAATGTTTTACAAATCTAATAACAATTTGCATATGCATTCATTATCAAAAGCTACGAAAACAGGAGATGTGATATGCATATATACTTTTAATTATTTATATTTATGCCATGTGCAAATAAAACTTGAATAAGTATTACAGTATTAGTAATAAAATAAGACGAATCAATTTGCAGATTCATTTGATATAAGGTAATCTTATAAATTAATTTTAACATCTCATCTAAAAGTCAGTCAGAAATTGTTTAATGTCATGTCATATGCTGCAAATATATTTTTTCTTATTTATCTAATAATATAATACCTATAATGTTTGTTTATTTACATGTATCTTATTTATATGTAATTTTCGCAAACAGCACTACGATTTTGTGGAAATTCCATTTCGGGGTTTTAGCATGTACAAATCGGGATCAATCGAATTACCGACAAAGAACGAGATTGTGACTATTAAAACTGCTCTAGAAAAATTCATTCAATACAAATTGATGTGTAGGATCTTATAAGATTTTTATCACTACTTGATATTTTTCTAACATTACATTTTTGCAGTTGAACCATTCAAGATTTTTAAGTAAAAAGTGCTGGTTAGGCGATGTTTAGATGTTCATTTGAGGCCCTCAATGAAGTTGCCATGAGCAGTTACATATGCATGCATATATAAACTGACTGAGATATAAGGCGCTGTAGTTATAATTATACAGGGTGGTTATTGGGTGGCCCATAAACAATTGCATGCATACAGTATATTATATACAGTCATGGGCAAATGTGTGGAACCAAGTAAATATCTCTGGAATTATTAGAGATATCAAAATGAAATTTGGAAGGTGGATACTGCAGTAGATTGCCTATTTGTCTCCAAATTTTTTTACAATTTTGAACTTCCTGTTTTACCGGAAGTAATGTCGATTTTAAAATTTGCAAATAAACACCCTGTATAGTATTTTAGTTTCTGATGAAACATTTTATTGCGAATACAAAAATATCGGGTTTGATATTGTTTACTTCAGTACCTACCGAGATATTAACAGAAAAGTAACTAAAAGGAAAAATTCGATGGTATCTAAACTCGGTTCAGATTTCATTTACGCCCGATATAAACAAACCGCTCGGTAAGGATTTGTATTTCTATTGGCCAAGCGGTGGCATTATACCGTCTCAGCCAACAGCACTGCTTGTTCCATAGTCGAATACAGTTGCGTTTGTTTAAATCAGGCGCAAATTAAATCTGAATGAAGTTTAGTAGTCCATGAAATTCATTGCAGAAGTGACAGTAGTTGTCAAAATAAGTTATTAGTTTTTTTTTATTTGAACGTAAAAAGATTGTATTGTTTTAATTTGATCGCACAATGGCCGAATTAAGTGAAAGAGAAAGAATAGAAATATTAATGATGATTGGGTATGGGGAGAGGAAAAGGACGCATCAAGAAGTTTGTGACCTTTTTAACATTGTTCATCCGAATACACAAATATCCCGTTCAGTAGTGACGAAAACTTTGCGAAAGTACGACACAAGTGGAACAGTTAGCAATTTACCAAAAAGTGGACGGTTAAAAAGTGCAAGTAATGAAGGTGTAGCTCAAAATGTTGCAATATCTTTGGAAGAAAATCCTCACTTATCCACTACCGACCTCGCCAATATGCATGGAATTAGCCGTCATTCAGTAGGAAGGATATTAAGGCGAGAAAAATATCATCCATACAAGATTCGCCTCGTTCAAGAACTCTCCGAAGACGATTTCGACAGACGTTTGCAATTTTGTGAAACGATGATGGATATTTTTAACCGTGATAATAATTTTATAAGAAATGTGGTGTTTGCAGACGAGGCTACATTTTTGTTTAAATGGTACGGTTAATCGACATAACTGCTGCTACTGGTCGAAAAGTAATCCTAATTGGGTACAAGAGGCTCCTACACAACATCTCCAGAAATTGAACGTTTGGGCCGGCATTTATAACAACAGAATCGTGGGACCCTTCCTACAAGAAACTTTATACGGAGATAGGTATTTACAGCTTTTGGGGACACAAGTTATTCCGGCATTGGAGGTAAATGGACAATTACAAAATAATATCTGGTTTCAGCAGGATGGAGCACCACGCCATTACGCTCGGATTGTTCGAAGTCATTTAGATAGGACATTCCATCACACATGGATTGGAAGAAGGGGTACTTATGAATGGCCTGCACGAAGTCCCGACCTTAATCCACTAGACTATTTTCTGTGAGGTTACTTAAAGCCTAAGGTTTATGTTGATAGACCAAATAATTTGCAAGAATTAGCTGCAAGAATAACTCAAGACATCCAGAGAATTACACCAGAAGTAATAGCTAATGTTACTAGAGAATTTAAAAACCGACTTGCTTATTGTCAAGAAGTAAACAGTACTCAGTTTGAACATCTAATACATTCAGTTTAGTTAATGTTTTGAAAATCACTTAGATTTAGTTAATAATTATGATTATGTATTTCTTTAATGGATATTAGATTTTTCCTTTCCTTAATTACTTTTCTGTTAATATTTCGGTAAGTATTCAAGTAAACAATATCAAACCCGATATTTTTGTATTCGCAATAAAATGTTTCATCAGAAACTAAAATACTATACAGGGTGTTTCATTGCAAATTTTAAAATCGACATTACTTCCGGTAAAACAGGAAGTTCAAAATTGTAAAAAAATTTGGAAACAAATAGGCCATCTACTGCAGTATCCACCTTCCAAATTTCATTTTGATATCTCTAATAATTCCAGAGATACTTGCTTGGTTCCACACATTTGCCCATCACTGTATGTATATATATTGTTACGAAATTTACCCAAAGCCGACCCTGTGTCATTTCAGCACGACAACAAACGCTTCAATAAAAAAATAGGATTCTCGAAAAGACTCGACAGCGGAAGGAGCGATGATTATTTTCTACTGGAGAATTCCACGGGGATTATAAAAGAAGCACACCACGATCGCCAAGCAGTGATACCGCGACGACTAGCTTATATCGGATTATTATTGTATTTTTGAACCAGCTGTTTGAATGTAAATAAAGTTCTAGAAAAGTGAAAGTAAATATTAGTTGTTATAATTTTCAATTGAACCCACGAAGTACATTGCAATTTGGTGTCAGAAGTGGGATTGAGTCTCAGGTTGGCGTTATTAATTCTGGAGAATACTTCGCCCAGGTTCTTCAGATGGTCGTCGAATGTCTGGCCCATGACTAGAATGTCGTCGAGGTATACTAAGCACGTCCTCCATGTTAACCCGCTCAGTACATACTCCATTAGTCTCTCAAATGTAGCGGGTGCATTACATAACCCAAAGGGCATGACCGTGAACTGAAACAGCCCTTTACTGGTGGAGAACGCTGTCTTCTCTCTGTCGTTTGCCTGTAGACCAACCTGCCAATATCCACTTTTTAGGTCTAGTGTGGAAAACCAACGGGAGCCTGCTAGTGTGGTCAAAGTGTCATCGATTCGGGGTAGTGGATAGCTGTCTTTCTTCGTGACATCATTCAGCTTTCTGTAATCCACGCAAAATCGGGTGGTTCCATCTTTCTTTTTAACTAGCACGACGGGAGCAGACCATGGACTGATGGATGGCTCAATAACTCCATTTTGTAACATGGACTCGATGTTTTCCTCGACTGCCTGTTGTTGCCCCAATGGTAGTCGTCTAGGTGGTATTCTGATGGGTTGAGCCTTTCCGGTATCTATTCGATGCTGGATGATGTTGGTGCGACCGGTAGTTCCATTTTTACTGTTAAAAATTTGCCAGTGTTTTGTGATAAATTGCTTGGCTTTCTTCTGGTTCTCTGGTGTCAAGTGTGTCAAGTGGTCAGCAAACTGTTGTAGGAACTCTTTATCGGGCCCTGGTTCCTTCACCGACGTCTGGTACTCTTCTTCGCAATTGATGATGATCTCTACTGGCTCGAAACAAGCTATCTCTTGACCATTGGTAATTCTGATGTCGTTGCTGGACAGATTCAAAACTCTGATTGGTATATCTCGTCCGGTTTTCACTATAGCCCGTCCAACCAAGTAGTCATGAGCTAAGTGTACGGGCTCCACCATTCCAACGCAGCTCCCAGGATTGCTGTCTAGCTGCCCATGAATAATCTGTTCCGTTCGACCGGGAATTCTAGCTGAAGACTTTGCCACAATTTTTATGGGCGTGACTGATGTGTTGACGGGCCGTGTCAATACAAATTCCTCATTCAGGAACCGAAGAACATCATATCTCGGGTCGAACATAAATCCATGCTGGCTAATTAGGTCCATTCCCAGTATAAAATCGTCCTCAATATTCGCTACCAGGACCCTATGCCGGATCATGTTGTCCCCTATCTGTAGCACGACATCTGCCTCACCCTGTATCGACATGGACTCGCCGGTGACTGTTCTGAGCTGGATGTTATTGGTAACTGGCCGAATTTCTGATGCTCTCAAAACCCTAGACTTGGCAATGGACACAGCGGCGCCGGTATCGATGGTGATGGTAACTGCTCGCCCGTTGATGGTGCCTCTGATGACTAGGCTGCCGCTATCTCGGCAAAATCCCCGGATGGATAACGTTTTGGGGCTGGTGGAGGGACAGTCAGCATTCGCCCCCCTATGCTGACTGACTGACGGTCCCTGGACATGTGGCTGTTCTGTTGGTTACTCCTGGTCGGTGATCGTTCAGGTGGCCTCACTCGACAATTACGTTGGAAGTGCCCTGTCCGTCCGCAGCTGTAACATGCCCCTGTGGTACCAGTTCTTGGTGACCGGTCTAATATTTTGTTCAGACCAGCCAGCAGCCCTTGAAATGGTGACTCTGTCTCTTCCTGGTTGAAGGAAACTGCTCGGACCCTCGGCTTGGACATGTTCATGACGGCCTCTACTTCCAAAGCCCGAAGTAGAGCTTCATTACTCTTCTTGACGCCACTCAGCCTTAAATTTCGTTGAACTTCCACATCTCTGATGCCGTTTATGAAACTCTGTGTGGCCAACTGGTCTTTCGTTTCCTCTGGCAGGTCTGGGTAGGACAAGTTTACTAACCGTCTAATCTCTGCTTCGAATTCTTGAAGGCTTTCACCGGATCTTTACGTTTTTCCACTGAGTTGGACTTGGTATACCTGGCTCAAGGATTGATTGTCGTAGCGTTTGTCTAGGATGGCGATGATCTTGTCGAAATTGCCTTGTTCATCGCCTGGAATGCTTTGGAGGAGTTCTAGGGCCGGACCTCTTAACGAAATTACCAGAGAAGTAGACTTTTCTTGATTATCCCATCCATTAGCTGTAGCCACGGCCTCAAATTGTCGTTTATACATGGGCCAAGAGAATTGCCATCGATGTCGCCGGTCCGTTTCCCGAGTCTGAGAGGGGGAACAAATACATTCTGGTCGCAATGGATTACTTCAGCAAATGGCCTGAGGCATATGCGATACCCAACCAAGAGGCAACCACGGTAGCGACGGTGCTAGTAGAACAACTATTCAGCAGGTTTGGTGTCCCGATGGAATTACATTCAGACCAGGGGCGTAACTTCGAATCGAATGTATTCCAGAAGGTCTGCACGATGTTGGGGATCAGGAAAACGAGAACAACACCATTACACCCACAGTCAGACGGAATGGTGGAAAGATTCAACAGGATCTTGGAACAACACCTATCCAAGGTCGTCAGCAATAACCAGCGTGATTGGGATGAGCATATTCCCCTATTCCTGTTGTCATGTCGCTCTGCTGTACATAATAGTACAGGCCTGACCCCAGCCAGGGTCTTATTCGGAAAGGAGCTGCGACTACCATGCGACTTGGCATTTGGCTCCCCCGAAGAACCTCCCCAAGACATCGACGATTATGCCGACCAGCTCCGACATAACATGCTGGCAATACACGAATTAGCCCGAACGCAGATGTTGGCCACCAGCGACCGGATGAAGACGCGATACGACCTCAAGGCCAATTCAGTCGGGTTCCAGGAGAGGGACAAAGTCTGGCCGTACAACCCCCAACGGAGCAAGGGTAAATCCCCAAAGCTTACACCCGCCTGGGATGGTCCATACGAAGTGGTGAAGAGGCTTAATGACGTCGTCTACCGGATCCGTCGAAACCCAAGGCCAAATTGAAGGTGGTTCATTTAGATCGACTCGCTCCCTACCATGGAAGGGATGTTTCTGATCGGGACGATCAGAATTAAAGGGGGGCAGTGTTACGAAATTTACCCAAAGCCGACCCTGTGTCATTTCAGCACGACAACAAACGCTTCAATAAAAAAATAGGATTCTCGAAAAGACTCGACAGCGGAAGGAGCGATGATTATTTTCTACTGGAGAATTCCACGGGGATTATAAAAGAAGCACACCACGATCGCCAAGCAGTGATACCGCGACGACTAGCTTATATCGGATTATTATTGTATTTTTGAACCAGCTGTTTGAATGTAAATAAAGTTCTAGAAAAGTGAAAGTAAATATTAGTTGTTATAATTTTCAATTGAACCCACGAAGTACATTGCAATATATTGGGTAGTTCATAGACAGTTACATATATAGGGTGGTGGAAATATATTATAAAGTGGAATTATTGTAATGAGTATTTTAATAAGTGTTAGAGAGTTGAAATTATACTGAATCACTTCATCTTGAGAAAAATTATACCAAATATCCGATTATATGTATATATGTATGTAAATGTACCTACCAACATTTTTGATGAACTTGCATTTACGAGTAAAGCTCGGTCACCCATGTACTATTAATTAAACATACAAATGGAAATTGAATAAGTATTAGTAGTAAAATGAAACAGATTATTATCCTACCGGTTAACAGCTGAAATGTTTAATTTTAAGAAATTTCATGTTAACTGAATTTTTGTCTTAATTTCGATTTACTGCCTCTTTGCCGTAGCTTATATCATTAAGTTATGCTTTAAAAATGTACTCACAAATAAAGTTCTATTAATTACATATCAAAAACAAGTTGAATTTTGTTAGGAATTGACAGAATTGGTCGAATTTCGACCAATGGGCAATCGCTAGTATGTTTTAATTTACTCACTACAATCGCAGAAACTCAAGTCATTAAAATACCTAAATAGAACTAATATTACGCGGGTGTAACCATATGAAGTATATTCATATAATTTTACACCACAGTATTAAATAAAAATAATGTTGGTCGGAGACTCCGTCATATCTGTCACAATCGCTTACTCTATAAAAGGAATCAAATAACGTACATTCGTTTTTAAACGGCCATGAAGAAATATCATTCAGACATCCGTAATGTCCTTCATGTCGTAAAATCTGCATAAAGCCCACCGGAAATGTGGCGTAAGCATTTCCGAAAATATTTTTCACTTCTACCAGTACTTAGATTGTGCCAATCTGTGCACTTTAATTAGAACCATTTTATGCAGCTGTAACACACACACATAATATGGCAACCTACATCACTGGAACATTTTCCAGAAAATCATAAAATTCTTACTCGAAATTCATGTCTCTGCTGTAAAATTACAAGTCATAACTCAGCTAAATCGGCATGCGGGGCCGAGGATATTAAATTTTATAATATTAATAAGAAAAACGTAAGGGAAATAGGGCATAATCGAGGATTCTTCGTTATGGCCCCGTAGTTTTTCTTTGTTATTCTTCCCCACGCTCGGAAATATATGTAGTCATAAAAAGGACATTACCAGTGGGGTTTTTACCATACGCGCGCATATATATTTTTGATATATGTATTACGCAAAACGACAGTAAGAACCGAGTCAGTCATCTCGAACATTTTATGTGGTTTGATTTTTATGAGTCCCCCGGTTGTAAATCTGATTAAAAAAAAAACTCATGAATTTTTCAACGAAATAGATAAGGTGGGGTATCGGACAGTGTTCTCCCATGTTGTTATTTGAGAAAGTTTTAAATCAAGTGACCTGGAAACAGAACAATAACGTTGGAAAATGTATACGATCGAGAAAATTGTAGGTTTTTGTCCGGGGATCAGCGTTCTTTAGGATTTAGTTAGCTTGGGCGCCAATAGGGTCCCGATTACCTCGTTTGGATGGTCCAACCCAAGTTTAATATATCTTGACCTTCTGAAATTAAACAAATAAAAAAAAACTTCGTTTTAAATTTATAAAAAATATACACTTTCATTTTCCACACATAGACTTTTTATTTTATCTGCTTCAGGATTCGTTCGATTTTTATAAGAATACATATGTATTTAATTTTTTAATTTGGCCCCCAAAAATTAACATTACTTTTATTTTACTAATAAACTTTCAGGGAAGCCTTTTATAATCTACTGTCTCAATTTTGAGGCTCTGTAGATTGGAAGATATAGTGCATAATAGGTCAAATTTTAAATTATTAATTATTAAATCTATTATTCAAATTATTTAAATATACAAATAAACTATATATTTCAAAATTTAAATAATGTAGTTTCTAAAGTGGCAATTAAATCGAAGTTTAATATTTTTGTTAATATCTTTTAAACAAATGATTTAAAAATATGATATATTTGTAATTCACATAATGAGCCTTTTATCTCATATGATGCGTTTGAAAATTGAATTTTTATTTTCCACTTAATTGTATAATTTGTCCCTAAAATTAATAATTTTTCTTATAAATTTCAAATGAGCACCAGTACACCTAATTATTTTCAAAATTTTAGGTAGTATGGTTTCGGAAATAAAGCGAGAAATGAGAATTTTTTATATCTTTATGTTAATATCTTGTAAACAATTAACTTTAAAAATATGAAAAATATATATTTGTAATCTTCATAATAAACCGTTTCATTTGATGTATTGCATGATGCGTTAAAAATTATTTTTTTATTTTCCGTTTAATTCTATAATTTGGCCCCCAATATTAATATTAGGGATTTCTTCTTCGTTTAGGTCTTATAGTTTGGGGAATAAGGGAAGGAATAGGTAATTTTTTAAATATATACTTTTAATATTTTTAAATATTTATTTAAAAGAAAATAAAAAAATATATTAGTATTCGTCATAATGAGCCCTTTGATTTGGTATATTACTTGATCGGTAAGAAACAATTAAAATTTTGTATTTTCCATTTAATTCTATAATTTGCCCCCCAGAATGAATATTAGGGGTTTCTCCTTATTTTTCCAGTAAAGTTCAGGTGAGGCGCTATACCTCAATTTTTTTCAAAATTTTACAGCTCATTATTTCGGGGTATAGGGGGGGGGTAATTGATAAAAAAATTATATTTTTGTTAATATCTTTTAGTTAATTTATGTTAAAAATATGGAAAAAATATATTTGTTTTCGTCATACTGAGCCCTTTCATTTGATATATAACATGATGCGTTAGAAACAAGTTTAATTCTGTAATTTGCCCTCCAAAATTAAAATTAAAGGTTTCTCCTTATTTTTTCAGTAAACTTCAGGTCAGACCCTATACCTCTAATGTTTTTCAAAACTTTACGTTTTATAGTTTCGGAGATAAGGGGGGAATGTGTAAATTTTAGTATATTTTCGTTAATACATTTTTAATTAATTTTTTTCAAAATATGAAAAAAATATATTTGTGTTCCTCAGAACGGGACCTTTCATTTGATATATTACATGATGCGTTTGAAAAATTTTTAATTTTTAAATTTTCATTTTAATTCTAAAATTAATATTATTGGTTTCTCCTATTTTTCCAGTAAAGTTCGGGCAACGATATATATTTCCTATTTTTTCAAAATTTCCTCATTTTCGATATGTACTCCTGATCGGGTCACCAAATTATACATTGATACCAAATTTCGACCTCTTCCGTCCAGTAGTTTAGGAGAAAATTGCTGTGATATGAGAGAGGCAGAAATTCGGAGTGATATTATAAGGATATCCGTATATTGTATATACGTAACCCTAAAAAGAAGCTTAACTAAACTTTGCAATGTGGACAAACCTTTTGTATATGAGTAAAATACGCAGAGGCTGTTTTGTACAGCTGGTGTACAATATGTTCTCTCTAAGTAGAAGACTTACTTCATTTGAACAATTTTTTCTTATTTACTTTAGCGAAAACATACTGGCATCTACCAACGAATGATACATTAAAAGTCTCTACCTGCTGTTTCAATATTCTAGCCGCTAATGTATTGGATAAAACTTTCATTTCCCATAACGGCCCAGATAAAATCACCCAAAATTAAAATCGTTTTACCTCGTAAACGGTTCGGTGAAAATCGCTAAAATATTCAACAGTTATTCACGATAGCTTAGAAAGCCCCAGGGGATTTTTTATAAATTTTGCATAACCTGCAAATAGCTTCTATACAGTTCCATAATATGGATTTTTTACAGTGAAAGTGTCAATAAATGAATAAATAAATAAATAAATAACATTTTTGCGTACTTTCATGAAAGCTATGGATAAATCGTTTTTAAATTTTTTGTAAGGCACAAATAGAATATACAGATTTCAGAATTTGAGTATCTCTTTGATAAACATTTTGTTTTTAATTAGACTTGTCCAAATATAACAGATTTCAAAAGATTATATTTCTTAATAAATGACTCTTTAATCACGCTTTTTAACCGACTTCCAAAAAGCAGGTTATCAATTCGTCGTGTATTTTTTTTGTATGTATGTATGTTACCTGTTTTCTTCTCCTCTGGTTAACCGTTTTGAATGAATATGGTCTTCTTTAACAGAGTATATATCCGGATTGGTGAAACTTCAAATTTTGGAAAAGATTCTATTGGTAAAGTAATGAAAGTTGTGAATGAACACATGCGTGCATGGAAATCGACCAATATCCCTAACATATTGGTCGATTTTTAGAAAATTTCTTATGGGTGTGTATAGTTTTTTAACGTTTAATCTATTAAGGAAGATCCCTAGGTGATCTCATATACTTTTCTGCGACGTGCAACGTGCAGTTTTGCAGAAAATCGCCGAAAATTCCAGAATTCTTATCAAAAATTTCAACGAAATGACATAACGGACATTTCCTCATAAATATTGTAATTCCAACGTAATAGTGCGGTAATTTTAGGCACTGGAAGTTTTAATTACGAATTTGAAAATTTTCTATGTATATCTCAAGCATATAGGTAGTAAAGCATAGTATTTTCCGCTCCTTAAATCAATGAGTACTAAGCTCGTTTTGTTTGTATACCAGGCAAATACCTATTTAAATGAAAATTTTTTCATTTTATGAAGACGGTGCTTTTGGTTCTCACATTCTCCCGGCCTAATACAAAATAGGGTGTTTAGTTATAGCAAACAAAACCACAAAGTAAAGTGATAGAAGGAGTTGCATTTATATAATGATTGAAATATAGTTTAGGCCGTTTAGCCGTATATACAGGATGGTTGGAATATACGGTGGAGTGGACGTTTAGTGGTATAAAAATGTTGGAAAAATGTGGACGTAAACAAATCATATACAGGATGGTTGAAATATATGCTGAAGTTGAATTACATTGATACAGTGTGATTAAACAAATATTTATTTTATAGCCCATAAGAAGTTGCATAGAGTGTGGAGAGGAATTAATGTTACACAGGGCGATAACAGAAATGAATAATTTATGGGGTAGCCCACAAGGAGTTATATACTTGAAATATAGGACGGAATTGACTCCGTAAATATAAAATAACAGAAGGCAGCTAACAAATTTATGCTTGTCCATGGGCAGTCGTCTGTACAGGATGGTTGGTACATAGGGTGGAGTGGAATTATCTATAGTTATACACAGTTGTCAAAAAATAAAAGGTTACATGGCGTGGTTCATAAGCCATTAATATATTTTGGGCTTATTAAGTCAACGCGTAATAGTACATTTTGTTCGTAAACATTTACCTGTCAATTTAAATGAAAATGTATCATTGTGTAATGTTGAGGCTTTCGATGTTACCTGGTCCTGTCTATTAAGGTTATACATACAAAATAAAAAATAAAGATTGAAAACTACCTGAGTTAAAAAAAACTAAATAGTTGAAAATAAAACATTTAAAAAAAATATATAACCTAATTCCACCTATAACTAAAAAGCTAAAAATATTTATAACAAAATACAACTGTAGCAAATAAGTAACACATTCAATGTTGTTAGGTACCTACCCAGGAAGTCAAAAATGTAAACATTAAAAGGTTTTCATTCTGTACAAATTAATTACCTACCAATCTAGTATATTTTTGAAGTCGGTGCCAAGCAACAATCAAGTTTGATGAAGTAGTAGATAAGTACGCAATGTAGGATTTTAGATTTGCTTGGCACCGACTTCAAAAATATACTAGATTGTTAGGTAATTAATTTGTACAGAATGAGCACCTCTTAATGTTTACATTTTTTGCTTCCTGGGTAGGTACCTAACAACATTGAAAGTGTTATTTATTTGCTAGAGTTGTATTTTGTTATAATTATTTTTAGATTTTTAGTTATAGGTGGAAGTCGGTTATATATATATTTTAATGTTTTTTGCATAAATGCTTATATACCAAAAATCCGAAAATTTGCTTAATGGGCATTTAGACTTCCATAATTCCCCACTGTTAAACTTGTTCCTATAACATTTTCCCTATATTATATCAACAGAAAATCCCAATCTGTTAATTGTCATTTCTATAGAACACAAATTCTCATCAAGCAAATTACAACCTAATAAACCGTTTACCTGCATTGGTAATTATCGTCTTTTTTTCCTCAAATTTGTTATAATATTATAACGCAATTTAATCTATTACAGTAAATACCAATATAATTTTCTTATATTTAAAATTGTGTAAATTTTAGTCTTAGTAAAATGTCATCAGTTTGTTAAATTATTGTGGATGTCAGTAATATTGTGGTTTAACTCATCATAAGGTTCAACTTTCACCAGGTAATGGCCAACTCCATCCAACATTTACAAAAGATTAATAATAATATAATAATGTCATTATTAGCGAAGTACCTATCAATTACATCAACAGGTTATACATTAAAAAAAACACAACTAAAAATTATTCTTAACATAAATACAAAAACGTCTCTTAAATGTATAATAATTTCCAGAATTTATAATACTATCAGGTAAAGAATTATAAAGGATCAGACCTCCATACTGTTTTGATTTAGTCAGTTTATTACTATTACTATTTGCTACATAAAATTCTCTTATTTGTCTATTATTATATTGGTGTATATCGCCGACATGAATTAAGTTGTTGCATAAATATTGTGGTACCAGTTATGTGTTTTCAATTAACTAAAGAGTTTTAAAAAACACAAAACAAAATTACTTTATTTGAAACTATCAACTACAATTCTAATTTCAGACTATTTAAAAAAGAACAATACAATATATCATTACAAAGAATTGCGTCGTGTAACCCGATCTTGATTAATCAGCGTTAGCGTTAGCCTGGTCAGTAGCGTACATAACTCCTCCCTCACTAAGCTGAAGTTTTGGGCTGGAAGAACAAAACTTGAGGGGTTGACGGTGGTTGGCCTTGATTGTCTTCATCATCAGTGGTGTTGGTAGCTGTCCGTCTTCTTACATATCGACGTATGAGACAAACTGTTAACCCCAGGAATACTATGAGGTATAATGGAATTGTCCATGGGTGATGACTGTTACTCCAGGGATTGTTTACTAAAGGTTGAACTGCTCTACTTTTTATTTGAAAATCATGAAGCTGATCTAATGAAATGTCATCCAAAATAATTTCATTGTGTTCTATAATATTCTTGATTTTGATTTCAGGCAGAAGTAATGGTTTTTGTTTTACTTCTCCCTTTTCGATGGTAAAAGTTACATCAGGGGTTGAAAGCAGCGGTATGGTACTTCAATGAGATAAGTACCACGAAGCATTATGAAATCCGTCTGCTTACATCTAGTTTGAATTTTTTCTTGATATGGAAAGCTATATAGTGTGAATCTGTAACTTCCTCAACTAAGGATTTGTTCATTGTTACTGGAGTTGTTGCCTTTAAGTTGGAGGATCGAGAAAATGCAATCTTCTTGTGTATGGCTTGCTAAGTGATTATTTTCACATAAATATGTTGGTACCAACCGCTACTCATTGTTAGGAAGGTGTTTTTCGGAATTATGGTAGTTGAATTATAGGTAGGAATAGAATAAAGGTGATAGTGGATAAATGATTCTGTGTGTACAAGAGGTACATGTAGAGCGAAGACTAACCTATCTTTCGAAAAATAAGCTTCTATTGAAATGACACCATAATGTTTAAATAAATAAATAAATAAATTTGGAAAGACTAATTGATTTAGTGTATGATGTTTCAGAAGGGTTTCGAAAATTGAATTTAGTTCATTAATAGATATTATACTATGATGTAATATTCCAAGTTTTGCGAAAGAAATTGAAGTTTCTATCTCAGCTATGATTGATGAAATGGTATCTAAATTATATTTAATTTCTGTTAAAGTATACATTGTCTCAAAGAAATAAGAGGTATTTTTTTGAAAATTTTCAATGTTCTGTTTTATGATTTTTTGGTTATGAATAATCAATGAAAGGGTTTTATTATTTGATTCCAAAATTGCCTGTGTTAATGAAATTTGTTGATTGACAGATTTTATAATTCTCCCTATTGCATTTATTAATCCGCGTTTATGGCGATTAGGGAAAGGGATTATTGATAGAAGTTTTTCACTTAAAGATTTAAGTTGATATTCAATATGCTGTTGAATAGTTTGTAAAGAAAATTCGTAAACTTCATTTAATTGGTGTTGCTCAAGATGATTTTTTATTATTTGGTAGTTTTGGTTTAGGGATTCAAATTCAGCTTTTATTGGACTTAATTCTATAAAATGTAGAAAGGTATGAGTTGCGATTTTAATTTTTGCAGGACCTAATTCGAAAGAAAGGAATCCTGGATTAAAGTTTCTCTCATAAGATTACTGAGTTTTATATATAGGTCATTGTCATTGTTGTTTTCGAAAAAAAGGCATAAGTATGGTTTTGTTGTCCATAGTCTTTGAAAAAGGAAATTATGGGTGTTAAGTCTTTATCAACTATGTAAATAGTCCATACATTTTTCTTGTTGGCTTCCCATAGGCATCTCCTAGTGGGTTTTCTAGGTTGTGTGAATTTTTAATAAATATTTGATTTTTAAAAACATTTATGGAGAATTCGGATGGATTTATACCCTGTATAGGTTCCTCTTCGTTTGTATGCACTGTATCCGTTGCAGTATTATCCCCATCAGCGTTTGCTTCCATTATTTCTTCGGCAGTGTCAGTTTCTTCATCTTGTTCTTCACCCGTTAACGTTTCTCCACTGTCCGTAATTTCGTCCTCGTTTTCGTTATCTCCAACATTATTTGTTGTCTAGAAGTTGTCGGTTTCCCTTTCTAAGTTAGCATTAAACTCTTGGATATACCGTAAAAGAGCACTTTGTTGATTTTCTGTTTGTTGTTTGGAAGTGGACTGATTTTGAGTTTCATTAGGGTGTATTTCAATGCTCGATAAAGCATCCGCATTAGTATTTGCTTTACCCCGTTTATATTCTATAGTATAGTTAAATTCGTCAAGTTTAAGTTTAAGGTTCTTTAAAAATGTTGTCTAGAAAATATTTTGCAACAATAGAAGGATTCAAGAAAGATTTTGTAGCTCCAGTATCAATCAAGAGCTTAAGGGGTGGATCTTTTATTTGAATATAAGGGAGTTCCTTTTTTTCATAAATTGAATTTAATTATTACGTCTTGTCGGGATCTAGGCTGGATATCCTGAAAATTTTCTTGTTTTTCAGTTTCTTCCAAAATTTCAGTAGTTTGGGGTAAATCATCAGATTCTGGGTAATCGTTATAAGGGTAGTCATAGTAAGGGTAGTCATAATAAGGGTTATTATGCTCATACTGTTCGTCATAATTTTGGTGCTCTACGTTATGAACTTCTTCAACAATATAATTTAATTTTTGTTTTAGGATCTCTCTGAAAATAGTTGGTAGACCTTTGAGGGTAAATTTTATTAATGTTGAATTTCTAAAATGTGAAACCCCACTCATTGGAGCTGTACTATTCGAAGTACTAGGAGGTGGATTTCTCCAAACATTACGGGGTGGACCAAATACTTGAGCATTACTGAAAAATTTTTGGGTTGGTATAATTTGCCGTGGTTGAATATTGACTGGACCTCTAGGAAATTGTGCTTGAGGTGTAAAATGCATAGGCGGTCTCATAAAAGTATTTGCAAATGGTGGGAAATTGCTTCTTGCGTTAAAATTTGGAATATTTGGTTCCGGAAGTGGTTTTGGAAGATTCCCCGATTTTAAATATTTAATGTTATTATCCTCAATTATATACTGTTGAGCTTCAGCTAAATTAATTGGTTTCATTGCACGAATCATAGAGCTTTGTGGCTCTTTTAATCCCACTAATAATGTATGCAGAGCATGAGAATTGAACAAAAGCTTCTTACTTTCTATAACTTCTTTCACATTTTCATGAAGATTGACATAATTATGTAACAAATTTAAAATTGACACTACTCGAGCATAAAACTGTAATGAATTTTCATTATTATTTTGTATTAAAGCACTAAGGTCTGAGAGTAAACTACTCTCATTTCTTTGATCACCAAAATGAGTTATCAATAAATGTTTTACAACATCCCAATTTTCATTACCATACATAGATAGAACTTCCTCAGCGGGACCGGTTAACTTGGAAAATATACCGTTAATAAGTAATCTATTTTGAGCACAATTGACATTATTTGGATTTACGTCATAATATGTATTCAATAAATCGGTTGCAGTAGAAATAAATCTATGTAATCTACAAGGATTACCGTCAAATTCAGGTATAATCTGTAGCAATTTAATGTCAAAATTAGGAATAGTTCTGTGAACTGTCGAAATTGTTGGGTTAGACATGATCGAAACCAATTCTCTTTGCAAATCTCTTATCCTAACTGAATTTAATTCTAAAGTCCTAAATGAACCACTTAAATCTAACTCAATTTCTGAACTAAGATCGATCGATTGATTAGTCACAATTGAGGAGTCTGACATAAAGGAAAATTAAAATGTAGAGGTAAAGGAAACAATGAGTAACTTACAGTGCGGTTATCATTTCTTTCTTGTTTTCTTGACCCAAAATGATGTTGAAAGTCTCTGAACAAATATTCGCTTTTCTTGAGCCGATTTTCAATAATGAGTCTCGGTCAAAATTTTCGATTTCTCTTTTCGGATCGTCCTCGATGAAGAATTAAAATTCACGATTTTCAGTAACGAAATCGTCGAGCATCCTACTGTCATGCGCCAGTTATGTATTTTCAATTAACTAAAGAGTTTAAAAAAACACAAAACAAAATTACTTTATTTGAAACTATCAACTACAATTCTAATTTCAGACTACTTAAAAAAGAACAATACAAAATATCATTACAAAGAATTGCGTCGTGTAACCCGATCTTGATTAATCAGCGTTAGCGTTAGCCTGGTCAGTAGCGTACATAACTTACCATTTTGAATTTAATTTTGTAAATAAAATATAAATTTTTAAATATAATTCTTTGTTTTACATTCATAAAATTTAAAACATTAACTTAATAGGGGTATATTTGCTACATTTTAAAATATTTCTCATACATTTATGTTGAATTTTTTGTAACATTTGTACATTATTTTGATTTAGGTTACATAGAATACTTGCACAAAATTCAATGTGGGGTGAAATGAGGCTCTTGTATAACAGAACCTTACAATTAATGTCTAAATAATTACCAATACGGTTAACAAGATACATTTTTTTGACATTTTGTTCGCAATATAGTTCGCATATTCTATGTAATTCAAGTTTTCGTCTATAATTACTCCTAAATATTTCATTCGGTTTACTTTTTCTAACTTAGTGTTATTCAGGTTAATGGATAAATTATTTGTATCAATTTTATTCAAATTATTCTTAGAACCTACTATCATGTATTTGCATTTTTTAATGTTCACACCCAAATCATTATCACAGAGCCATTCATATATTCTCGTAAGATCTTTATTTATGGATTTGAACATTTGGTTAGGATCGGAACCCAGTTAAATATAACATTGTGTCATCTGCAAATATTTCAATTTGAACATGTTGTACATATTTAACCATATCATTGATATACAATATGAATAGTAATGGATCCATGTTTTACGTCATTAATTTGAGAAACACTGCTGCCATATTTTACTCTCTGCTGTCTAATTGTTAGGTACGATTTAATCAATGTAAGGACGTTACCACTTAAACCTATTTTTTCCAATTTTTTTACTAAAATATTTCTGTTAATAGTTTCAAATGCTCGTTTAAAATCCAAAAATACTGCTATTACAATTTTGTTTTCATCTAAGTGTCTTAACCATGTATCACATATGTTTACTATAACTCACATGAATGATTTTGTCTAAATCCAGATTGGTTGGTAATAATGATATTATTTTTCTCACAGTAATTCGAAAGTTGGTTTTTAAGGATTATTTCTAAGATTTTTTTATATATTGGTACAATATTTATAGCTCTATATTCTTCACAATTAACAGTATTAAAAACTTTTTGTACTGGTACAATTTCTGAAGTTTTCCACTCATCTGAAAATATACCATAATCTAAAGAACATTTGATGACATCATAGAACCTATTACCAATCACAGAAAAAGTATCTTTTATGATTTCAGTAGATATTCCATCTATTCCAGCTTTACGGGGAAGACCATTAACAATTTTTTTTAATTCAGAAAAAGAAATCTCATTAAATTCTTGAAATGTCTCTTCAACAATGATATTATCTATATAAAACTTAGTATTTTTAAACTTGGGAATATTCGATACTATGTTATTAACACTATCAATAAAATACGTATTAAATTTATTGGCAATATCTATATAATATCTAGGTCACCCTAGACTTTATTGTTTTCAAAAATAATATACTCACTAATTTTACTTTTATTGTTTGGTAAAACTTTTTGAATTTTCTTCCAAATTTATGTTTTATTGTTATATTTGATAATGTTTTCTATATGTTTTTTCTTTTCTTTTTTTATTATGGATGTTACTTAATTTCTTTTAGATCTAAAATTGTTCCAATCCTCAGTAAGGTTAGTGAAGACAGCTCTTTTATATAATTAGTTTCGTTCCGTTATTTTATTCAAAATGTTAGTATTTATCCAGTTGTTATCCAAATGATTTTTTTTGATACGAATGTTTTAATAGGACATATAGTACTTAATGTCGATCTAATGTTATCTGTTAAGGTATTGGCCATCAAATTTACATCAGTTGTATTATTTTGCCAATCTTTATTTAGAAGTGAATTTTGATATTCTGAACTAATATAATTTGCCATACATCTTTTTTTAATAATTGTTTTTGTGTTACCGCTAGGAGCAACATTTTGAAAATTGACAGAAATAATGAGATGATCACTAATTTTTGGACTCAAATGTACTTTATATTTTAAATTAGGATTATTTGTAATTACCAGGTCAATTATTGTTCTTTAATAATTTGTTTCAGTCCGGATTGATAAATAATACTTTTTAATTTATTCGAATAAAATGAATCGTTACTCTGGTCAAGGTTAAAGTCTCCAATGAAAAAAATATCACCATTAAATTAATTGTAATTTTCAATCAATTCTTCAAAATAACTTAAAAAATCAGAATTTTTATTTTTTGGAGGATGATAAAATGTATTTATTAGATATTTATTTATGTTAATTTTTAATTCTAATGAGACAATCCAACAATTTTTTTCTATACATTCATTTATTTTTGTAATATAACTTAGTCCCTCTTTAATGTATATTAATACACCCCCTGTACGTCGGTTTTCTGTAATGCAGTTTATGAAATTATACCCTGCAATTTGTAATTCACTATTAGTAACTGAACTATCAATATGTGTTTCTACTAGACAAACAATTAGTGGAGACCAATTTTTATAATATATCACATTCTGTTTTGTTATTTAAATATCCTTGACAGTTTAAATATACTATATTTTTGCTAACTATTTGCTATGAGCATGATTTAGTTTTTTGAGACACCCTTTCTATTATTCTCTTATAATATGGACATTCTTTATCTGTTGCTTTATGTTTAGTATCTAATCTTATATTTAAATTTTGTGTGGTATTTAAGCAATTTATACAATTAACTACATCTGACTTATATTCAGAGGTTTTATAAACGAAACAGTTTTTCTTTCATTAAACTGTTTTTTTTTTCTCTTTAGGCAGGTTTAGTGTCCTATGAAAGTTTCTACATTGCGGATTAACTATAAGAATTATTTTTTGTGTGAGTTTGTAATTCTCTTTCTTCCCCGAACCTTTCGGAAAACATTTTGTTTTACAAAATAAAAAGACTTTCTGAAAACACCAAAAAAATCAACTCCACATCATCCAAACCTCAACTCAAATCTTACTCGCATTTTTTTTATGAGTCCTAAAAAACTCCCAACATTATTCGCTCTTACGACTTTTATAATCCCATCCATTTGTTTCGCATCAGCTTTGTTTACAATTGACGGATACTTACATGGTTTTCCCCTCATATTTTCCCCAGTGTTTTATATCTGCACGTTCTCGCAGACTTAGAGCAGTGAGAGAAGAGTGAGTGCCGTTACGCCCCTAAAAAATACATCACACATGAAACACTCCATTGCCTCGAGGAAACCAAATACGAGAGAACGCGTTCGTATTACGGTTTTGGTGCTGTTATTCTTTTGTAACATATAAATTATTTTTAACATTCGAAAAGATGTATTACTTGGATGAAAAGAGTCTTTTGTTGTTAGACAAAACACGAAACGAGAGGAAGTCAAGCCAAAATGCAAACGGCTGGAAAAGGAGTTAAGTAAGAATTCTCGTGAAATCAGATGCTGGCTGTAGGTAGGTAGATTCAAAATGATTTCCGATGTTTTTGGTGTCAAAGTTTTCTTGCTAAAGAGATACTTTGAGATTATATATTGATTTCCAAAAACATTCAGACACCCAGTAAGACTTGATCATTGATCAGTTTTGGTAACATTTATACCAATTAAGTAATTTCTAAAAGCTTGTCGAATTTTGCCTTTTCATTAGGGTTTTCTCTTTTCCGATTTTTCATGCAAGAAATTAGTAATTGAAATTGTAAAGGAAAAACAAAGTGTAGAAAAATATATATATTTTTATATGTTTCATTTAATTCATTTTTGTAATTTAGACCCAAAGTTGATATCAGGATTTTCTCCTTATTTTTCTTCTAAAGCACAAGTAAGGTCCTATTTTTCCTTCTTTTTTTTTCAAAATTTTAGGTTAATATATTTTTTAAAATACCTTAATTAGCCTTTATATTTCATATTTATTTTTTATTTTCCGTTTTCTTCTATAATTTGTCCCCCAAAATTCATATCAGGGTTTTCTTCCTGTAAAGTACAAGTGCGGCCCTGATTCTCTAATTTTTTTCAAAATTTTACGTAATATAGTTTGGGAAAGAAAGTTTGGAATGTATATTTTTTATATTTTTGTTAATATCTTTTAACCAGTTTATTTTAAAAATATGAAAGAAATATATCTGTATTCCTTGTAATGAGCCCTTCTGGTTAATTCTTAAATCCCCCCCCCCCCAATGAATATTTCGATTACTTCGTTATTTTTCCTAAGTTCAAGTGGGCTATTTATCTCCTTATTTCAAAATTCTATTTCTTATTGTTTCGAAAATAAAGGGGGGATGGGTATCTTTATAATATTTTTGTTAATGACTTTTAAACAATTTATTGTAAAAATATGAAAAAAATATATTTATGTTCCTCATGATGAGGTCATTCATTTGATATGTTACATAACACGTTTGAATAATTTTTAATCTTTTATTAAATTTAGAATTAATATTAAAGGTTTCTCCCTATTTTTCCTGTAAATTTTGGTCAAAGTCCTATATTCCCTATTTTGTTAAAAATTTTAGGCACAATACTTTCGGTGATGAGGGGGGAATGGTCGATATTTGTAAATTTTCCGCTCAGAAGTACCCCTAAAATCAAAATATATTGGACTATTTATAATTTTATATCTAACTCTTATTTAATCTTAAAAGTTTAAAGTTTGCATAGTTATAGATGTATTTGCATTGTATCTTTTACTGTTTTATGTATATTTTACTTTGTTATACTGTCAGCTGTTTTAATTTTATTGTACTGTGTATATTGCTCTGTTAATTGTAAGCTGTTAGGCAATAAACGCTAATAAATAAATAATTTTGTCAAGTGCGAGTTGGACTCGCATACCAAGGGTTCCGTACCACCTTCAAGATTCTAATATTCCAGTTTCAGACAAGCATGAAATGAGTGCATTTTCTTATATTTGCCCTAATATCTTTTAAAAGAAGCGTTTTAAATTTATAAAAAATATAGACTTTTTATTTTATCTGCTTCAGGATTCGCTTGATTTTTATAAGAATACATATGTACTTAATTTTCTAATTTGGCCCCTAAAAATTAACATTAGATTTTATTTTACTAATAAACTTCCAGGGAAGCCTTTTATAATCTACTGTCTGAATTTTGAGGCTCTGCAAATTGGAAGATATAGGGCAAAATAGGTCAAGTTTTAAATTATAAATTATTAAATCTATTATACAAATTATTTAAAAATACAAATAAAATATATATTTCAAAATTTAAATAGTGTAGTTTCTAAAGTGGGAATTAAGTCTATGTTTAATATGTTTGTTAATCTTTTAAACAAATGATTTAAAAATATGATATATTTGTAATTCACATAATGAGTCTTTTATCTGATATGATGCGTTTGAAAATTAAATTTTTATTTTTTACTCATTTGCATAATTTGTCCCTAAAATTACTATGGGGGTTTTTCTTATAAATTTTAAGTGAGCACCAGTACCCCTAATTATTTTCAAAATTTTAGGTAGTATGGTTTCGGAAATAAAGCGAGAAATGAGAAATTTTTATATCTTTAATTTAATATCTTGTAAACAATTAATTTTAAAATATGAAAAATATGTATTTGTATTCCTCATAATAAACCTTTTCATTTGATGTATTGCATGATGCGTTAAAAAATATTTTTTATTTTCCGTTTAATTCTATAATTTAGCCCCCAATATTAATATTAGGGATTTCTTCGTATTTTTCATGTAAACAAAAAAATCTACGTCTTATAGTTTGTGAAATAAAGGGGGGAATGGGTAGTTTTTAAAATATGTTTTAAAATATTTATTAAAAAAATAAAAAAATATATTAGTAATCGTCATAATGAGTCATTTGATTTGATATATTACTTGATCCGTTAGAAACAATTATAATTTTTTATTTTCGATTTAATTCTATAATTTGCCCCCCAAATTGAATATTAGGGATTTCTCCTTATTTTTCCAATAAAGTTCAAGTGAGGGGCTATACCTCAATTTTTTTCAAAATTTTCCAGCTTATGGTTTCGGAGATAAGGAGGGGAATAGGTAAATTTTTTTATGGTTTTGTTAATATCTTTTAATTTATTTATTTTAAAATTATGGAAAAAATACGTTTTTTCCTCATAAATGAGCCCTTTCATTTGATATGTAACATGATGGGTTAGAAACAGTTTTAATTTTATATTTTACATTTAATTCTGTAATTTGCCCCCCAAAATTAAAAGTAGAGGTTTCTCCTTATTTTTCCAGTAAACTTCAGGTCAGACCCTATACCTCTAATTTTTTTCAAACCTTTACGTTTTATAGTTTCGGAGATAAGGGGGGGGGGATGGGTAAATTTTGGTATATTATAAGGGTATCCATATATTGTATATACGGAACCCTAATAAATAAATCTTGAAGAGGTAATTTTCCAAGGAGAGCAGTCCTTTCTAAATCACCTGAAACCCCATTTTGATAGTGCATGTTGTTGTGTCTGTTAAATTTGCAAATCAGACCACAGAACCTTAAGGATTTTATTGGCATTTTTCTACGAACCAAATATTTTCCTTTCTAAATCATCTATTTGAATTCCTTGATTCATATAATCTAAGGGACCTAAGCCAAGTAAATTATTTCTTAGCGTTCTGTAGATCGGCAAACCTAGTTGCGGTCTTGCGGGATATCGCTAATTCACTCTATATTGCATCCACACCGTATATGCTTCTGTATATGGGTCACCCCTACATAACTTATTTGTCTATCATTTTCTGACCGACCCTGTATAACTATAATTCAACTCCACACAATATTGCAACGGCCAGATATCTTTAAAAACAACCCTGTATTAGTATAAATTTTCTGAAAAACCCGAAATCTCATGTTATAGACAATCAGATATGGTACTTTTCTGTAAAATTGCCCAGCTGTTTTTGAATAATCGCTAGTCATACATAAAACAAAGTGTTCGAGGAATTGATAACCTCCTCATTATTGGAATTCGGTTAAAAATGCATTAATAACTAGGTTACTTGAAAAATATAATATTTATTAAATTTTAAACACTTCACAGATTAGAATCAAATAAATAATAAAGTTTTACAGATAGATACATAGCTATGATAACAAACACGACCAACTAAGTGAAAAACTATTTTTATAATAAATTACATTTACTGTAATCCAAATATAGGCCTGTTAAACATGTATGAGAAGTTTTTTTATATGTTACTAGCGGACCCGACAGACTTCGTCCTGTCAAAAAGATTTGTAATGTGGCAGTTTTTTGCTCCTACCTATTTTATAGTCGGGGCAAAAAATTCTCCTGAACAGAACTGTCACCTTGCTGATAGGGCGGTGTGAATAAAAAACAGTTAAATAAAACATATATAAGCATTTAAAAGTAACTAATCGCTTTATTGTTAATCATGTCAATCATAATTAGTAACAAAAATCAGTTTTATTTTCATTGTAGTGCTTTGTGATATACGATGTTTTTTGTTTGATTACTTGGCGCATTGACAAACAAATCTGATGGTTTTCCAACACGGGAACAGGCAACATACAATTGACTATGTGAGAAACATGGGTTTTCCAGATTAATACCACAAACACTTAATGATTGCCCCTGGGACTTGTTTATGACCTAGCAAAAGCAAGCCGCACTGGAAACTGTAGTTGTTTAAACACAAATGGCACATCAGTCGGAATCATTGGGATGCGCGTTATAAAAACATCTTCTCCTTTATACTTTCCTTTCAGTATAGTTGCTTCTATCACGTTCTTTAGTATTTTTTTATTTTTTTATCGCTAACCGTGTGCCGTTGCAAAGACGCGGTTGGTTGATATTTTGCAACATTATAACTACCGATCCAACCTTTAATTGAAGATTTTGAGGATCTTGGTAAATCCAGCGAGTTTAAAAATTCCGGTGGATAGTTGACTACATCATCTTGATTAGTTGCCGAATCAACTGATTTATATATCATCGATTCGCCTGTAATTGTTTTTGAATTTTGAAATTTAATTCATTTACATCTATGTTTTTTGCAGCCAATATAGCTCGTTCGCTCAACCAATCATGGTTTCTGTAATTTTGAGTAACATCTGGAAACAACTCAATAAGTTCATCTTTTGTCGAGTTAACTGACAAAAACTTTGAGGAAAGTTAATGCAGCCAGTCAACATGTATATAGGAAATTTGCCATTACCAATGTCAATGAGTTGTTTAGAGAATATGTTTCCAGATTGGTCATTTTGCAACTCGACACGCATATTCTTGCTTAAATGAAATACCTTGACATGTTTCCACAAATTGGAGGACAGCTGGCGTTGATCGTGGAATCACTGGCAATGTTTGACGAAAATCTGCTAATAAAATCATTGCACCACCAAATCGGTTATGATTGCTTCGTAGATCTTTTAAGGTTCTGTCTAAAGCCTCCAAAGATTTGTTATGTGCCATCGTGCATTCATCCCAAACAATCAATTGACATTGCTGCAAAACCTTTGCCATTGCAGAGTTCTTCGAAATGTTGCAGGTTGGAGTTTCATTGCTTTGCATATTTAATGGCAATTTTAGTGCTGAGTGGACTATTCGGCCACCTTCAAGCAAAGTTGCTGCGATTCCCGGCGATGCGAGTGCAATTTTATTTTGTGAGCGAATTGTATTAATGAAATCAAAAAAGTTTTTCCTGTACCACCAGGTGCATCTAAGAAGTAAATCCGTCCAGTTTCATCATTTGTTACTTTCATAAAAGTATCAAATACATACTTCTGTTGTTCATTCAACAGTGGAAGATTTGTTTGAATTAATTCTTTCAAAGTGTTGAGATGATACAGTTTTTCTCGGTGCAACTCTTGGTTAAAATCATCATGCATTGGACGATTGGGCGCGGCCAGGCCTAATTGAATTAATAGTTGGTTTCACATCATCAAGCATATGTCCTCTATTAAAATCAGTGCTTCGTTGTAAATTCCTTTATTATTAGTATATTTGGATTTCCCATTCTATTCCGTATTTGATATAAAATATTATCACACATATAATCTTTGTACTTGATCCACAAATCAATTGGGTTTGATGGGAAGCATGTAGATATAATTATAGAAAACAATGTTCGTATTTGATGAGCGTGTGTTTGTATGGGAAAAAGAAAAGGGCTGTTTTTAGGGTTTTTCCGGCAATTATTAGAATTTTGATAGCTGTAAAAACCATCCTTGAACTTCAACGAACATCTAAAAAAAAAGAATTGGCCAATTTCGTCGGCGTTGTTGAGTTATGCGCTTACAAACACATTTTGCGATTCATTTTTATATTATAAGATACAGTGACGTCTATCATATAACAGAGTTAGCTATGGTTGCAAAAAATCTAGAAAAAAAAATCGATTGGCCGACTAAGAGAAAACTAGCAAATGTCATCAAATTTGTCTACAAGATGGCAAATATATTGCAATATTCGAAAACCACATTTTTTAGTTTTTCTCGATATTTTGAAAACCTCTGTAGAGCTCTCAGCTTCAGACTCTGTAGGTATTTTTAATTTTGATACAGCACCTAATGGGACTTGTACCCTGTTTTCTCATTTAAGTCACTCTGTATCTCTTGCCGTTTCGGAAATCTGCATGTAGTTACTTTTATCTGGTACACATTGTATACAGCTTCATATGAACAAGGTAGAATACACTGTACACTCCTGTCGTCTTTAGGAGAAGTGGCGAAGTTGTTGAGTAGTTTAATACAATTTTAACCTAACGTTGTATAAGCAACTTCCAAATCTGTTCCATTGTGTTCATTATGTACTGTGACTCCATTGTTTCCTAGTTATGAACTTACTGGCATTGAGTAACTCATCTTTTATAGATGACTTGGTTTGCAGATTATGACTGCTCAATCCACGAGAGTCGTAATTACAGCCCTTTTTTGTTCAGGCTGGTGATTCTAATGTTTATAGAGCTACCTTTCTATGTGACAGGGTTTTCGGTAAACATTGTGATAAAGTTGTCCCGTTGTCCGTTGTTTTGCTTTTCCATGGTAAATAGAATGCGTGGATGAATGGCATTGAAATAAGACTATATTTTGATAAACAAATTATAATTTTTTTAATAAATAAAAACAAAACCTGTTCGACAAAGCTTCCAAAGCAAGATGTAGGACCATAAATATGATTTAGGTGACAAATTTGCTATCAACCATTGTACATTCACTGGACTCGCTTTTTTTCAAAAAAGGCAAAAGCAAACAGTAAATGCAACTTCAAACCACAAAAGTGAATAGTAAATTTCCAGTTTATTTCCTCGGAAACTCTTCCGTTACGATCAACTCGATACTCGAACAACGAATCTCGTGGTTATTTACTTTAGTAAAGTTCCCCAAATGAAATGTCACTTTAGTCCCACTTCTGCGGCAGAGAGCTTCAATCTTTGCGAGGACGTCCGCCTGCGTTTTCGATTGACATATTTTATTTAGCTCGCTTCTCCTTCACGACAGCTGTCGTGAAAAATTATTTGTAGATTTTACACGCGAATGTAACGCCTGTGCCAAATTCCTCGAGGCGACGATCTTTAAATGATTCTTCCCATTTGTAAAACGCGAAATAAAACTTTTCGACAACGCGGGAGAATTAATGTGCGATAGAAACCCGAAAACCGGCAGGCAGTCGACGAAGGCTGACAATCGGAAGAGAAAATGCTGAATATTTTATTTTTTTCAGAAAGAATTTTCCTTAAAGGTGGTACTGATGTGATTTAAGATGCTGTGCTTTCTTTTTGATACTTAGGGACCCATGTGGGAATTGTCGTTTGAACACCGAAGCCAGAGTTTCTGTTTACACAGCCCATAGAAAGCAAAAAGGCAAATGTGAAATTAATATTTCTGTTCAGAAAAATCCCATTTCATATATTTTATAATCATAAGCAGATACCTGCTTCTATTATTTCATGGCCTAGAGACTCTTCTATCTATTTCTTTCCATGCACATTTGGATCTGGTTATGTCTGCTATTCTTATCTTTCTCCATGTTACACTGCTTACTGCGTTAATTTCAATTATCTGTTGCCACAGTTCTACAGCACTGTTATCATCAGATCAGATGATTGAGGAGTCTTCTGGTCTGACTGATCTGTGTGATAAATTCTAGTCTTAATGCTTGACTTAATCTTGTTCTGTCAGAGCTTTGATGACTGCCTTCAGGTAAATGAAGCAGGTGTTTCATCAGTTCTACTGAAGCTATTGCAAAATCCAGCTTGCAATTGAATTTCGGCAGAATCTATTCCACTTTGATTCACCCTCAGTCGGTTTTGACAGCAGCACACTGCATTTATATCAACAAATCGTATTACGTTCATGTTCGAGACAGGGACACAAACTCCAGGAAATAACCTCACCAACAGCAAGATTTCCAAGTTGAGTTTATGTCTATTAACCCTCACTTCGAGCAGGGACCGCTGTACAAAGAAATTGCGATATTGTTCCTGAAGAAATTTCAGTTAGAATTGGTCATCACATCGACACTCTATATTCACCTTTGAAATGCACAGCGGCAGATGTTTCTGTTGGGGTTGGGGTAAAAGTGTGTCGGATTTTATAGACTATTTTCCACACGTGAAAAAAATTGATATTTACCAGGATCGTTGTCTAGAAGAACTGAGGAAAACACGTTTGAGCAAGTACTTCGAACTCCATCACAGTTTTATTTGTGCTGGAAAAAGAAAATGATACATCTCGAGGAGATGGAGGTACTCCATTAGCTTGTTCTATAAAAGCCCAGCCTTACAGATATTACCAGGCGGACACGGTAGCTTGTGGTATTGGATGTGGTCAATCGAACATACCTGGTGCGTATGTAGAAGTAGCGCAGTATAGGCATTGGATTGATCAACAAATGAAAAGTCATGGATTGAGTACGACTCATTATCAATTTTAATTGATTGTTATATTGTTGGTATAAAGGAATGTCCCATTGATGTGGTATGTATCTGATGAATATATTTTGAATATATTTTGACCAGGCGTTTTCAAATTCCACTGTGTTCGAAAAAAAAGTTTTCTTCTTGATAGGGTTAAAATATCATTGAGTAATCCTAAAGATTGCTGCATGAAAGCGTGCTCTGCCGGTTGGTGTAGCCTGGCAGTGTAGCTTTAGTCTCGAACTAAGATAAAGAACTTTTAGTCAAGAAGCGCATCGAACTTTGAGTTGGCAATACAGAAAGTGTTCGTAGATTGGTATTGATTCGAAGGGAGTTCATAAAGCATTGCGTATGTAGAAAGTTGTGAGTACAATAGTTTAAAACTGTAGTGCAACAATTATTCTGTACTAGTAGTGTACGAATAATCGTTGTAGTGATTGTAATCGAAGGCATGATAGTAGGTCGTTGCAACGAATAATTAGGCGTTGAAAAAGTTTTGTAATGTAATGGCGTCAGAATGGCCACTATAAGTTTAGCAGTTTGTGAAATAACGACTAACGTTTCAAACTTTGTAAGACTCAAAGAAGGAAGAATCTGGCATTAGTTTAGAAGTTTACATTTGTGATAGTTTGTTAACAGAAGAATAAATAAACAGTGTTGAAATCAATTAAGGCTTATGGAAAATTCACCCAGCTAAGTACGGGAGTGTAAATACTCAGGACCCCACTCGTTCATAGAATGAAAAGGAAGGGCCTTTTTACGTATTCAGCTGTTACTCCGTCATTACCTGCGGCCTTTCCAGTTTTTTCTTTCTGGTCCGCGGAATCACTTCTTCTACAAGTACTTTTTTTTTATTTCCGGAGCTATATACAGGTCCTTGTAGAATTTGGTGACGTACACCATTAATTTGTTTTTTTTTTCGCTATTCAGTTTTTTCGTTCTGCTAATGCGACCACTAGTCTTTTCCCCGATTATTAATGCTGTCCACCAGTGTTTTCCTTGCAGTGTTTGAAGTTCTCTGAAATAGGCTGCACAGTTCTGTAAATGCTGCACCCTTGATGGCTGATGTTCTTTTCAATTTTCTTCTTTTCAGAAGCAACTTTATACTTTTTCTTAATAGTGTTGGCTTCGTTTTTGTCAACCTCATATTTGTAGTTTTTGTAGATTCTCTTCTAACAGTGCTTGATAGTTGCCGGAATATCTTTGAGGCAGTTTTATATACGCTGTTGATGGGTTTTTTCCTGGTGAGTTTACATCTTTCCAGTTTTAGGTTAAGGACAGTTCTTGCCCTGGCAAGTCTCTGATTGCGTCTTGTTCTAAATGTAGCGATAGCGATGATCGTTCTCTGTTTGTTGTGTTTTTGTAATTTTTTTTAAGTCCTCTATCGTGGTATACAGGGTATAACAAAATACTAACGCAAAAATTTATATGAAAGTGAATCCACATTGTGGCTCAAATTTTGATGGAATTTGTCTGGTTCTTTTTTGCAAACTTGCTACAGATCATTAAGCTTTTCGATACGTTAAAAATTAAACGTATAGGGTGGTATTCCTGATTTGTGAATAATTCCATCAGATACATAAAGATTGCCTCACAAAAAACAGGTTATTGTTCAATTTAATATTGAAACCAAACTTAATGCAAAACTTTCTCTACAATATTTGCCTTTACCATTCTTGTCGAACGGAAGCGAGTTTAACCAATGTTGCCTAGTTTTCTGTTTCATTAACTTAAATATTGTTAAAAATTGTCTATTGATTTAAAGAGAAGGGAGGATGAATTTTGTTGTTCTGATGAGTTGATAAATTTGTTGCTCTTTTGCAAATAAATTTGTAGTCACTTACATAAATACTTACTTTGGTTGACAACATTGTACGATTTTTTCGCTATCACCTACCAAACTATCTGCACTTCATTATGTTTCAACCTCTATATAGTGTCAAAAAAGAATTGTCTAGTCAAAATTGCAGAAAATTTAAAGCTCTATAAAAGGGTAATTTTGGGAACACTTTGGATTTTCAATCTTTCACCCATCACTTTTTTTTATTTTCAACCCTATTAAGGGTCTTTATTAACTGATTACCTGATTAAAATGTTCCCCTTTCTTTTCTCAATAACCAGATTTGTTCAGTCATTATATCCCATTAATAGATAACGTCTATATATATAAAGAAAGTATTTGATATTTGTGCTCCATGGTCCTTTCAGAACTCTTTCACTCACCTTACCTGTTAATGATTGAGCCTGTTCGTTCATTAAATTTTTTTCGGATCTTCGGTGTAGGTATAAGTCAAGCATAAAATCAATCATCTTCTATCCTAAACCGCTCATAATCCAAACTAAAAACCGTCGAGTTTCCTTGCAAGTCTTCTGACTCACATTGCTTAGTCACTGTATAGAGGATGTGTTCTAAGCAGTTCACGCTCGGTTCTTCCATTAATTATCTCACACATTGAATTTCTGTAGCAGAATGTATCCTTTTCCGAACTACTTCAGGAAATTAGGTGTTACGAATTCACGCTCGACATCTCACAAATATTACCGTGTGTATACGATGAGATATCTCATTTGCTTACGACGGAATACGAATATGTGTGACAAATCGTTATGTTTTACGAATCCAATTTGAATATTACAAGGTTTCAAGATTGAAAACGGTACGTTTTTCTATCTAGTGACACAATATTTACATTTAACTATCTCACGAATGGCAGTCGACGTTAACTACCTCTAAAGAAAAAAATAAGGTCAACAGTTCGGTCGCGACACAGAAATAATAAGTAGAGAAGAAAGCTGCACAATGTTTACTGTCAAGCACAGTGCAAAAGATTGCGTTCGGGTTAACATTTTTATTTGCTTCCACAATAGAGCTGATTTAGTGCCGTTTCACACCAGGCGTATTAGATGACGAAATTTTGTAGAGCGTTGAAATCCATACGGGATAAATAAATCACTTCTAATGAGAATTGCTGAAGACTGCTAGATGACCCTCTTTCTCGTAGATTTTGGGTTCAGTCTTCCATGATGGATGTGAAGTAAAGTTCAATGGCTTTCATGCTCCGTTTTTTGCCAAGTCGTAGCTGATTCCCTTGCACTTCCAACCAGGATCGCTCCTTTATAATACCATTCCAAAGAGAATGACACTCTTGAACAATCTGAATTAGTTTACCGTACTATCGAGGTGATTGTTATTTAATCTCTGTTCATTGTCATTTTCCCGTGCCTTCTTGGAAAACATTCAATACAAATGTGCTGAGTCTAAAAATTCTTTGAAACATGAACAGCCTTCCTGTGTATAGTGTTTCCAATCTAAATTTAAATTTGCTATTGTGACAGCAAAGCATCGTGTAATAATTGGTCAACATTTGATCTAAGCCGGAACACGGCATGCCGTATAGCGTACTAGGGGTTTTTTGGTTCGCTGATTACGATGAGGGGGTCAGTTGACCTTCATCACGTCAGGGTCAAGGGCATTTGAAGGTCAAATCGAGATAGTTCTACCTAAAAATCTGAACAAATTCTTGCTGATGTTTTTGAGGTCTCTGAGTCCGAATCCGTAGTTTGGTTGACTGAGCTTTTTCCCAGAGGTCATTTGAAGGTCAAATCGAGAGAGTTCTACTAAAAAATCTGAAAAAATTCATGCTAATGTTTTTGAGGTCTCTGAGTCCGAATCCGTAGTTTGTCGAACCTTACGTTTTTTCACAGAGGTTATTTGAAGGTCAAATCTAGAGAGTTCTACTATAAAAGCTAAAAAAATGCTTGCTTATGTTTTTTAAGTCTCTGAGTCCGAATCCGTGGTTTGTTTGACCTTGCGCGTTTTCCCAGAGGTCATTTGAAGGTCATTTGAAGGTCCAATAGAAAGAATACTACAAGAAAATTCGAAAAAATGTGTGGTTGCACTCAGGACATCTCCACGCGGTGACGGGTGACGGTGAGCAACGGAGTTGTTTCACTATCACTATCCCTGGGTAGCGGCTTTCATGCCTTCATGGCAACCTCGCAGAAATAAAATTCGTAACAATGCTTCAGAAACCGAGAATCGGCGGCTGGTCAGGGTGGGAAAGCGGGCCCGCAGGCTTCGACATAATGCGAATTTAGCTCTAAGTTAATGGGACACTTGGCCAATCTAGACTCCAGTGCGACAAGTCAAAGTCCTTACAAAAAGTGTCCACGGTGAGGGTTATGTGATCTTCCCTTAAGTGGTCGGGATCATAACCTTGCTTAGATAAGCTAAAACAAACTAAGGATTCGCACTCAGGGACCTCAAAAACGTAAGCATGGATTTTTTCAGATGTTTTAGAAGAACTCACTCAATTTGTCTTTCAAATGACTTTCAAATGACTTCTGAGATAAAGCGCAAGATCAAAAAAATTACGGATTCGGACTCAGAGACCTCGAAAACATAAGCATGAATTTTTTCACATTTTTTGGTAGAACTCTCTCGATTTGACCTTCAAATGACCTTCAAATGACCTTTGGAAAAATGCGCAAGGTCAAACAAACCACGGATTCGGACTCAGAGACTTCAAAAACATAAGCAAGCATTTTTTTTAGATTTTATAGTAGAACTCTCTATATTTGAGCTTCAAATGACCTTCAAATAACCTCTGGGAAAAAAACGTAAGGTTAAACAAACTACGGATTCGGAATAAGAGACCTCAAAAACATTAGCAAGAATTTTTTCAGATTTTTTGGTAGAACTCTCTCGATTTGACCTTCGAATGACCTCTGAGAAAAAGCGCATTCAAAAAAACTACGGATTCGGACTCAGAGACCTCTAAAACATCAGCAAGAATTTTTTCAGATTTTTTGGTTGAACTCTCTCGATTTGACCGTCAAATGCCCTTGACCCTGACGTGATGAAGGTCAACCGACTCTCTCATCGTAATCAGCGACCTAAAAAACCTCTAGTACGCTAAACGGCATGCCGTGTTCCGGCTTAGATCTTAGACCTGTGTTGTCTGTGAGCCTTTCTGAACCTGATGAAACAGAAACGATTTGGTCCTTATATCTACTAGCAGCCTGGTTCCAGCTGGCTCTTTAGTGCTATATGTTTAAATTTTATAGGATTATGTATATTACAAATTGAAATATAACAAAAGATAAATAACAGACAAAGTGTATTTTGATTCAATTGAAATACTCCGGATAGCGGGTAGATACTCAAATATGATAGTTGATAGGTCTACTTTAGGGATGCGTACCTGTGCACGCGAGCCTTCCAAGACTATACGGGGAAAACCATTGTCCTATCCCAAATCTCTTTTCCCCTGCTTACTCTCCTGAAGACCGGCCAACATTCTTTGGAGTAGATGAAGAGTAGAGCAACTCAAGGATCGAAAGTATGGAAGAGACAAATAAGAGAAGCAGTGAATACTGCCAATTGAGTCCCTGTAGATAGCCAGTCGAGGGGAAGATAAAAATATTACCTGGTCCTTCGAGTCCAGGATTAACGCAATGGGTTACTCTCCATTATTTATTCCGAAATTATATATTTGAAAAAACGTCAAATCAAAAACCTTCCAAATCCAAAAGATCTTGGACAAGGATTTGGTATCTCCCCAAAAATATAGCTTAATGGAGCACTAACTAAAAAATTTGGAGAAGTAGCTGTCCAGGTATGAGAATAAAAAATGGATACGAGGGCTGCCTTTTATATTTCCGGATTGGACAACCCTAGTGTTGCAATCTGACAACTGATAGCTCTATCGCAAAGTTTGACATTTTTGAGGTTATACGTATTATATTTTTGTTAATATATTTTAATTAATTTATTTTAAAAATATGAAAAAAATATATTTGTTTTCGTCATAATGAGCCCTTTTATTTGATATATAACATGATGGGTTAGAAACAATTTAAATTTTATATTTTCCGTTTAATTCTATAATTTGCCCCCCAAAATAAATATTAGGGGTTTCTCCTTATTTTTCCAGTAAAGTTCAGGTGAGGGGCTATACTTCCAGTTTTTCAAAATTATTCAGCTCAGGGTTTTGGAGATAAGCTGGGGTAAGGGATAATTTTTTTTATATTTTTGTTAATATCTTTTAATTAATTTATTTAAAAAAAATGAAAAAAATATATTTGTTTTCGTCGTAATGAGCCCCTTTCATTTGATATATAACATGATGGGTTAGAAACAATTTTAATTTTATATTTTCCATTTAATTCTGTAATTTGCCCCCCAAAATTAAAAGTAGAGGTTTCTCCTTATTTTTCCAGTAAACTTCAGGTCAGAACCTATACTTCTAATTTTTTTTCAGAGCCTTACGTTTTATAGTTTCGGAGATAAGGGGGGGGATGGGTAAATTTTGGTATATTTTCGTTAATATCTTTTTAAATATATATTTTTTTAAATATGAAAAAAATATATTTGTGTTCCTCAGAATGAGACCTTTCATTTGATATATTACATGATGGGTTTAAATTTTTTTTTATTTTTAAATTTTTATTTAATTCTATAATTTGCCCCCTAAAATTAATATTAATGGTTTCTCCTTATTTTTCGTGTAAAGTTCGGGCAACGTTCTATATTTCCTTTTTTTTTCAAAATTTTAGGCTTAGGAGTTTCGGAGTTCAGGGGGGGAACGGTCGATTTTTTTAGTTTTTCCCCCAGAAGTACCCCTAAAATCAAAATTTTTTCTTTTACGATATGTATTCCTGATCGGGTCACCAAACTATACATTGAGACCAAATTTCAACCTCTTCCGTCCAGTAGTTTAGGAGAAAATGGCTGTGATGTGACAGAGGCAGAAATCCTTAGTGATATTATAAGGGTATCCGTATATTGTATATACGGAACCCTAAAAACGAGGACAGCCTAAGAGAACATGGGAAAAGAAGAATGTTCCCAGATCATAGTTATGAAATACTCCTTAATAATTTGTTTCTGGAGAATCACCATTGTACCTTGCATTTATTGCACGATAATTGGTAATCTCAAAATTAGGCATACATTAAGTTATGATAATCTTCTTAATTATTGTACCTGTAAGATATGACAGGAGGAAAAAGTTTAGAATGTTCCAGAAGAAATATGTAATATTATAAAACAGTTAATGTTAGTTGACATCGAGTTGGATTATCAGTTGAAGTGATGATAGTCTTGAGCGAGACGTGACAGTAGTTTATTTGAAGTACTGTGATTTTGTAAATTATTGATTTGTAGTGGTTTTCTGAACGATTGTTGTGGCATCTCTGGTTTTTATGTTTTCTGAGTTCTTTGGGAATAACACGACATAAACTTGAAAGTCTGTATATTTCAAAAAACCCAAACGTTTCGAGGTCTAAATCAGACCCCGTTTTCATTGATCTGTATTTTTGAAGTAGTGAGTAAAGAAATAATTTTAATAACAAAGCATAAAATATAGATGACTGTGGAAGTTCCTCACATTCCTTATTAAGCTATAAAGAAGCTGATGATCTCAAATGGATGAACAGGATCGCAGCTAGGGCTTCACACGAGACGAGAGTAGGCGAAAGTATCAAAACTCTCGTCTCAGACTCATAAATTTCGAAAAAATTAAATGTCGTTCAAGTCTCGGTGTCGTCTCAGTACCAGTTATCACGTCTCGCTTAATTTTATATAATGATCATACATATTATATAAGCTAAATAATAATTAAAAATAAATAATTTTTTAAAACTATATTTATTGCGCTATTATACAAAAATATTTTAACAAGTACATAAATCTATTTTACAAATTCTAAATTTTATATTTTAAATTATTCGATGACCAAGAATTTAAACATAATAACCCTTGCAACACATCATCTTTCAATGATTTACGTTTTTTGTCACTTTTTGATCAGGCAGTTTAACATAAATTTTATCGCTACAGAATACTTTTTTAAGTTTGTTACCAAATACCTATTTGAGTATCTGACCAGTTCTATTCTATAGTTCCACAGATGTATACAATAATTGTTCACATCATTACTACAAGAAATACAGGAGAAAATAAAAAAATTCTCCAGATGTACAAATATCAACAAAATTATCAAAACATCGGTTTTCAGTTTAGTATTGAATATATAATGTTTACTGTATGTCTGCTGTAAATAAGAGCATCTTCCAGGTAGAAAATTTCGAGCAAAAGAAACCCTGTTAATAGTACATATATATGTTTATTACTCTCTAGTTTAATGTAGACACATGTACTCAACCGAGAGTAAGGTAACCAATCGAGCTTTAAAAAAAATCATTCAAACTTAAAATATAAAAATCGGCAAGGATCAATATTTATGATAAGAGATACGTTACTATAAGAAGCGTTAACAAGTTGAAGTAAAATTGAGTCTTTTTGAATTTTTTTACTTAAACTATATAATAAAGACGTTACGAATTTGGTAACATACATTTAAATAACCCGATAAAGCCAGGTTTTCAAAGTTTCCTTCCAACAAAAAAGTTATTTTGTACCACATAGTATGATTTTCCTTAATGCTTCGATTTCCTCGTTGAAAATCTAAAATCTTATCTTTAACGTGCAACCGTTGAGAGAGAGTTCCAGAAATCCAATTCGAGCTGCGACTCGTAAACAATGCCCATAAAACGGAATACTGTTAAGCGCCATATTGAAAAGATAGAGTGTCGTCACACGAGAGCCCTTGAAGAAGATATTAAATAAATCGTAAACTGGGAAATTAATGCCTCCAAGATTAATGGGAAATGTCTTACAAGGTACTTACGTTATAACCGTCATGTGGAGTAGTGTATCCTCTCTACGTCATATTGCCGCAAGATGTCGGTTTTAATTAGGGGTCGGTTGCGCTTTCGTCGAACGACGACAATGTTGCTGCGCCACGATATTATGGAAAGCAAAATTTTGCTGATCTTAGAGAATTGATTATATCAGAAGTGGAGTTCTGAGTGTGTGTATGTGTATAAGCCTTATTACTTTTGCTATTGATTTCGCATGCAATATGTTAGGTATTCAATTTGCCAGGGACTAACATGCTGGCAATGGGCCACAATTAATGCCGCTCTCGCTCTCTCTTTCGCAATCGCTCTTTGGAATTATTTTTTCCTTGCTCAAATTACAGTTTCAGCTCGAGCAAATATTGATTCAGCCTAGCGCGATATGCTTTCGTTATGTATGTGAAACTGATACGAAATCGTCTTTAATCTACTATATATTGTTTCTGATTTAAAGCTTATTTGCAAGAGTATATTAGTTCATATTTCTCATCTCATTAATTACTATTTAAAATTGATATTAGTGTTCATAACTTCGAGTAGAATAAGTTATAATAATCGTAATCTTTTATTTTAGACCACTATTAGGGACTTTCAGGGTCGGTATTCAACACTTTAGCTACCATGGTATAATTCAGAAAATATTCAATTTTCATAAATTGACATATGTACCATTTGTATGGTCAAATTTTTAACAAAATATTTTGTTTTTAAGGTTCCGTATATACAATATACGGATACCCTTATAATATCACTCCGGATTTCTGCCTCTGTCATATCACAGCAATTTTCTCCTAAACTACTGGACGGAAGAGATTGAAATTTGGTATCAATGTATAGTTTGGTGACCCGATCAGGAGTACATAAGAAATTTTGATTTTAGGGGTACTTCTGGGGGGAAAAACTAAAAAAAATCGACCGTTCCCCTCCCCCCTGATCTCCGAAACTACTAAGCCTAAAATTTTGAAAAAAATAGGAAATATAGATCGTTGCGCGAACTTTATAGGAAAAATAAGGAGAAACCATTAATATTAATTTTGGCGGGCATATAATAGAATTAAATGAAAATTTAAAAATATTTTTTGAACATCATGTAATATATCAAATGAAACGTCCCATTCTGAGGAACACAAATATATTTTTTTCAAATTAAAAAAAAATAACCAAAAAGATATTATCGAAAATATACCAAAATTTATCCATTCCCCCCTTATTTCCGAAACTATAAAACGTAAAGTTTTGAAAAAAAGGAGAAACATCTTTTAATTTTGGGGGGCAAATTACAGAATTAAATGTAAAATATAAAATTAAAATTGTTTCTAACCCATATCAAATGAAAGGGCTCATTATGACGAAATCAAATATGTTTTTTCCATATTTTTTAAATAAATTAATTAAAATATATTAAAAAAATATAAAAAAATTACCCATTCCCCCCTTATCTCCGAAACTATAAGCTCTAAAATTTTGAAAAAAAAAATACAGATATAGCGCCTCACCTGAGCTTTACTGGAAAAATAAAGAGAAACCTCTAATATTCATTTTGGGGAGCAAATTATAGAATTAAATGGAAAATAAAAAATTATAATTGTTTCTAACGAATCAAGTAATATGTCAAATCAAAGGGTTCATTATGACCAATAGTAATATATTTTTTTAATAAATATTTTAAAATATATTAAAAAAAATATTTAAAAAATTACCCATTCCCCCTTTTATTCCCCAAACTATAAGACCTACATTTTTTTGTTTACATGAAAATACGAAGAAATCCCTAATATTAATATTGGGGGCCAAATTATAGAATTAAACGGAAAAAAATATTTTTTAACGCATCATGCAATACATCAAATGAAAGGGTTTATTATGAGGAATACAAATACATATTTTTCATATTTTAAAAATTAATTGTTTACAAGATATTAACATAACGATATAAAAAATTCTCATTTCTCGCTTTATTTCCGAAACCATACTTACCTAAAATTTTGAAAATAATTAGGGGTACCGGTCCTCACTTGAAATTTATAAGAAAAATTATTAGAAAACCCCCATAGTAGTTTTAGGGACAAATTATACAATTACGTAGAAAATAAAAATTCAATATTCAAATGCATCATATCAGATAAAAGGCTCATTATGTGAATTACAAATATATCATATTTTTAAATCATTTGTGTAAAATATATTAACACAAATATTAAACATCGGCTCAATTCCCACTTTAGAAACTACACTATTTGAATTTTGAAATATATATTTTATTTGTATTTTTAAATAATTTGAATAATAGATTTAATAATTTATAATTTAAAACTTGACCTGTTTTGCCCTATATCTTCCAATCTACAGAGCCTCAAAATTCAGACAGTACATTATAAAACTTTTCCCTGAAAGTTTATTAGTAAAATAAAACTCTAATGTTAATTTTTTGGGGCCAAATTAGAAAATTAAATATGTATTCTTATAAAAATCAAGCGAATCCTCAAGCAGATAAAATAAAATGTCTATGTGTGGAACATGAAAGTGTATATTTTTTATAAATTTAAAATGCTTCCTTTAAAAGATATTAGGGCAAATATAAGAAATGCACTCATTCCCTGCTTGTCTGAAACTGAAATATTAGAATCTTGAAGGTGGTACGTAACCCTTAGAATGCGACTCCAACTGGCACTTGACGAAATTATTTTTAATCAAGACGTATGACGTCAGCGATTGGGGGGATCATGACGCCCACTTTTCAATTTTGACTCGACTTTATTTGGTATAGAAATATACTTTTGACAAAAGAACCTCAATGATGTTCATAATTTGATGAAATAGGGTCGAATTTCGACCATAGGGTCATCCACTAGTTTATTATTACGGTATAAACATATTAAATAAATTACAGATTATTATTATATCTTCTAACTAAAACTAAATCGTGACACCACACTACTGGTTGCACATTTCAATAGTATGACAGCGATTGCGAAAGCACAGCTCAGTATTTTATAGTAAAATAATTCAGAAGCGTTTCTTTATAGAAATAAAACATACAGCGTCATCTACCAGTTGTGACTTCGAAGGGACGGACAACCAAACCGGTTCGGCGGTTAGCACCCGACTTCGAGGTTCGAGGCAGTCGCTCGTTAACCGTCGATCGAGTGAAGTGTATCGCATGTGCCACTCTTGTAGTGAATTAAAGCGCCTGCTTGGTTATGTGAGACGTTACAAGCTTTCAGTTTTAAGTGACAGTAAAACCGTTTCTAGTTTTTGAAGACAGGAAAAAATCGTTTCACGGTTTTGAAGTGATTGAAAGTGATGACAGTTTTGAGGCATGTGTTTGTTTTGAGCCGGACCAGTGCGCATTGTGTAGAAAATTGCTTAAATCGGTAGCGTTTTTGAGCGCGGTCTTTCTTTTCCAAGTACCATTTTTCAGTTCGTAACTCAAAAATAGGTGAAACATTGCGAGTGGTGTGAGTTTGTGTGATTTTTGAGGATATTGCGTATGCTACAACTGTTTGGCGGGCTCTAATGAAAATACGCTGCCATGTCCATCAGGATGTCTGTGTTGGGGTGTATCGTCTTGTTGCAAGGTGGGGGCATTTATTTTTCGGAAACCGTTAGAAAAATGGATAAATTTAACGTGGTTTACTTTTTGTGGTTAAACCGCCTTTATTGTAAACACAAAGTTTCGTTCTTACTTCTTACTTTAATGAAAACTTTCTTTAGTAAGAAAATTTTAAGACACATTACTTGTTTTGAAAATAAATTTGGAGGGTTGCTCTGTCCATAAGAATGGTTATGTTAGGTTGCAAAAATTTTAATGGGCATTCATTTTCCAGAGGCGTTGGATAAACGCAAAATTGAACTTAGTGTTTGATTACTTTTTATTGTTAAAACCCTATTTTGTTATAAACTGAAAAATAAATAAAATTCTATAGCTATATATGAATCACTTCTTTCTTACTTCTTATTTTATTAAAAAGTCTTTTGTAAGATAATTTTATAAGGCATTTTTTATTTAAATTGAAATTAAATTTGAAACGTTGCTATGCTCATAAAGATGCCTATGTAAAGGTGTATCATCTTGTTGCTAGGTTAGTTCATTTGTTTTTCGAGAACCGTTGGAAAAATTCAAAACTGAACTTAGTCTTTGATTATTTTTTATTGTTAAAACCCTATTTATTTATAAACTGAAAACTAAATAAGATTCTATAGGTAGAATAAGGATATATGCATCATTTGGTTCTTACTTCTTATTTTATTTAAAAAATTGTCTTTCGTAAGAAAATTTTAGAGGGCTTTTTTTATTTGAATTGAAAATAAATTTGAAACGTTGATATGCTCACAAGGATGCCTATGTTAGGGTGCATCATCTTGTTGCTAGGTTAATTAAATTATTTTTCGGGAGTGGTTGGAAAAATGCAAAACTGAACTTAATGTTTGATTACTTTATTGTTAAAACCCTATTTTATTATAAACTCAGAAATAAATAAGATTCTGTAGGTAGAATTAGGATATATGCAACATTTGGTTGTTACTTCTTATTTTATTAAAAAGTTGTCATTGGTATGAAAATTTTAAAGGGCATTTTTTATCTGAATTTAAAATACACTTGGAACGTTGCTATGCTCATAAAGTTGCCTATTTTGGGGTGCACCATCTTGTTGCTAAGTTAGTTCAGTTTTTCGAGAGCCGTTCAAAAAAAATGCAAAATTGAACTTAGTGTTTGATTACTTTTTATTGTTAAAACCCCATTTTATTATAAACTGAAAATAAATAAGATTCTATAGGTAGAATAAGGACAAATGCATTATTTGGTTCTTACTTCTTATTTTATTAAAAAGTTGTATTTCGTAAGAAAATTTTAAAGAGCATTTTCTTCTGAACAGAAAATAAATTTGAAACTGCTATGCTCATAAAGACGCCTATGTTGGGGTGCAATATCTTGTTGCTAGATTAGTTTATTTGTTGGTCGTTGGAAAAATACAAAACTGAACTTAAGTGTTTACTTTTACTATTAAAACCGTCTTTTATTTTAATCTGAAAAATAATTGAGAGTCTATAGATAGATTAAGGATATACGAATCATTTTGGTTCTTACGTCTTATTTAATTGAAAAGTTGTAAAATGATTTAAAAAACACCGGTTTTGAAGATACATTTGTAACATTGCTATGGTCATAAGGATGTCTATGATGTGGGGTGCATAATCTTGTTTCTTGATTAGTTTAATTATTTTTCGAGAGCCGTAAGAAAGTTGATAAAGTGATCCTGGTGATTGATTTTTTTTGTTATACGAGGGCTGCCTTTTATATTTCGGAATTAGAGAACAAAAACAAATATTAATCATCGAAAATCGCTTTATTGTGTTTCAAAATATTCTCCATAAAGATCTATACACTTTTGCATGCGTTTGAACCAATTGTCGAAGCACTTTTTCCACTCTGATTGAGGTATCTCCAAAACATGCATTCTGAACGCAGCAACCGCTTCTTCAGGTGTCGAAAAACATTGACCTCTCAGTTTGTTTTTTACGTAGGGGAATAAAAAGAAGTCATTTGGTGACAAGTCAGGACTATACGGCGGATGACTCATCAAATCGATGTTTTGAGTGGTCAAAAATGCAGTTGTTTGAGCCGATGTGTGAGAGCTCGCATTGTCGTGGTGAAGAGTGATCCATCTTCGGCGGTTGGTTTTCCTCATTTCTTGGAAGACAACTAGCAAACAAATGGTTGTGTACCACTCAGAATTGACTGTTCTGCGTTGTTCTAGTGGTACGGTTGCGACATGTCCAGTTTTTCCCAAAAAAACAGGCGATCATTTGCTTGGAAGTGCTTCGTGCTCGAACAACTTTTGTTGGATTCGGCTCATCTTGAAACACCCATACAGTCGACTGCTGTTTACTTTCGGGCTCATACGCGTAAATCCACGATTCATCACCTGTCACTATGTCATAAACGTGTTTTGAAGCACCGCGATCGTATTTTTTGAGCTTTTCTTTCGACCAATCGACACGACTCTTTTTTGAACGATTGACAGATGGTGTGGGATCCAACGCGAACAAATTTTTTTGACATTCATATGTTTATGAAATATTGAATGTATGCTGGTCCCACTAATGTGTAAGGTTGACTCGGTCTCACGATAGGTCACATGACGATCTTGCAATATCAGTTCGCGTACAGCATCAACGGTTTCCGGAACAACAACTGTTTTTGGACGACCTTCACGAAATTCGTCTTGGAGTGAACTACGACCTCGATTGAATTCACCATACCATCGATAAACAGTGGTCATTGATGGAGTTTCACCGCCAGAAATTAAATTAAGTTCATCCATGCACTCTTACTGACTTTAATCCACGTCGAAAGTTGTAAAAAATAATCGCACGACAATGTTCACTATTTAATTCCATTTTTTGGCCGAGATGAATCCTTTAAGTTACTGTAAACAACACATAGCGCTCGTATGTCAAAACGTTCTGAGTGCGTATAACCTCAAAAATGTCAAACTTTACGTAAGAAAATTTTAAGAGGCACGTATTATTTGATTTTAAAATAAATTTGGAACTTGCCCCTATCCATAATGATATCTACATATGTTGGGGTGTATTATCTTGTTGCTAGGTTATTTCATATATTATTCAGAGAACCGTTAGAAAATTGCCAAATTGATGGTGGAGATTGATTAAAGCGGCCTTATATTAAAAACAAAAACAAATGAGTGTATAGGAACCTAATTCTTCCTATATATGCAGCATTTGGTTCTTACTTCTTACTTTATTGAAAACTTGTCTTTCTTAAGAAAATTTAAAACTCACTATATATTTTTGATGTGTTTATATTGTAATGTATTAAATGTATGGTGAATTTTTAATTAAGTATCTAGATTTTAAAAACTTGTTGTCAAAAAATTTAAACACATTCAAAGCATCAAAATCCAAGCACACTACCACGACCATTGCTTAACACTGTTTTTAATTTTGTTTCAGGTAAGAACCCCAGATTGTATCGAGCAGCAGCTGCCAGGTAACAAAGAGACTGTCGTTTTAAATTTACGGATAGAATGTTGTAGATATAATCAGGTCCTCCATCTTTTTCTACCATTATTCGTGATTGGAGGGCCGGACTTCGTTTTATTTTTAATTATAAAATTGCCGATATTTATGGAACTTTTTAATGCCCAAAATTAATTAAAACTGTCAACATTAGTAATGGGAGCGGAAACTTTCTCAAATAGTCAAATATATATGAGATGAACTTTTCCACGACATTTACAAACCTCCCAGACGTATTCTCCAAGCAATTGTTTTGTTGCAGATGTAACATTTGAACGGGACTCCGTGCTTGCGCTTAATGTTTGTACTTTACCGTTTGTAGAAACTTGCGGTGTATTGTCTTTTATTAACTTAATTTCGCAAAGATGCATTTGTTGAGTTTCGTTAGTAATTCACCGTTTTGTGTAAGGCTTTGAGGTTCTATGACTCGTGACAGTAACATTTTTTTGAGTAAAATATCTTGAGTGCGTTCTTTGTCAGCATGAAACCAGACATTCTTTGTAGTATTTACTCGATTTTTTCATGTATTTGTCTTCTAAATGTTATTTGTGGCATATTCTTGATAAATTTTTATGTTTTCTTGGGACTAACACCAGAATCGAAAGAAAAAGCTGTATATTGAAAGAAAAAAACAAACTTTTTAATGTCGATGTATTGAAAATGTAAATTGGAAATTGAAAGTTTGATTTATGACATTTATGTTGACATTAGAAAAATTTTGTTGTTTTTAGATATACAAGTAGCACAAAAAATTCTAAAGAACTTGTACCTATTATAGTTAAACAATTTTCAAGTTGGAAGAATTTGAAAGAGTTGTCTTTAGAATTTATAAGTGGACTTTGTTATAAGATATCGCATTCGCCATAAATGCGATCAAAGAATTCTGTTGCCTCAGTGATCCTATTAACGTCATAAAGGAAAACCTAGGAAAAACCTTTTGAACTATTCCAGTACTGAGTTGTTCAAAAGGAGATGACCATTAATAATTGTCGGTAACGAGATACGATTGAATTCTACAGTAGTAGTAGAATCGTGTTCATTCAAAAGAATTAATGCCGACTCTTTTATTTTTCGTTTTGTGTTATGTTGTTCTTTGTGAAATATAGTTGAATTGTCAAATTGTATTTTATGGCTTAGGTCCCATGCATGTTCACAAAATTTCGATTTTTCAAATTTTCGTTTCTTTATGTAATTCTTGTGTTCACTTATTCGTACGTTTAATGGTCTCGACGTTTCTCCAATAAAAAATTTATTGCATTCGCAAGGAATCTTGTATATGCACTTTTTTGAGTTCTGAGTTTTGTTGGTTGGTTTTGTTTTCGATATTAGTGATTTCAGTGTATTTCTTGTTTGGAATCTTGTTTTAACATAAATCTTAGACCCTTCTATGTTGAAAAATAAGTATTTTGGTTATCATAATCGCTTTGAGAAGCAACGCCAACTTCAAGGATAACAGACTAATATAAATCGGTACTTGTTGAAGTAGCATGGGTGTTTGAATTTTTAATGGTTTTGTTTTTTCGAAGTGCGGTTCTGATATGGCTTTCAAATTAATATATAATAAAGTAGATTTCGTTTTATGTAAATTTCTATGTAGAGATTCTTGCATTATTAAAATTAATACTATCCCTGAGATAATATTTTATTTTAAAATTTGACGTAGCGTCTCTGATTTATCAGCGTACACCAGATGTAAGCAAAAATACTATACCACAATAATTAGTTAGTCTAAAGTAGATTTAAAATAAGTCTGTGATATACCAAGCTTTTATATTTCAGCGACAATTATGCTTTTCATTATAAACAAGCGTTAACTAGGTATACCTACCTATTCGTCATAATCCCGTAATTTCGAACTAAGATTGAGTTGTAAAACAAGTATTAAAGAATTAAAAAGAAAACATAAACCAACTTCAAAAAAACACAATAATATCAAAACTGAAAAGAAAGAAATAGTGTTGTTCTGTAAATAAAAATAGGTTTCTCCAGTATGAGAGGTTATATGTTAATTTGTCATCTTTGCGCGTTCTTTATACATCATTGATGATCATGCTTCCAAACAAATATGTTTGGTGATCAAAGTTAAGGTACCCAGCGTCAAATTTTCTTTATGTTACCTAAGTGTACAAGGTTCAACTCATATCAGTCCCTGATAAAAATGTCAATGCAGCGTGAGTCTTTTCATTTTTAAATTGTTCATTCGATAACAAACAAATGATATGTTTGGTTATTATGCGTTATGCGCTTTCAATCCAAGTTCACATTTTAATTGTCCAACATACATTTAAAAGTTAATAATTTCTTCTATTATATTGACATTATACTTCTTAAAAATACAGGAGGTATTGAATACCCAATTTTTTTATTTTCAATTTTAATACTATTCCTGATTTAATGTTTCTTTTTTTTTCAACTTGTATTAAGTTGATTTTTATACTCTTTTTTGGTATTTATAACACCTTAATGAAAATTTCAAATTTAGCTTTACTTAACTAAGATTCTCTTTTCAATTATAAATCATTTTGTATTGTGAATGCGGTAAATAATTTGTGGTATTTAGGTCAAAAATATTTAATTTATACAAACCAACGTTCTTCCCATTGTACGCAAAAAGGTGCGCTTATAATATTTTTTTCTATCTATATGCCTGATTCTGCGAAGCAATCTTCGACGCGGCTATTTTGACGGAAATTTCACATTGGAAAAGCATGGAGTGTTATAAGCTGCTTTTCTTCCTGGGAAGATTTTGATTTTTTGCACAAAATGTGAGAAACTTTAAAATTTCGTAGGTTAACTATTCTGTGGACAAGTAAGATAAGATATCACATCAGCGCGCGCCTTATCAACGGCTCTAGATATTCCTCACCATTTAGAAGCATTGCATAACCATACAGACAACTCAGTGAATTATTTCTTCATTCTCCCTATGAAGCTAACTGATGTCCTCAATCCAACACAGCTTTTATTCTGCGATACCAATATTATCACTTTATGCATAATAAATACACTTTTTTGTTACTTCACTAGTTGCCATGATTTGTGGTATTAGTACACTTCTGCGAATGTACAGGTTGTCATTATTTCTGTTTAATGTTATTCCGATCTTCCGATGGGCAATGTCTTTTTCGGCACCGCTGAGGTAGAGCTTGTTCTTTTATAGATTTTATTTATAAATGAATCTGTGATTGTAGTCGAGTAGTTGAATAAGAGAGAGAGAGTATTTGGATATGATGCCATTTTAATGTATGTCGTTCTGGTCACATCCATTGTCTATAAGGCGTAAATTAGCTGCGTCCGTTATTCTAGGAGTCTCCTGAACATGCCTTGTGAAAGTCAGTCCCCCTGTTGTTGATGTTTTTATTATGAAATCTTGCTGCTTCTGTTGTTAATAAACAGCTCAGAAAGTTTGCCCTGGTTAATGTCCATTTTCCACTGGGCATGATTCCACTAGGAGATTATTGGACTATTGCGACTGTGTCAGGGCCACCTCGAATCTGGATAAACATGAGGCTGTGTCAGCAGCGCTATCTCATGTCACTGAAAGGAGCCCACTAGCTGGGTGACATTAGTAGCGAAATTTAATTCGCCCGTCTTGACTATCAGGCTGCTGGCAAACTCGTAAAACGAATGATGTGCTTCTATTCCAGTGTCTATCTGAGTAGTATTCTACACATTTAGTTCGTCAATTCAATTTCTCTTGACTAATTTTTTAGTAATTTCTACAAGATTGCATTATTTTGCCTGTTCATTGGGTTTTCTTTCCTTTCCATTTTGAGTAGAGAAAACTCAATGAACAGGCAAAATAAATGAGTCAATAGTTGATAGTGTTCTTCCATTTTAACTGGTATTGTGGAAGTCTTCTCATTGCACGGATTTTACTGTTTGCTATACTATCCTGACCAGATACTTCAGTCTTTTGTTGTAGATTTGTAAGGAGTAATTGCGGTGGATTTTCTCACTGAACAACTAACTGTGAACTCGCAGTGTTATATTAACTTCCTAAAAAACACGGTGAAACCTGCCTACAGATCAAAACGACGGGATATTGCAATCCCTAGTGAGATATTGCTGCAAGACAACGCCAAACTGCATACAGCTCGGCTTACGATTGGACAAATTGGGTTGGGAAACACTGGAACACCCTTCTTATTGTCCCGGTTCGTCGCCTTGCTACTATTATTTATTTGGTCCACTGAAAGAGGCACTTGGCGGACTGCGATTCGAAAGCAATGCGGAGGTAGAATCCTTCGTGCGCGAATGGTTACGTGACAAGCCGAGAGATTGTTACAAAAAGGCATCCGAACGCTTCCGGAGAGGTGGCAAAAGTGTGTAGAGTGTGACGTAGAGTATCTCCAAAAAAACTGTAAAAAATGTCAGCTCTGTAACTTAATAATAAAATTTTTTATAGCAAAATTCCGGTTTATATATACTTAAATATTTTGCGTCTGATGACTACTTTTCTTATGCAGCAGTTGTTGTTTTTTTTTATTTTATTCTTGTAAGCACATCAGTTCTTTGTCCACTTATGCTGTTTTTTGGAAAACTTGTAATCTATTCTTGCTCTTAGTGTATAGTTTTGGTATATTCTCTAATTGTGTTTGTATAACTTCTGCCTGGTGCCTTAATGTGATATTGTGTCATTTTTTTTTCTGATTAAACACTGTTCGCAGTAGATTTCACTTTGAAAAGGTGTAATATCTCAAGCTCAAGGAATGTAATTATTTTTCTTTAATTTAGTTCCTAATTAAAAGCAGCTAATATTCTACCCTGGTGATATGAAAAACACGAACCTTATTTTCACATCCCACAAGTTTAATAACCATCCTCAACCCACCCGACTTTAATACCCGCACATTTAAAAAAAATCGTAATACATTCTCTTTGTCAGCGCCTTCAAACACAATTTACGACTCCCGTGACATTTCTGAACGTAATTACGATAAATTTTTTTCTTGTTTAGGTCTTTGAAAATTCATCACGTCAAACATATTTATTGTTTGTCGAGGACAAACCGCGGCAGCATTTAATCTTTCTAATTATTCCTGTCTCGCCTCTCCCTATCCCCCACCCTCCCTTGTCCGCTGACAACCTCGAATGCCGTTTCTTTTTCGACCCAGAGCCATAAATAACCTTGAACGAGAAGTTAATTAAAACTAAAGATGCCCGTCCTGGAAACAAAAAGGAATCGAGAGCACACGAAAAGACTTTTGAAGAAGCAGAAGACGAAGAAACTCGCCATGCGCCGAGGCCCTTATTGCACACCGGAATGGTAGATCAAGTGGGCTGTTTTCGAGTCTCGCCCGCTCCTCTCGTTTCGTTATATAAAACTCCAGACGCCTAAACGAGAAAGGTGTTCAGAATCCGTAGTGTGGATATTTCTCGGTTTACCTAAACCGGACTTCTAAGTCAGTGGTGGTACGTCAAGGGACTATTATCACAAAATTGTAAATTTTATTTTGGATCGAAAATTTTTATACGTTTCTGAGCTAAAAACTCAAATTTCCAATTATGTTAACTTGATCCAGTTTTACATTGTATTAAACAAAGTCACTTCCTTTTAAACTGATGATTGTTTCTGGCATTCCTTGGTGAAAATTCATATTTTATTTGACAGTTGTGTCGCTCTGATGACAGGCTTCATCAGAATTAAATATTAAACTAAATGCTAAACATCGGAATATATAGGTAGAAAGTACAATATGTTTACTGTATAATATTAGTAAAGGTAAACATGCCCCGACTTGACCATAAAATGCATGGCACTCCCTCTTTAGGGGAAAATTCACTAAACCCCTGACATCCTAGATGTCAAAAGGGTTTAGCTCTGTGGGAGCCCTTGCGAGGTTTTCAGGCCCGTGGTTAGAGTCGTGGCGGCAGTTTCCCATAAATTTCCTGACCGTTCGGGCTGTTCCTGACAGGGCGGCTTTTTGCAGTTGTTAGTAAAGATGTTCGTCCAGACCGAGGTATTTTAAATTGTTTAATAGATTTTTTGGGACTAGTCCTGTCGTTGGCATCACAATTGGTACAGTTCTTGTGTTGTTCATGTCCCACTGAGTCTTTATTTGAAATTCCAAATCCCTATATTTGGTTATTTTCTCAGTCTGCTTGATATTTATATTATTGTTGTTAGGAATTGCTATGTCAATTAAAGTTGTTTTCCGAGCGACTTTATCTACCAAAACTATATCTGGTCTATAATGAGCAACAGCCCGATCAGTCAGTATCGTGCGGTCCCAGTACAGCTTGTAGTTGTTATTCTCTAAAACAGGTTCTGGATTGTATTTATAGTATGGTAATTTCACCGACTGTGATAGTTCAAGTTTCAGTGCTAGTTCCTGGTGCAGTATGGTGTCGTTCTTTGTATTCAGTTGCAGCGAACGCTTGACAACCGCCTGTGATATGTTGAATAGACTCAGATGTTTGGCAACCGTACCTGCATCTGTCATTGTTAATAGAACGGTCTTTAACGATGTACTTTAGATAGTTCTTAGTCGGAATTAGTAAAGGTAAATATTATTAATATAATCTTCAATTTTGTATTACGTAAGTATATTAAGATTAAGTAAGGGAGACATATTTGTATCAGTTTGGTCATTTAAAAAATGTGGTGAATTTTTATTTTTATTGATCTCCAGTGATTCTAAAAGAGTTAATTGAAGATTATATTAATAATATTTACCTTCACTAATTTTATACAGTAAACATATAGTACTTTCTACCTATATACTCATTATTATCTTCCAACATTATATAATATATTCAGATGTTTAGCATTTAGTGTAATATTTGATTCTGACGAAGCCTGTCATCAGAGCGAAACAATTGTCAAATAAAATATAATAAATTTATGAAAATTACCACAGTGGTACTGTTTTTATATAATTAAAGTCACTTCCGCCTATCTGCCCCTTTGTACGATTTTAACCCTTAATAACCTGAGTTATTATTTTTTATTTTTTGTATAATACTATTATTTTATTGTTATATAAGGACATTTTTTATGAAAAACTAATCAAAGTTACGAGATGATCCGAGTTGCCATATGGCAAAGCTAAAAAGTTATACTGCTATTAGGATGTCAATTGCTAACATGATAGAGCTCAGCCTCTCCAATAATTCCAAAATATAAACAGAAATAAAACATAATAAAACAAAGAAAATTCCAGTTCAACCATTTTTTATTGATACACGTTTTATTGTGATTTATGAAACTCTTCAAAACAATCATAACTTCATACTTACTCGCATGAACCCAAAGGGTAAAGATAGGTACTGTCTTCTCCCATCAATATATTACCACCTCAGGAGTACCCCAGGGTAGCATCTTGGGTCCTCTCTTGTTTTTGTTTTTTATCAATGACTTACCCGATAACCTGAAGACCTACGTTGGGTTGTTTGCTGATGATTTCAAATTATTTAAATCTATTAATGGCATAAATGATGTTATTGCACTTCCAAACGACTTAAATTTGGCGCTCAACTGGTTTAGAGAAAACAAAATGTTGGTTAATACCCAAAAACGTTGTGTTGTTTCCTTCTCCAAAAAGCTATTGAAGACTATTACATTGGAAATTGTAAGGCTGAGAGGTGTAAGGAGGTTAAAGATCTGGAGGTGGTCTTTCAAGATAACTTCAAATTCAATAACCATTTCAGCTACCTGATAAACAAAGCATACAAAGTTCTTGGATTTGTCATACGTAATAGCCAAATTGTGAGTGTAAAAACAACCATAAGACTTTATACATCTATGGTGAGGTCTCACCTTGAGTATGCCTCCAACATTTGGTCACCAAATTGTTACACCCACAGTAATGAAATTTAAAAAGTTCAAAAACGTTTTCTGCGCTACCTCTATATCAAAAAGAATGGCATATATCCCTTCATGGTATCTTATAGATCAATGTTGGCAACCTTACATCGGTGTGTTCTTTGAGTACGAGGAGAAAGACCCATGCTGTTATCTTTATATATAACATTATAAATAACAGAAAATATTTCGATTGTGGCTTGATCAATAGCGTTAGTATAGGATTCCCAAAATTAGCTTAAGACTACTCTTATCTAATCTCCTCTACATTAACAAAGGAAGCCCTTCGCTTTTCACTTAATATACTCAGTGTCTGCAATGATACGCTGTCCAATAACATAGTTCCTTACCTATTTAACATCAAATTTGGTGAGCCTAGGCGCATATTATTACTGCATCAGAATGCAAACACTGCATGATTTTGTACTGTTTAACCCTTCACGTGTAAGTACCTATTTGGTATTTGTGAGAGAATAAATAAAATAAATAAATCTATACAGATACCAATTTTACATTTTTTACACATAGTTCTCATTATGGATTTTTAGTTTTTACCAGCGCATCGCTATTTTCTGTTGTTCGGTATTTTTCCTACGAAATGATCTCTTCCATCTGAGCTAGTGCTTCGGATACTCTTTGCATGATGGAGCTTTTCGAGGAGAAAGATCTCCCTGCACCTATCTGAAGAAGATTTGTTTGTAAAGGTAGTAAAATGATGAACAAGGACTGGAAAATTATCTTCCCCTGTAGTTTCTAATTGCTCTTCGATCCATGTTCTTTCTTTATTTTCCTTCCCAAACAAATTCTCCTTAATTCGATGAGCTTTTACAACCTCTGCTTCTGCTAATAACTGACTCGCATTCAAATTATCAACCTCACACTCAACTTCATCTCCAGAATCTTCATCTGTAAGAACAGCTGCCTCGGGTGGAGATAAAAACACTGCCCTTAATGGATTGTCGTCGTTTTTATTTCTTTCCTCATCTTCATCAGTGATCTCATTCCAAGTAAGCCAAAAACAGCTACTACTCTATCATGCACAACAGCTATATTGTCATTGTCAGAATGGTGCAAATTATTAATAATAACGGGCCAAGAATAGTACTCTGAGGAATTCCGCTTTTCATTTCTAGTCTGCCACTTTTAATAATCTAAATATGAAGATTGAACGTATTGATGCTGCTTCTTCTTTTTAAACATATCTACATTACTACTATAGATGTGCTGATCCCAGCTGCCTAAAATATCTATCTCAAGGCTTAATTCATATTATATTCATATTATTGTGATTAACACAGACAGAATAATTGGTTTATCTATTTTATAGTTTCACTTCAAGTAAGCCCCGAATTAGTATAACTACCAAAATCTATGTTATTGTTAAAATGAATAAGATTAGCTTTCATTGATGTAAATATGAAACAATGGTGGCCCAAGAATACTACCCTGGGGAAGTTTGCATTTAACATTTAGCTTCTCACATTTAATACCATTAAAAAAATATATGTATTATGGTTTTTCTTTCAAATAACACTTGAAAGAGTCTAATCAGTGACAAAGTTAATCATTTTTTATTGAACAGAATCGCTCCAAATTTCGATAGCAAATGAAGTGTGAACTACTTGACATACAACTAATATCGAAAACATAACAGGAGCTGTTGGATCGTATAACTCCGCGATTAGTTTCCCTAACACGTTATAACATGACGTGCAAATCCCAACTTCCGAAAACGTGTATCTCAAGTCTTAATTAATTAATTGTGTTTAAAAGATATATTAGATACTTTACTGCTCTAGTAAATTAACGACAAACAATCTGTGAGAATGCAATTTCCGTTGGAATTTTCCCCGAACGAGCGAATTTCGCTGTCAACATTCAGGAGCTAAATTTCACAGAATAGTGAACATAAAATATTTCTATATATATTCCCCGCACAATGTCAGGCTCAATAAAGTTTCGTGTTATGTCAGCAGTTATACCACGAATTTCATCTAATCCTCTATTCGACAAGCACGGCACTGACCACCGCAATCATTTCGTCGTGCGGTTTATGACCCTTCCTAGTTTTATACCGAGCAGGCAGTTGAATAAATAGTTGTTATTTTATACAGGATGCACCCTTATACTCCTACACCCCACGATCTGGGTAGGTAGAAAATGCCTCACATAATGGTGGACACATACAAAGGCTGTTATTTCTCGAGATCTTTTCCCGAATATTGTTAGAAATTTGTCGGCCGTGTAAAAAGTTCTTTCACATGTCCAAGCGTTCACCATAGGAGCTTCCAGATTTTTATTGTTGGAAATCACTTTTGGGCTAGGCTTTGTGAGAAATTTAGAAGTAACAGGTAAATGACCACTTCAGGTAGAAAATAAGAATATATATATATCGAAAATGTACGTGAATAGGAATCATTGTTTGCGGAAAATTCTATGTCCATAGGCAGGTTTTAAGAATAAAAGATGTAATAATTTATTTTGTTGGTTTGGATCGAAAAAAGATGATCTGTTATGTAATAAATCTTCCTTTTTAAATTTTAAATTGAGTTAAAGTTTGGAACTGATACACCATCATTTTGCAATTAATTCTTTGGAAATATGTTCAATTATCTAATTTAATTTTCCAAAAAATACCTTTCCATCAGCAAAAGATAAATTTAGAGGCCGGCCTGATCTTTTAATTTAAAGACAGGAAAATGGCAGATTGAAGATTCTTCTAGAAATAAAAAGTTCTTCCTCCTGAATCAATATTTCCATATCTCGGTGTTTGTTTTTAGAACTAATGATGTAATTTTTGTGAATATTATCAATTTATTATTTTATAAAAGTCTAAACCTGACACTAATTCTTAAATCCCCATATAATGATTGAAATTGATATGTATAGTAATTAATTTAACGTAGATAGTATCGAAAAAATTCTAATATTTGAACTTTCAAATTTCTTTTAGGAAATATATACGTTAAGTACATATAATAATTTTTAACAATTCATTGTACCTTTAAATAAAAATTTTGTTGTTAGGGTGCAAAACACATGGTTTTAGAACAATCTGAATGGGGGTTGGGAGTCCGTACGTGGTATATTATGTCAATAATTAACGTTTTTTTTAGTTTTGTTTGTTATTATTTCTCTTCTTTGTGTTTCTATCCCCACTGTATTACTATATTGTATTTTGTTTCAGTACTTATCCTTTTACATTTTCTTGGAAAAGTACCAGAGTTTAGTTTCTAAATTACTTGTTGAGCTAGAAAGACAAAAAGTTATACGGTAGATATTAAAGATTTAAAAACAAATCAAAAAGAAACTGACAGGGGGACCCTACACTAAAGAAAGAAGAAGTATCTAGAATTTGAAATATTGTAAAATTGTCAGAACAAGATATATCTAATAATTTTAAAGTATTTAGTAGAAACTATTGTTAAAAAAATAAGGTACTCTCCTTACCTATTTTCTATGATACACATGTTACAACAGTGGCTGTAATTCTTTGGAAAAGCACCAATACATGTAGTGACAACTAGGAATAATTTGAAGCTTAAACATTGCTACAAGATAATGTGACCAATACATTGCGTTGTACTATGTTTAACAATTTTTACATTTAAAATTTTTATAGAAATTTTTGTTAAGCAGCATAATTGATTTTTGAGCTCAATATTTACTATGGAAAAAGTGCAAAAAAACTATTGGCGGTGCTAACTTTACGTAAAGTTAGCACCGCCACCTCAAAAAAACAAACAAAAAAATTTTGTGAAGCCTCTCAAATTAGGAGCTATTTACGAGCTTTTAATTGACGTGTTGAAGGTCAACCCCTAAATTTGTCTAAGGGGCAAAAACCACCCCCGAAAAAATATTGAATTTTAATTTTAAAATTAAAAACTATTTAAATTATCTACGATTTACGAGCTCTTTCCTAGTGTAATGCACATACACATCTAAAAATGTGTAGTTTTTTCGAATTTTATGATTAATAAATTTTGAAAAATACCAGCATGATCTACGATTTACGAGCTTTCCAACGGTATATTACAGGACAACATTCAAATTACTGGAAGGGGAGCAAACCACCCCCCAATTATGCAGTTTTTTCAATTTTTTGTGATTTATAAATTTTGAAAAATACCAGCATGATCTACGATTTACGAGCTTTCCAACGGTATATTACACGACTACATTCAAATTACTGGAAGGGGTGCAAACCACCCCCCAATTATGCAGTTTATTAAAATTTTATGATTTATAAATTTTAACAAATACCAGCATGATCTACGATGTACGAGCTTTCCAACGGTATATTACACGACTACATTCAAATTACTGGAAGGGGTGCAAACCATCCCCCAATTATGCAGTTTTTTTTTTCAAATTTTATGGTTTATAAATTTTAAAAAATACCAGCACGATATACGATTTACGAGCTTTCCAACGGTATATTACACGACTACATTCAAATTACTGGAAGGGGTGCAAACCACCCCCCAATTATGCAGTTTTTTCAAATTTTATGATTTATAAATTTTAAAAAATATCAGGATGATCTACGAATTACGAGCTTTAAAATACTACATTAATATTTTTGGAAAGGATGCAAACAACCCCCTTAATTTCCCAGTTTGTCTATATTATGTGATTTTGTTCATTTTCAAAACTGACAGCCTAATCTACGATTTAGAAGCTCTTCAAGGATATATAACACGATTACTTTCAAATTATTGTAACGAATGCAAACAACCCCCAAATTATGAAATTTTTTCCAAATTTGTAGTTCTTAAATTTTCAAACTGTCAGAGTTTTGAAATGGATGAAAATATTAAATATTATCCTTACTGCGGCAAAGGTTTAGAATTCTAGATTTTACAAATTTTGTGATTTGAAAACTTGGAAATGTTGTAAGGTGTAATTATCTACGATGTATAAGCTTTCCAACAATATGTTTAAAAACGGCTACTGTTGGTAGTCATTATTCGGATAAATAATTGTATTAAGAATTATGTTCTTTTAATTAACTATTGAATCTAACGAAAAATTGTAACCATCTTTATGGACCACGTGTTGTTACCGTTTCTTCTGGTTTTGTATTCAACTCGCTTCTTCGTCAAAATCTGTTGCTCGAAGTTTTAATAATTACCTCAAAGTTTTTTGTTTCTAATTAACATATTAAAACTTAGTTGTTTCAAATAGAAATAGCAATATTTTTATGTATTACGAAATGCACAGATTAATTTCCAGTCGGCATTTTTCAACCAAACTTCGCCAAACGAGTCATAACAACGTTAAGAAAATATAAGTCAAATAATATTCTTATTTTTATCTAACCTTTACCATTTGAAAATGGGCTGAATCTATAATCTATACAAGAAATATAAAACAGGAGTTTGGTATCTGAGAGGGCAATGTATTTCGTTATTATTCTTTCAACTATTATTTTTGTACCCACAATAATCAAATTATTCATAGTAATCCAAAAATACAAATAGGAAGACATAAAAGATCAAAGGTACTTGAATGAATTAAACAAAATGTGTCAATATTCCTACCTGTAACTAATAACTAATAACTAATAACATATTTGAAATTACTGGTTAGTGTCATAAAATATATTAGAATTTTTTGTTAAACTCCAGTGTCATTGATTTTTGTGTGTATAGATCTGCAACCTGCTATTCGAATTTTCTAGGAGGGTAAGCAACAGTTTGGTTCTCATTTGTTGAGGAAATGTTTATTGATAGTAATTATATAAATAACTACTTCAATATAGGTACCTACTTAATGAGAGAATTTCAACGTACTTTAATTTCAAAAAAGAAATGTTCTTAAATCAAATGATAGCGATTAATTGTATAATAAAGTATATTATATATGAGTTTGAACGTAAAGGATGAGTACAGAGTGGCGTATATTACTTATGTGATTTAAGAATTTAAGTAACCCCTGCAATAGAAAATACCACATTACCAATTTTTTACTGCTTTAATAAAATATATTGCCTCGACTAGAACCAGTGGCACCAATCAAATATTAGATAACAATTATCAGAGAACTGTTTCCAATATATTCACATCATCAGTGTATTCAAATTTATTTTTTTATGCTACAGAAAAGGCCATTACAAACAGCGGCAAGAAGGCTTTTTCGAATGTTTCATCAAAATCTAAAATGAAAATTCTTTAATAGGCCAAAAATAACGTTCTAAATTTAGATATTTGAAAATGGACTAAAATAATTATGTAAAAATATTGGGGATGGACTAATAAGATGGTAATATCTTTTTCATTACTGAGTATCCTTACTGGCAAAACTACATTACTGTTGTACAAACCGCATAATGAATGAATTAATTGAGAAACAATATTTTGTGAGTTAATCCAACACTGAAAAAATTTAGTTTCCTTGAGGAAACCTTGGGGGGTGGTTTGCACCCCTTCCAGTAATTTGAATGTAGTTTAGTAATATACCGTTGGAAAGGTCGTAAATCGTAGATCATGCTGGTATTTTTCAAAATTTATAAATCATAAAATTTGAAAAAAGCGCACAATTGGGGGGTGGTTTGCACCCCTTCCAGTAATTTGAATGTGGTCGTGTAACATACCGCTGGAAAGCTCGTAAATCGTAGATCATGCTGGTATTTTTTAAAAATTGTAAATCATAAAATTTGAAAAACCTGCATAATTGGGGGGTGGTTTGCACCTCTTCCAGTAATTTGAATGTTGTCGTGTAATATATCGTTGGAAAGCTCGTAAATCGTAGATCATGCTGGTATTTTTTAAAATTTATAAATCATAAAATTTGAATAAACTGCATAATTGGGGGGTGGTTAGCACCCGTTCCAGTAATTTGAATGTAGTCCAGTAATATACCGTTGGAAAGCTCGTAAATCGTAGATCATGCTGGTATTTTTAAAATTTATAAATCATAAAATTTGAATAAACTTCATAATTGGGGGGTGGTTTGCACCCCTTCCAGTAATTTGAATGTAGTCGTGTAATATACCGTTGGAAAGCTCGTAAATCGTAGATCATGCTGGTATTTTTCAAAATTTATAAATTATAAAATTTAAAAAAACTGCATAATTGGGGGGTGGTTTGCACCCCTTCCAGTAATTTGAATGTTGTCGTGTAATATACCGTTGGAAAGCTCGTAGATCATGCTGGTATATTTCAAAATTTATTAATCATAAAATTCGAAAAAACTGCATTCTTGGGGGTTGTTTTCACCCCTTGAACATTTTTAGATATTTATGTGCATTACACCAGGAAAGAGCTCGTAAATCGTAGATAATTTTAATAGATTTTTAATTTAAAATTAAAATTCAATATTTTTTCGGGGGTGGTTTTTGCCCCTTAGACAAATTTAGGGGTTGACGTTCAATACATCAATTAAAAGCTCGTAAATAGCTCCTAATTTGAGACGCTTCACAACATTTTTTTGTTTGTTTTTCTAAGATGACGGTGCTAACTTTACGTAAAGTTAGCACCGCCAATAGTTTTTTGCACTTTTTCCATAGTAAATATTGAGCTCAAAAATCAATTTAGGTAAAAATCAAGAGCTCCTAAATAGCTCGTAATTCCCATATGTTTTAATTTGAGTTTCTGTAAAATGGCGGTGCTAACTTTACTGACCTGCATTATTGAACGAATCAGGAAAAAGCGTATTAAGTTACTATCTCATATATTTTTCCGGACTAGTTCAGTAATGTCATTACTACGACCAGTATAAACTCACATACATAAAAGATATATATTAAACAAATTTAAATAAATACTAATTAGTAAATTATCCATCAGATTCTTATATTTTCGGGCAAAAACAAATCAAAATGATGTATAGCAGTTTACGAAATAACATTTTTGTCGAAAAAATAATATTTTCACTTTGTCAAGCTTCATATAAAAATACTAAAAGCTTATACATCTTAACTAAACTAAGTAACAGTGGAAAACTATTATTAAAGCTATCGATATTTATTCCGTATAGGCCATACCTTGGGTCATATTTCTGTTACAAGTACCTTTGAATACAGTATTGTAAGAGTTTTTGTCTGTTTTGGTGTGTACTACTACTTCTTCCTAAAACATATGCACTCATACTACTTATGTATAAGTATGTACATATTTTAAGTAAAATAATAACGTTTTAGCACAATTTCATCAGCCCTCTTCAGTTACTCGTATTCAACTACCTACGATTCGAGTACGTGGCACTCTGGCTGCAAGAAATTATCGGAATAATATAGTTTTGTATAATGTTTACTTCGACCGTACTTGTATATACCGGGTGTTTCTAATATGGGGTTCTGATCTGTATAGAACTCATTAAAGTAAGTTAAAAGTACCTATTAACATGCGCTCTAAAATGTATCCTTAGGAAGTTATATGTCCTTAAAAGGGCTCAACTAAATAACAAAAACTGTTGTGGGATTTTTTTTGGTATAATCTGTATAGTAAACTTATTTGTTTTATCTTTTACTGATAAAGTTTCGGCCATTTTTTCTAAAAATGTATAACTTTACAAATCACAATTTTAAACTATACATTAATTTGACTAACCTACAGCGTAGCTTTTTCTAAAGCCTCATCATTCATTTTGTCTGTTGCAAATTTTAAATTAATTTATGCTCATATTTTTCTTAGCATCAGTGTGAACTAACACTACACCACTTAAATTCTTTTTTTGTCAATCTGGTTAGTAGTGATGACGACTACTAACTCATATTGACCTGCATGTCTACTTTCAATAAAATTAAGAGATGATATCTGGAAATTAGTGAACAATCACTTGTAAATGTCAAGTTTATTTCAATTCTGAGCAATATATTATAATAATAATAACTTAATTTAATACATATATATTGTTCTTAATTACATTATTTTTTGTGTCTAAATCAGATATTTCTACATATTTTCTTTTTTGTTTTTTAATTGGAATCTGTTGTTACAATTTTAGTTTTTTTGTATTGAAATTTATGCTTTCTATAGTTTTATTATTTGCATTATATTGACGGATTTTCAATCTATTTTCAATATACTGAGATGTTTGTCCTATATATGTGGCATCAAAAACAACAAAATACTTTTTGTGTTCTTATTCGGGATTTTTGTTTTTAGGTTACTGGAATATTTTTAGGATAGATTTGGAAAAGGTTAAAATATGGTCGAAACGTTTTTAGTAAAACATAAAACATAAATAAGTTTATTATTGAAACACGATCTAACATCACGAAATGTGATTCGTCAACAAAGTGGAACATTAAACTGAAAAATGCTATAACCGAGACATTATTAATTCACCGAGGTTACTTTACAAACAGCACGAAGTCGATTAAAAAAAACTTTGATTATTATATTTTTATTCACCAAAAATGCAGATCTCATTGAGTCGATTTATAATTGACCCCCAAGTAATTAACGAAATTTGAACGGGTGAATTTCCACAAGCCTTTCGTGACCTCTAATGACTTTATTGCCTATATAAACTGAATCAAAACGAGTAATAAAGATGCCACAAAACTTCAGAGAGTATCTAAATTATCGCGAATCTACTCCCGAACAACAAAGAATGCGTAGCCGAATCCTCTTAGACTAATGAAAATTCATCACTCAAAGCGTAACGAGAGTGAGTCATCGAGTTTTCCAAAAACCAATAGAGTCGGAAACTACTGCGAAACGTTCGTAACTGTAAATATTAAATGGAACAGAAAGAGAAGTTTGTTCATAATTTAATCGGCAAAAATTAGATAATACTGTTTGGCCGGGAAGCCGGCGAAAATTCGCAATGAAAAACCCATTCGAAATATTTTATTTAGCCTCAGTCGAAATGGGGGAGTTTCCGAAGTTGTTAACTTTAAAAGTTATGTCTCATGAGAAGTTTTCTTTTGTAGTGTGGCAGTTTTGCTTGCCTTTTTGCGCGTAGCGAATTTATGGCCGGGGACGATCAATCTGGAAACAAAAGACGGGGAATGTTTTCAGTTATTGCTCAAAGGCGAAACTGGATGAAGCTATAAACGTGTCATGATTTCTATTTTTATTTTTCTTTATGAATTTATGAACTTTAACAATTTCTCGTTCCCTTATTAGTTAATTTACTCACTTTTTTCTTGAGTTTGAATAACAGCTTAGACAGTTTTTTTATTCTATGTAAATTAATAATAAATGTTTGTGTATATAATCGCTAGTGCTTCTGTTAATTATCGTGCAACTTCTGAACGATTTGACTGTTTGAAGTCATTTGCTGTTAATGTATTTGATGCTTCGTTAATGTATTTGATACTTTATACCTATATTTGAATTCCAGTAGGTTGCGCTGTATTCATTTGGTAATTATTCATGGTTAGGTTCTGTTTTTAGCACCAAAAATAGAAATCCCAAAATGTAGGCTCTGTATTAATCATCATGAAATTATTGAACAACTTGACCCACTGGGTGCTACTTAAATGATTTAAGACATATGGAAATGATATATAAGTTACATAACTTTTGCAACAGTTTATGTTTATATATTAAGAAAAACACGCAATAACATAACAAACTAAATTTTTAAACGATGAAATGTCCGGTCTAAACAATGACTACTAATATGTATGGACCTGACACTTTCATATACGATCAAGAAAAAAAAAGGGATTAAAATATGAGACAACAATAGAGAGAGACATAGATATATTACAGTCAGCCTTAATTTAAAGGATTATGTTATTCAGAATCAAAATAATACTAGGTTCTATATACCTAATTCACAAATATAAATATATTGAAATTCATTAAAAAATGTGCACAATAACAACTATTTTGCGGTTTAATTATGACATGTAACAGTCATTATCAAAACATTCATTTATTCACGCAAACTGTTACTGCTTAAATGACCTTTTGTAAAACTCCATTGTTACTTTTATGTTCTTACACTTACCTGTGAAAAGATAATTTGGCCGTTTTCGTGCATATAAAACACTGGAATACCATTTTATTATTGTTTTGTACGCTTACACAAGATAATCCCTGATTTCAAACAACTTTCAACACCCAAAACAGTTTTTACTATGTAATGACTCCTTTAATATATCAAGCAACTGAAAGTCTCCGATCTTAAAAATTCTCTACCCAGCGGTTTATATTCGAACTTTCAAACGATGCCAGGGAACAAGCTGTTTCTACAACTATATTTATCGTCTAATATTTAAACATAGTTGGCCCCTGAATTGCTTAGAGTAAGCATTTAAGATGGACGGTAAATTCGCAATTACGCAATAACGTACTTATCTCGAGCACAGTCGGAATCAGTAGCATCAAGATTCCTTACGTTCAATGGGAAATCGAAATTTTATCCCGTTTTCAACATAATCATCACCAAAGGCTGACAGCATCCTTATATGAAATGATTTACGAGGACAAAACCTGCTGCAAATTTTTACATACTAGATGAACTGGAGAAACACTAGTTTATTCACCTTCAGAAAGTAAAAAGGAATGGTTGTTCGACTAATGCAACAACTCCAAACGGAAACTCATGTATTCTGAGATCATCCCAGTGACGTGAACATTAAGCCATGAAATCACTAAACTCCGCCTTCATTTTGTTTCTTTCCTACATCAGTGTGTCTCTAATATAATTTTAGCCCTTATTTAAGGTTTAGCGGGTAATAGCACTTATATTTTAGTAAATATAAAACAGATTATTTACAAACTCTATTATGGTTGGTTAAACCCAGATAACTCGTTAACAAACTCTCTTTTGGATTTTCCGCAATAAAATTATTGCGGGAAATCCCGCCCAAATCCCTAATCATACTCTCTCCAACTTTGGAACCCATTCGTTTCCCCGAAACTTTTCCAATATACTAATTCCAATCGTAAGAAACTTATTTTGAGCAAAACTTTTCCGTTTCAATATACACCGAAATCAGAATTTCATTATGCCATAACAAAATTCTCACTGACACAACCATAATACATCGTGGAGCAGCAGCATTAACTTTAACACCCATCGTGCTGCATCCCGTTCTATGTGCAAAACATCTCGTCGACGTTTTCGACGAATTATGGAGAAAGAAGCGAAAACGTATTCCCATGTTGGAGTTATTTTAAATATTAGGAAGTGTGATATAGCGAACTCAAGGAACGTTATTTGGACAAACCGCGTTGTTTATCACGCTGCAAAGAATAAACAGACACAACCACACGTATCGTCGCGGTAAGAGTAGGCGCTGAATGAAAATTTCGAAAATCGGAGTTTCATAAGGGATTATAGGATTTTGATAGTTGGTATGCAAATGTGTCCGGTGACTGGCGGCCTGATGGATTATTTTGCGTTTTGCATTATGGGGATCATCGGTTGGGAGCTCATTTTTGAAAATATTTTAAGAGCTGTAGAAATAGGATTGTTTATTTTCAATCTCGCAGATTCTTTTAAATATCGCTTATTCATCTGGCATTTAAACATTTAGTAATAACTTTGAAATTCATAACTTATTTCGAGATTTCGCTATGGTAATTTGTTTTTGTATCAAAAGCACGGCAGCTGTGTGCCTAGTGAACACTGAGCGTAGAAGTTATATTTTGTTTAACATTGCGCCTGCAGTTTATACTAGTATTTGTTAACAGCAAATAAAATTAAACTCTTGTATTATTCAAAATCTGAAAAAAATATGCTAAGCCGTAGGTAATATACAAATAAAATGGAGGATATTACTTTGTAAATATTCATATTATCATGTTCTGATTTCCAATAATGCAATCAATTAATTGCACCTTACTTACTTTGAGATTTCTACTCTAGTTCTAAATGATCTTTATGTTAATAGAAGACCAGTGAATGTTCCATTTTATAGTCGAATGTATCATCAACTGTTCTAGAGTTCACTGATAACTTAAATATTCTTATCTTTTTCATTTCATATTTTTTTCGTTAGATCGAATATAAACCATGAATAATTAATTCCACTTTTTTATCACCGGTGTTACGTAATGAGTTCTAAATAATGCAGCTTTGAACTGAATTGTATTTTACTTTTATAACATCTATAATTACAATTTACGTACAGATCCTTTATTACATTAAGCTTACTGGAAATTACGTGAAAGTTTCTTTTTTCGGTTAGGTTGTTCCTACTATTGCATACAATTCATTGAGCTGACATTAGTATACATATTATATATGCCACACCATCTTATAAAATCACACTGTTTATTGTATCACCATCATATCTCTATGCTATACAAGCATATCAACAATGTTGACAAAGAAAACTACTGCCATCCTACTAATTATCCCAGTATAATACTATTATTATCCATAAAAATCAACCTTGTAAATGTGACAATCTTTACATTGGAGAGACAAAGCGACAGTTGGATACCAGGGTTAAGGAACACCGCATAGCTACTCAAATGGCGGAACTAAGAATAACAGCAACTGGGACCAGGGTAGGTCAGGGTACTTCACAAGGAAGAGCACTGGTATAAACGAAAATTTATAGAGACACGACACGTGACGGGTTAAGGGTATAAATACGAATAATCTGAATTTTCCATTATTCACCTGATGGGGATAGCAAATACGATGCTATTGAAACGTTATGAGGTCAACCATTTCAAGACGATGGAAGTCTTCGAGAAATAAGCCAAAGAAATTACACTAAAATTAAAGGATCAACTACTACTACACAAAACAGTAATGTATACCAACTGTTCATTGACAGTATTAGTAAAAATGATAATTTGATGCCTCCAAATCTTCAATTCTTGACAAGGAATCATTTCTTAGCTGAATTATAATTAACGCATTGAGCAATTTTCATTTTTCTATTGTTCCCCAAACTATCTGTAAAAGATATGCTATAGGGCTGTTTGTTTGTAGATTTTTTTCTACTAATATGTCCGATTCCATAAACACCATGCAATTGCTATTTTTTCTTATTGTTAGAACCACGTTGTAATAAAATATTTCGAAGAATCTCTAAAGAGGTATAGTTATAGTTAGCAAATTTTGAGCAAATTTTGATTTTAATTTTGCGGCGGTTTACATATTTACTGGGATCTTCGTTACGTTTTAATTCCCTATTTTTCCGTTTCCAGATGGATAAAAAACTGTTTACATATTATTTAGAAACAACTATATTGAATGTAAAAAAAATTCCAAAGTTAATTACTTCACCACAAAAATTGCACTAAACTGCACTATTTAATCCACTTCTTGTAAAAATCTATCACTTTTCCAGTATAAATAAACATTCAACGAAAACTGCATACTTACAAATTAGACTTTAAACAAAACAAAGACACAAACACAATACAAAAACTACGATACAGCCGTTATATTGGTTGAAAGAAACATCTGAGTTATCACGATGTTGCAATATCTTTTCAGTCAATTAAATTTTCCCGTTTGTTGTTTTTTTTTTCACTGTTCTTGCCTAAATACAAATTTGTCTATTAACTACTGCCATCTAGTTGGCAATAGTAGAACTTACTGTAATGAAATGAAAAGGTTAAGCAAACATGAAGTAAACTTTATGAATCCAATAGACATAGTTATGAGACTAAAAACTTAGAAAATAATTATAGTTTAAATAAAATAAAAAAAAAAAAATTTTGATGAACAGTTTATATTACAGCAGTAGAAAGTCGAACAATCTATCATGATGAATTACCTCAAAATAAAAATATAATAAAATTTAAGTTATTAACAGAATAATTCGATTCAGAGTAAAATGCGTGGGGTGCTTGAAATATTAAATTTTACAATTATCCTATTTATAAAAGGAGAGTTATGCAAATATAGTGAAATGCACCCCACGCTTTTTACTCTGAATCGAATTATTCTGCTAATAACTTAAATTGTATTATATTTTTATTTTGAGGTAATTAATCATGATTTTTTGTTCTACTTACTACTGCTGTGATATAAACTGTTCATAATTAAAAAAATATATATTCTGCTTTTTAGTTCGGTTTGCTACTAAAGTGTATTTTTTTAAACTATTATTATTTTTAATAATCAGAAAAGTGGTTTGTCAATGTTAAAATGATTATTAAAGTCATCCGATATGTTGAATAGCTACATTTAAAGTATCATAAACATTTTCAATGCAAAATTGACCATTTGTGAAATGACTGAAAAATTGGATTGAGATGCCTAACATTTTTTTTTGGCACAACAATACCTCTTTTTGACAAATGTTACTATAGTTTTTGTTTTATTTGTACCAGAACTATTATTCCTCAATATATTTCCTCTAATACCGATTACTCCCCGTATATACCTGAAAAAAATATTAACGAACCCAGTAAAGGCCGATGGCACAAGGCTCCTAGACCATAATCTAATTTTAAAACCCAATAGACCAAACCGTTTACTTTCTTTAAACCCCGTGTCGACATGTATTGATTTTCTAATAATATGGGATTCACAAGGGCTTGCAAACTATTATTCTGCTCAAACATACAAAAGAAATTTGTTCACGGTCGTTTGCTGTCACAATAACAAATTTTAATTGACATTGGAAGGACTATACTTTTGTATATTTCGAATGTAAATTTTTCTTTTTTCTCGAAATGTTTCATTGACCATTGTACATACAACCCTTTCAAGTTCAACCCTTTCATAACGCAAAATAATTCCAATAAAAAACTGCAATATGACGACGAGTTTTACAAGCGATATAAATAACGCACCACGTGCGGACGTAGGAATGACTTTTTAATTTATATTGTTCGTTGTTAGAAGGGTTTTTACAGGAACGATGGGAGTTGCGAACGATTAAAATGTATTACAACTGGGTCACCTTTTTGCATTTACATAATGAATGAGCGAATTCCTTTATGTTTATTAAAACTTTATGAAGGATGACGACATCAAACGAAAATTAATATTTTAGATATTGAATAACTTCGGAGTTGGGAGTTAATTTTTTATTTATGAACGGTAACGGTAATTAGGGAAATTATGTCATTTAAGAAATAATTATGTTAGACCTTCGTTTATATTTAATGAGGGGCTTAATGAAAAATGGATGTCAACGACGTCTAAGTCTAAACCAAATTTTTTTATTGTACAGTCTTTTGATAAATGAAGCAATTTATTGATTTCTAGTTTTTGGTAATTGAGATTTATGAGGTAAAGTTTTTTCTTTAATGTACAGGTTGTCAGTTTACTCAACTTAAACATGGCAAGGAGAAATATAACCTAAATTTTTAACTAAAAAAATATTATATCTATAAACTGTTAATTATTTAGCATGCTTATATGTAAATACGATCACAGAGAAGTTTTTTTAAAAAAGTGTTGGTATTATTTGGTATTTTATTTATCCTGAATAACTGAGTATTCTTTGGTATATCTACATGTAACTTTTTTTTTGGTTTGGCATCTCATGTTTTTAATTTTTTCAAAGTACAGGAGAAAGTTCGTGTCTTATATAATCTACTGAGAGAAATGAAATTGCGGATTAACCAATATTTTTCGAGAAATTTGACAACTTCATTGCTTTGGGTTTTGCAACGTTGTCGGTTCCATAAGTTTGAAGAAGAGTGGAGACACCTACAAAACTTAAATAGAAGAAATCAGCATACAGCTTAAACATGTATCGAAATAAATGATATCGAAGGCAAACTAATTCATTTAAAGAGTTTAATAGATAATTAATTTACATTTTCAAACCGAGTCTTATGCTACTGAAAAATAGCTGGCATCATTGTAATGAATATAATGCTTTGACATTCCAATAATTGTGTTCTGTTGTTATTTATCTTGTTCCGAGATTTGTCAAATATTTGAATTTTACAATGAAATCGCTTTAGCGATTCACATACTAAAAATATAAAATACTGAATAGATTAGCATGACCCCTGTGCAAGTATAATACAAAATAATTCTCTAATAATTGGTAATGAAGACGCGAAAAATATCGTTAAAAGTTATTTGCTGGTTCTATGAAGTGTATAGCTATAACAGAGAAAATTTTGTTCAAATGGATTGCAAAATCTCGAAAAGTTCGTATTGTAATTTCTTTGACATGTTTTAGTAAACCTACGAATTTTTTGGTGTGATTTCTATCCTAAGAATTACAGGGAAACGCCGTTACACACAGTACGAGTCCTGACTTGGGGTGTCTGGGAGCTACATTTTCCTGAGACTCCTAGACGTCGAATTTCATTTCGCGATAAAAAGAAATAATATATACGTATAATATATTATTTCTCTAAATTTTCTTATTTAGTCATAAATGTATTTCAATCAAACGTCAAATCAACGAAAGGAAATACAATTCTCGACTGGAAATGCAAAATGCAAATAATAATTTTAGCTTCAGAAACTTTTGAGCTCGAAATTTTTCAACGTTCTCGTACACAAAGAAACTTTAAAACGATTTATCACCAGCCATCAACAACTCCTTTATATAGTTTTATTTTTCGCGAGCATTTCAGTTTATTAACGAAAGAAGTTACGATTCCGTTACACGACTCTCAAGTTAGAAGGATAAGTTTGTTGATGATGTCGGGATCTGTGTTCTGTTTCATTTCTGAGTGTTTCGCATCATTCTGTAATTGTAGTGACATAAAGTTATGGCAGTGTTGTTAGAATCTAAAAATTACTTAATTAGAAATTTGAAATATGGCCGATTTAATGTGTTAATGTCAGGTACTGTGAATTATTTTTAAATAGTATTTTTCAATATCGTCGTAGAAAACAGCAAAATCTATTTTGAAAAAGTATTTCTTAGCCGGTAATCGTTAAGGTGTGCAGAAGACACAACTTGTGGTGTCATCTGCATAGACTAATCATCACCGGGATCTTGTGCCTAATTCATTTACTGTGATTGTTATAAGAATAATTGAAAAGTACTGATTCAGTTAATGGTGTGAAAGATAATAATTGAACATTAAAAAACATCCACTCGTCAGTTTATTTTCACTTCTGCATGCCTACAAAGTCGAATTGCCCCAAAAACTTTTATCCACAGACCATCTAAACCAAAGAGAGTTCACCAATTGAATCCTTGAGCAAACAGAACTGGACGAGCAAAATCATTTTCAGTGATGAGACATAACTTAGCTTTGCGTTATTTTGAAAAATTGTCTGTTTTCGATACTTAACAGTCCACGACAGATTCATAAAAAAGAAGTACATCCAAAACTTGTCATTATTTCGTGTTCATGCGAGTTTGGGGGAATTATTGTATCGCATTTCTTCGAAGATGAAGAAAGTAATGCATTAACGGTGAATGGCGAATGTTATGCTACTATAACTCAGTTTTTTGTGTCTCAGTTGGAACATAAAGCTCTTGATAACATGTGGTGTCAGCAGTACACTGACACATGTCATCCGCTTGTTAAACAGTAACTGCCTTGCATGAATTTGCTGCTGGACATCTCATTTCCCGATTTGCTGACCACGGTCTTGTAATCTAACACCTATGGACTTCTGGCTGTAAGGTTATCTGAAGTTAGAAGTTTATACCATCAAGCATGTTAACACTGGAGCATTGAAAACCGACATTAGACGATGTATCAATGAAATACCGCACATGATACAATGTATCACAAGTTGTGTCAAGAGTATGCATGAGACAGTAAGAAATTTTCTTCCGCGCATAAGTCCTTAATATATACATTATATATAAATAAATATTAATTTTCGTGATAAATATACTGTATACCAAAACAAATTACGTTTCTGTTTTGATTGATGTTTCCGGTGTGTGCCAGTATAGTTGCATGATAGAGGCATGTATGGCGTCATATACCAATAAACGTAAAATGTATATAATGTATAGATTTAGTTAGCTGATATGCTTAAAACCTAATCTATAATCGAGAAAATTTATCAAAATCAGAACGTTCTAAAATTTTTTCGTTTTGCTAAGATATTTCCCTTTTCATTTTTTGATATTGCCAAATAAACAAACATGTATGTTCATTAAGAGTTGTTTTGTATAGAATAAAATATGCGAAACACATTATTAACCCCGTTTTTTTGTTGGGAACGAAAATTCTCAAGAGTTTAATTTGTCAACTTCGTCGCATCATGCGTTCAGTAATTTTTGTAATTGGTTAAAAGTATAAGCCTATAAACGCTCCTCGTGTAATTGAGGTTTATAGATCTCCGAGGGCTGAATTAAAACTCCCTCGACTTTTCGTGATACTGTCGTGTAAACAGATATACGTCTGAAATTTTTTTTGTTGTTTTCAGCGTATCGCCGTTTTCAATTAGAAAGGGTTAGGTTAGATAATGAGGAGTAATGGATGTACAGGGATGAAAATTTAATTATATAACGACATGTGCGAGCGACGAAAATTAAATTAATGGAAATACGGAGCGAATACTACGAAAGTAAAAAAATAATAGAGTACGCGGTATTTTCATATTCAAACGTGTTTATTCATTTTCTCTGTCGTTTAAAAGATTTTCTGCCAATAGAATACAGTCTGTCTCACCTAAGAATGGGATAACATTTAAATTGTCGAAATGGTACAAACTGTTATGTTGATATTAGGTTCGTTCCTTCAGCCTAGATAACCAGTACACAACAGTTGCGTCCCTGCGCACAAGAAAAATAGCTTTCCTTCAAAACAATAACCGTTTAGTGATTCGCAACCAGTTTTTGGACCTGAAACCACACGACTGTGTCCTACACAACCATTTTGAAGAATATTGACAGCTTGCGATATGTGATATATATTGAACTGGAAATAAATATATATAATAAATCAAAATTAAATAATACCTGTAGTTGATTAAATTATAATAAGTTCATTGTAATATAAAAAACCAATATTGAATGCAATAGAAATATTTTAACGGTGGTTCAAAAATGTAAAAGCACAATGAACACATCAAATGCAGTTAATTAAGGCTCAGTAATAGAATAGAAATGGTTTAATAATGAAGCCAGTATAGTGCAAAATGTAAACAATATAACTCGTCAAATATATCTTTTGAAATCTAACAGATTTGACATTTCTAGAAAAATTTAATAAAAGCATGAAGGAATTTAAATAGACATATAGCAATATTCTATTAATTATATATATCACAATGAAAACATTTAACAAATAGAAAATGTTAAACTTTACCTTGATTATGATACACAAACATGGTAAGTGACATTTCGGGGTTTCAATAGTTCAGAATTTGAACAACTTCATATTTTAGGCACAAGAGGGGTAACAAATCACAACTTTAGTTTCTTATTTCCACATATAAAAAACTAATTTATATTATAAATGACAGAAAATATTTGGAGCGAAATTGTGACATAATCTATGATCTAATCTAGTTAAAATTCATACAGTCAAAGACAGAACGCGGAATCGAATTATCGAATTACTGGTTGTCAACGATGAAAAATTTATAAAATTTGGAAACAGGTTATTGTTGGAATGACTGGTGGCATAAAGAGCAGGAAACACCAAATTAGAAAATTGCAGATTTTAAAAAAATGAATAGATACTTTACATAATTGATTATATGAGTAATGAATTATAGGCAAGAGGATTATAATATAAAAAAATGGAAACTGGAAAATGCGGAATTAAAAGTTAGGAAAAATTGTTTCTATTTCAATCTTAAAAACTATAAAAGCGAGGAAGGGCATGACAAAAGAATGATTCAAAATTTTGTTGGTTGTTATGAAGTTGTGTGTGGAAGTTGGAGTGCAAAATTAATGGTAATGCACTAATAATAAACAACACGTATGCAAAAGTAGTTGAGCAAGGCAGTAGAGGTAGAGCAGCATTTATTCAACTTGTTAAGAAATCCAGAGTGGAAGCTGACATAATAAAGTGCAAGACACACAACTACAAGGGAGCAGAGGTTAGCAGATATTTAAAGCGAAAAAGAAAGAGTTTGAAATGCCGGAGCGGTTTGAAGAAAAGTTGTGTGGAATTTTTATAAGGTGTATGTTTTGAAACTGAAAATATTTAATATATATATATATATATATATATATATATATATATATATATATATATATTAGGGTGATTCAAATAAAAAAATATATTTATGTTTGTGTTGCAAAGAGGCTCAAAAGTTTCAATTTGACGTAAAAAGATACCAGTTAAAATTTGAGCTCTTAATATTAATATTAAAACAGTCCGCATCGCGTTTTTCTATTTTCCATAAGAATAACATGGGAAAAAAGTTTTTTACACCTTATGAATTTTAGGGCTAGCCTGTCGTGTATCATATAAAAGATCATTTTGACTATTTTTGTAGAGAATTGAACGCTCTACAAAAAATGTCTTATGATTTTTCGAGAAACCTAATAGTTTAAGAGTTAATTGAAACCAAAATTCAATTTATCCCAAATTTTAAAGTTTTTATGGATTACAGGAAATTTGATGGTTCTGTTGGAACAAATCTCCTAAAAAAATATGTTTATCTGAAATTTACTTACTTAAACTTAAACCATAATTGTTAATAAATTTTTGCAATAATGGGCCAGTGAATCTCTTTGAGATCATTTTTACCATCAATTAGCTTCGAAATCATAGGTCATCTCGTATTTGTTTAATTTAAAGACAAAAAATTTTCTTCAGTCATTTGAAATACTTACATAAGGAATACATTAACTGACGATTGGTTTTGTTTAAATAAAAAAAAATATTTACTTTTTCTATCAATAGTTTTAAAATTAAATCTAAATAAATATTATCATTGAAGATTTTTTTTATACAGTCTGGATAACGTTGCCGACGTTCTCGAACTACTTGTAACAAATACTTCTTCGATTAACGCAACTGCTCTTTCAGCTACGTCATTCGTTACTTCTAATGTTTTAAAAAATTCAGCACATTCGGTGTAACTATCATCATTAGACCAAGTTGAAATATCATTTTCGAAAAAATCGCTTGGTAAATCAAATTTTTTAAATAATTCCAGTGATGTTTGAGATACAAAATCACCTAAATCTTTTTGTAAAAATAATTCATGCTCATTTTCGAATACTTGATACCGCTGATTTATTGTTGTAGAGGCTGCTCAATCATCTTTCTTTTTATATCTTCGGAAACATTGGAATCAAATAAAAATATAACAGCTAATTCCTCATTTATGTATCACAAGTGGTCAATCATTTTAATAGGAAATCAATTTAAAAAAAAATTCTAAATCATTATTTGGTGCCAGAATAGCAGATGTCGCAGTAGAAAAACAATTTGAATGAAAAAGAGTTTCAGGGTCTAGATCGAACTCGGGGCCTCAACCTAGTGACTCTTGGGGAGTAGGCAGGTTGAGGCCCCGAGTTCTAGACCCTGAAACTCTTTTTCATTTTTTGTCTCTTGATAATGGCTCCAAATCAGGAGTCGAAACGTCGAGTATTTAACAAATTCAGACGCGGTTCTCACCCGGAACCTAGCTTAGTTCATAATAATGACCGCGGAAGCCTCTCAGAACATATATATATATATATATATATATATATATATATATATATATATATATAGAGAGAGAGAGAGAGAGAGAGAGAGAGAGAGAGAGAGAGAGAGAGAGAGAGAGAGAGAGAGAGTGAGAGTTTACTCAAACATTTTCAGAGCGGCACTAACTTTTAGATAAACTCTTTACGTCGCTTTAAGTATTTCGAGAACTTAGAACACCAACTCGCTCACATTTTCACTTGGGATTTAGAGGATTGATGAAATATCAAATTTTACATACGCTCCACTCGCTTTTCCACCGCTCCATGTTTAATATCATTAACGTATTCGAACGTCTTGCTTCTGAACTCACATGCACACTTCCTCCGCAGACATGTCTGAGTTGTCTGGCAAGTAAGTTATTAAACTAAAAACGAACTTTCGAACAAACTTCTTCGCGGTAATCTCTCCCCAAAACAAGATCTCAATTTCAATGCCAGAACCTTTCGGCGAACATTTTCATATTTAATTCAGTTTTCGATAGATTTACCTCTTATCAGAGAACAGAGACTGACAGGGCATCGCTTGGGAGTATTTATGAAATGAGGAGGAGGCGAACTCCACACCCCTCACCCCTCCACCTGTCATTCCGTTCGTTTGTCCTGCAGGCAGTGTTCTGCATTAAATATGGAGTTCGACTGTGGAGCTGTCAACGAAAACGTAATGGGGGAATAGAATTCCTATTAAATAGTAAAAATTGTGGCGACAAAAGAAAATACAATTCATTACTTCGTTTGCTTGTTGTATATGTTTTTTCTGAATAGCTGACAGGGTCCAAAGTGGGAGTAGTAAGTTTAAAGACAATAATTTAATTTTTTAATAATTAAGCAGACAAAACAGCTTGTTATGTTTAAATTGTATATTTATTTTTCATGTTAAAATTATTGTGCATAACAAGATCTTGTGCTACTAGTCTTGTTTTAAATCTCTACCCTCAGTCTGCGTGTAGTCTATAAACTGTCTAAAATATTTTGAGGATAAGATATTGCTCGAAAATAAAAGGGGTCTCCGAATTTCTTTCCCTCTATCCAACGCTTTTTTGTTGCGAATTTGCTAAAATCTGAATTTGTTTTTAGGGTTCCGTATATACAATATACGGATACCCTTATAATATCACTCAGGATTTCTGCCTCTGTCACATCACAGCCATTTTCTCCTAAACTATTGGACGGAAGAGGTTGAAATTTTTTTTTATCAATGTATAGTTTGGTGACCCGATCAGGAGTACATATCGTAAAAGAAAAACATTTGATTTTAGGGGTACTTCTGGGGGGAAAACTAAAAAAATCGACCGTTCCCCCCCTGATCTCCGAAATTACTGAGCCTAAAATTTTGAAAAAAATAGGAAATATAGAGCGTTGTCCAGACTTTACAGGATAATTAAGGAGACACAATTAATATTAATTTTGGGGGGGCAAATTATAGAATTAAATAAAAATTTAAAAATAAAAAATTTTCAAACGCATCACGTAATATATCAAATGATCATTCTGAGGAACACAAATTTTTTTTTTCATATTTAAAAAAATATATTAAAAAAGATATTAACGAAAATATACCAAAATTTACCCATTCCCCCCCTCTTATCTCCGAAACTATAAAACGTAAAGTTTTGAAAAAAAATCGATTTATAGGTTCTGACCTGAAGTTTACTGGAAAAATAATTAAAATAATTAAACGGAAAATATAAAATTAAAATTGTTTCTAACCCATCATGTTATATATCAAATGAGAGGGCTCATTACGACGAAAACAAATATATTTTTTACAAAATTTTAAAATAAATAAATTAAAAGGTATTAACAAAAATATAAAAAAATTTACCCATTCCCCCCCCCCTTATCTCCGAAACCATATGCTGGAAAATTTTGAAAAAAAAAGGAGGTATAGCCCCTCACCTGAACTTTACTGGAAAATTAAGGAGAAACCCCTAATATTTATTTTGGGGGGTCAAATTATAGAACTAAATGGAAAATTAAAATTAAAATTGTTTCTAATCCTTCATGTTATATATCAAATGAAAGGGCTCATTATGACGAAAACAAATATATTTTTTCATATTTTTAAAATAAATAAATTAAAAGATATTAACAAAAATATAAAAAAATTTACCCATCCCTCCTATCTCCGAAACCATAAGCTGGACAATTTTTAAAAAACAATGGAGGTATAGCCCCTCACCTAAACTTTACTGGAAAAATAAGGAAAAACCCCTAATATTTTGGGGGGCAAATTATAGAATTAAATGGAAAATATAAAATTAAAATTGTTTCTAACCCAGCATGTTATATATCTAATAAAAGGGCTCATGATGAAGAAAACAAATATATTTTTTCCATATTTATAAAATAAATTAATTAAAAGAAATTAACAAAAATATAAAAAATTTTACCCATTCCCTTATCTCCGAAACCATAAGCTGAAAAATTTTCAAAAACTGAAAGTATAGCCCCTCACCTGAACTTTACTGGAAAAATAAGAAGAAACCCCTAATATTCATTTTGGGGGCAAATTATAGAATTAAATGGAAAATAAAAAGTTATAATTGTTTCTAACGGGTCATGTAATATATCAAATCCCAGGGCTCATTATGACGAATAGGTACAAATATATTTTTTTAATTTTTTTTAAAATGAATATTTTAAAATATATTAAAAAAATATTTTAAAAGAATTACCCATTCTCCCCGTTATTCCCCAAACTCTAAGACCTCTTTTTTTTTTGTTTATAGGAAAAATATGAAAAAAATCCCTAATTCTATTATATGGCCTCCAAATAATAGAATTAAACGGAAAATAAGTTACTAGAAAACCCCCATAGTAATTTTAGGGACAAATTATACAATTAAATGGAAAATAAAGATTCAATTTTCAAACGTATCATGTAATATATCAGATAAAAGGCTCATTATGTGAATTACAAATATAACATATTTTTAAATCATTTGTATAAAAGATATTAAAAATATTAAACATCGACTTAATTCCCACTTTAGAAACTACACTATTTAAAATTTGAAAAATATATTTTATTTATATATTTTAAATAATTTGAATAACATTTAATAATTTATAATTTAAACATTGACCTATTTTGCCGTTTTTCTTCCAATCTACAGAGCCTCCAATCTCAGACAGATTATAAAAGGCATATCTGAAAGTTTATTAGTAAAATAAAACTCTAATGTTACTTTTTGGGGGCCAAATTAGAAAATTTAATATATATGTATTGTGATAAAAATCAAGCGAATCCTAAAGCAGATAAAATAAAAAGTCTATTTTTGGAAAATCAAAGTGTATATTTTTTATAAATTTAAAACGTTTCCTTTAAAAGATATAAGGGTAAGTATAAGAAAATGCACTCATTCCCTGCTTGTCTGAATTTGGAATATTCGAATCTTGAGGGTGGTACGGAACCCTAAGTATGCGAGTCCAACTCGCACTTGACCAAATTATTAAATGTAGCTGTAAACAAGCAGGTTGTGCGTTATTAGTTTGAGGTAAATCCCACGTTTTTTCTGAATCATCACACGCAGACTCTCATAAAGTTAATGGGTCATTCCATGTCAAATCGACAAATAGTTGATAGAGAGTTTTGTCTCATCATAAAACGAAGTTCTGCCAAAGGAAAAAAATAAAAAATTTTTTCCTAAGAGATATTCAAAATTAAAAATTCACTGTTTTTCCGATTTTATGAGTGTAGTTATTTAAAATTTCAGAAACTACTGAATATTAGAAAAAAATCTGGTACATTTTTACATTTTTAGAAAAAACTTTTGAAAAAAAATTTGAAAATTATGAAAATTAAAAAATTTTGAATTTTTCAAAATCGTGGAAAGTAAAATTTTTTATATTATACCTCTAACATATCGAAAGAAATTCTGAAATTTTCAGAAGAGTGTTCTTTTTTGTTTTAAAGATATGAACTTTTGAATTTTGGCAAAATAGTTTTTTCTATTTTTTCAACTTTTTTGTTGAATATCATTATTCTATCACATGATTACCTAAATTTGAGGTCTAAAATATTTTTCTTATGTTAATGGGATGTAAAACCATAAATATCTCAAAATATATTATAGATTTAACTTTAAATCAAAACTTAAATAATGTTAAAAGTGTCACACTCTGCCATCTATGTTCCCATCAGTGAAATCACTATTATCGATAGAGCCCATGCCAGAATTCACTAGAGGACCTATTTCTTATGATTATTATTACTAGTACCTAGGTGACCGAGCTTCACTCGTAAATTCAAAGTTACATCATAAATATACATATATCAAAATAATCGGACATTTGCTATTATTTATTTATTTATTATTATTATTTTGAACTAGCTAATATAATATGTTTTTCTTACATTTTTTAAATTACATTCTGTAATCCTACAATTCTGCTCCCTCCTGTATTTCAACCACCCTATATATGCAACTGCTTATGAATAACCCATTCAAACATTTTTTAATCACCCTGTATAATTAAAATTCCACTTGATTCTATATTCCAACCATCCTGTACATGCGACCGGTTTTAGGCCATTCTACAAGCAAGCTACCCTATAATAGATTTATGTTAAAACATTTTCTTAACCACTTCGTATTATTACAATTCCGATTCACCCTATATGTGAAACTTTTTATAAGGTACCAAATATAACATTTTTGTGTTAACTGTATAACTATAATATTACACCACCATATGTTTTTAACTTCCCTGTATATGCATTTGCTTATGGCCAGTCATTGTAATATTTTTTGAACCACCATCCATAATTATAATTTCAATATTTACAGGGTGGTTACAATATAGGATGTACTGAAATTATAATTATGCATAGTGGTTCAAAAAATATTACAATGAGTGGCCATAGGCAAATGCATATAAAGGGTAGTTAAAAACATATGGTGGTGTAATATTATAGTTATACAGTGTGATATAAAATATGTTAGCACAAAAATGTTATATTTGGTAGCTTATAAAAAGTTTCACATATAGGGTGAATCGGAATTGTAATTATACGATGTGGTTAAGAAAATGTTTGAACATAAATGTATTATAGGGTAGCTTGCTTGTAGAATGCGGTCGCATATACAGGATGGTTGGAATATGGAATCAAGTGGAATTTTAATTACACAGGGTGATTAAAAAATGTTTGAATGGGTTATTCATAAGCAGTTGCATATATAGGGTGGTTGAAATACAGGAGAGAGCAGAATAGTAGGATTACACAATGTAATTTAAAAAATGTAAGAAAAACATATTATATTAGCTAGTTCAAAATAAGTTTACATAGCAAATGTCCGATTATTTTGATATATGTACATTTATGATGGAACTTTGAGTTTACGAGTGAAGCTCGGTCACCCAAGTACTAGTAATAATAATCATAAGAAATAGCGCCCTCTAGTGCATTCTGGCATGGGCTCTATCGATAATAGTGATTTCACTGATGGGAACATAGATGGCAGAGTGTGACACTTTGAACATTATTTAAGTTTTGATTTAAAGTTAAATCTATAATATATTTTGAGATATTTATGGTTTTACATGCCATCAACATAAGAAAAATATTTTAGACCTCAAATTTCGGTAATCATGTGATGGAATAATGATATTCAACAAAAAAAGTTGAAAAAATAGAAAAAAAATTATTTTGCCAAAATTCAAAAATTCAATCTTTGAAACAAAAAGGAACACCCCTCTGAAAATTTCAGAATTTCTTTCGATATGTTGTATAATCTAAAAAATTTTGAGGGCAGAATTTTCCCGCGATGGTTACTTTCCACGATTTTGAAAAATTCAAAATTTTTTAATTATGATAATTTTCAAAATTTTTTTTTCTCATACCTCTAAGTGTCTTCTAAAAATTACTATATATATATTTTTTTAATATTCAGTAGTTTCTGAAATATAAAATCGGAAAAGCAGTGAAATTTTTAATTTTGAATATCTCTTAGGAAATTTTTTTAAGAATTTGTCGATTTGACATGGAATGACCCTAATATATAGGTAGAAATACTGTTGGGACAATATTTCTGTTGGAAACTTTAGCACTTGTGTATCATAACCTGTTTCAAAATCAAAACCAACCGATTTTTGAAGAAATAGTTAATGTATATCGTTCAAGTTTAGTAAGCAAGCTGTATTTCAACAATATCAAACCCCGGCGCATTATTTTAGAGCAGCTCGAATTTGGCATAACGAAAATTACTATAATCGATGAATTGATAGTAGCAGTCCTATCGAATGGCCAGCTGGTTCACTAGATTTGACGCCGGCAGATTTTTTTTGTGGGAATATTTGAACCCGATTCATTAGACTGACTACCTAGAAAACAGAATAAGACGCATTATATGCTAATATCCCAGAAACGGTTATAAATGTGAGAGTTGAATTCCAGGGAAGGCAGTGGGCCTAAGGTGGCCTATTGAGCAGTTAATATATTAATTGACATACCCAGGTGAGTTTTAATCAAACTTAGGTTAATTGGCATTTTGCGTTTTTTTTTTTTGGTAAGGAAAATATTGTTCCTGAAACAGTTTTATTTAATAATGGGCTAGATATTTCTTCAAAATTCAATTTGATGTAAAGGAACTATAAACCCGACTAATATGTGGCAATTTTTTGGTTAACTATTGGAGTATACCATCATTTGAACAAAAAAAAGCGTCAATATACCATCCCAATCGGTCCAGTCGTTCATACAAGGTGTAAATAATTTGACTGGATATATTTTAGCTGGAGATAGTATACACCAGTTCATACAAAAAAACTATTATACCAACAAAATCGAAAATACATTTTAAGTAAATTATTGTCAATGCGGCAACATCGCCTCCTACGAAAAAAATTGAATTGTCTTGTAGAGAATTAGATTTGTTTCGGTAAGCAAATCGTTTAAGACAGTTTTCTGAATTAGATTTTATCTTTTTTATTAATTTTTTGAGAAAAATTCCCGAAATTATTTTAAAAGATAGAATGATAAAAAGCTATTGAGGTATTATTTAGAAACAGCTCCATCCAATATAATGTAAAACGATCTATTTAAGCTGATTAGTTATTCAGAAACACATACGTTAATTTCAAGTCTTTCTGTTAGACAAATTTAAGTGCTTAACTAATAAATAAACTCCAAAGTTATTGTTTTCAACTGAAAAATTGCACCAGACTGCACGATTTGATCCACTTCTTGTAAAAATTTAGCATTTTTCACTATAAATAAACGTTTTACGGAAACTGCAATGTGACAAACTAGTTAGCATTTGGAATGTAAACGAAACAAACAAAAAATACAAATACAGACACTATATTCGTTGGAACGAACATCAGAGTAATCGCGCTGTTGCAATATGTTTTCAGTCAGTTTGCGGTGTAGTTCCAATTTCTTTTTATTTATCAAAAGAGTTGTTTGTCAGTGATTAGTAAATTCATGTGATTTGTTTAGTAGCTACATTAGAAGAGTCAAATGCGTTTTGAATGCAAAATTATCTCTTTGTTACTGTAAAAGTGGGTGCAAAATTCTTATCATTTTCTTTTTTGGTGACGAAACTTTGGTTATTTTTAAAAAATGTTATAAGGGTTTTGCTTTATTTTCACCTGAGCTCTAATTCCTGAAATTATGTGGGCGCAATCCGTATACATCCCGTATACATACCAGCTCTACCGGCTAGATATATTACGGTTTGTTAGAATTAATTTATAATTCATATTAAGGCTGATTTGTTAACTGTTTACAACAGTTAGGTTCAGTTTCCAACTTTTATATTGTAATTTTATTGCAAAAAAGGCATATTTTATTAAAAAACATATTATTTTATCTTTTCATCTTGTACCCTCTTTTATTTGGTTTACAATCTAGCCTGTTAATAACGACTTATTGCCTAAATTGAATCGAGTGATGTTTACAAACGAACGCGAAAATACGTATAATCTGAAATCGTCATCGTCACATATTTAATTCTTTTTAAGGATACAATGAGTAAAATCCGACCTGACACACTCATCGTCTGACAAAAATCAACGATCCATTTCAACCAATGATTCGAGTCTCAGTGACGTATGTGCACCCATTACGGTTGGATTTGCTCTCAATCATCATTAGATATGCCATGTATCATCTGTCGCAGTTTGTGACATTGATGACCAGTGAAAAATGCGAATATCTTCGGGTGGATTATTACGGAATGAACAATTATAGTTGTATCGATGATGGCGTATTATCAGAACGGGAAACAAGTTGCGTGAAAGCTTAAAATTGGCCCATTGTTACGGTTTTCGAGTCAGCTGAAAAGTGAAGCAGTTGTAACAGAAAATATCGATCAGAATTGTACCTCCTTAAGAGTTTTTAAACTTGTATCGTTTTCAAGTTATTTAAAAATAATTAAAAAATTATAGCTGGTAACATGTAAGGAATTTTTATTATTGTTATTCACTATATCGATTTTTGTAATGTTTTATGAGTCTGAATGCTTGTTTGACAGAACTTGGAGTTTAGGTGACTGTGGTTTTCAATTCAGCTAATATTTTTTGCATGAAGTTATGACAGGTGATTCTGCACCAATTTCAATTATTATTGTTTGTTGACTAGACTTTGAAGTTGGTACCGTTTACATTTGAAATTAAAATTCCAGACATTTAAGTGTTTCACTTGGTGATTCACTAAATGGTTATTTGAAGTTGATAACAAAGCTAGACATTTACTTCTCGTCGGTTCCTACACCAGGCTTTTGAGTAGAGTACCCTTAGAAACAAATCAGTTTAGTTAATTACTTTATTTACTCTTCTATATTGCTTCTGGATTTGAGTTCGTACAAAAGTTTTCTCAAATTGCTAGCATTTACCGGCCTCTCTGTTTATTACTTGATACACTTATGTTATTACTTCGAAAATCCTCACGAATATATCTACATCTTGCTTCCTTTCATATTAATAGTCTCTTTCTCCTATCTCAAGCAGCTTAATATTTCCTTGCCACTTGTACCTTCAACTGTTCACCACCAAGTCGTATCTTTACTATAAAGTCCAATTTCCGTTACAATCACTTCCGTCACTGACTTCATTTTTCCAGAACTTTAGCTGTTTGATTGCTAGAAACATCATTTTTCTGCTCATGGAGGCTTATGATTGTTGATGCAAATGCAAACTCAAAGCCAGCTCAGAAATAGCCTATTCAGTCTGCTTTCTGATAATTACCTTCCTATTGTACCGCTCTATATACCCTGTCATCAAAAGCATCATCAGGTTTTTGTGCAAGGAAAAATCCTTTGAATAATAGCAGTAGGTGTAACTTTTCTGCTTGTGGCAAATTGGTAGTACATGCGAATGTAAGGAATCAACAACTATAGATATCAATTTTTGAAGCAGAATCTGTTACGAGGGCTGCCTTTATTGTTTTTCAAAATATTCCCCATGAAGATCTATACACTTTTGCATGCGTTTGAACCAATTGTCGAAGCACTTTTTCCACTCTGATTGAGGTATCTCCAAAACATGCATTCTGAACGCAGCAACCGCTTCTTCAGGTGTCGAAAAACATTGACCTCTCAGTTTGTTTTTTACGTAGGGGAATAAAAAGAAGTCATTTGGTGACAAGTCAGGACTATACGGCGGATGACTCATCAAATCGATGTTTTGAGTGGTCAAAAATGCAGTTGTTTGAGCCGATGTGTGAGAGCTCGCATTGTCGTGGTGAAGAGTGATCCATCTTCGGCGGTTGGTTTTCCTCATTTCTTGGAAGACAACTAGCAAACAAATGGTTGTGTACCACTCAGAATTGACTGTTCTGCGTTGTTCTAGTGGTACGGTTGCGACATGTCCAGTTTTTCCCAAAAAAACAGGCGATCATTTGCTTGGAAGTGCTTCGTGCGCGAACAACTTTTGTTGGATTCGGCTCATCTTGAAACACCCATACAGTCGACTGCTGTTTACTTTCGGGCTCATACGCGTAAATCCACCATTCATCACCTGTCACTATGTCATAAACGTGTTTGGAAGCACCGCGATCGTATTTTTTGAGCTTTTCTTTCGACCAATCGACACGAGCCTTTTTTTGAACGATTGACAAATTGTGTGGGATCCAACGCGAACAAATTTGTTTGACATTCAAATGTTTATGCAATATTAAATGTATGCTGGTCCCACTAATGTGTAAGGTTGCCTTAATCTCACGATAGGTCACATGACGATCTTGCAATATCAGTTCGCGCACAGCATCAATGGTTTCCGGAACAACAACTGTTTTTGGACGACCTTCACGAAATTCGTCTTGGAGTGAACTACGACCTCGATTGAATTCACCATACCATTGATAAACAGTGGTCCTTGATGGAGTTTCATCGCCAAAAATTAAATTAAGTTCATCCATGCACTCTTGCTGACTTAATCCACGTCGAAAGTTGTAAAAAATAATCGTACGAAAATGTTCACGATTTAATTCCATTTTTTGGCCGAGATGAATCCTATAATTTACTGTAAACAACACATAGCGCTAGTATGTCAAAACGCTCTGAGTACGTATAACCTCAAAAATGTCAAACTTTACGATAGAGCTGCCAGTTGTCAGATTGCAACACTAGGGTTGTCCAATCCCGAAATATAAAAGGCACCCCTCGTATACAACTAGTTTATAGTTGGAGACGAAATTATTAAAGTTTATTAATTATTCGATTGTGACATTTTCTGGTCATATTACTACGATGAGCAAGTCTCCCGTCAATTCCACCCCAGACTTGAATTTAATATTGGCACTAGTTTGGTCTATCACTTCTTCAATTCATTCCACCAAGTCATATTTAGAATCAAGACAAGAACACTAAGACCCAAATCTTGCAAGTATGTGATACATGCGGCAGCATTTCGTAACTAACTAAGTGGTTTCAAGATCAAATGACAGAGACGGCCAAACCAGATGAGTGATTTGATGGATACTACGGCAATGCCAACGGACCTGCCATATTATCAAAGATTCCCGCAGGGTCAGTCATCATCTATTACTAAATAAATTCTGAGATAGACAGTAGCGTTGTGTTCCAATTCTGTTCGTAGTAACAACCTGTATGATCCTCGCCTTCACATGTATTTATATTTGATGTTTGCTTCGTCTGATGACCAATTTTTGAATGGCAACATCATTTCATTGGAAGGACTAATTCAATATCGAGAAAATATTTGCACAGGCAAACCCACTTGTACACGGAAATTGGGAAAATCCAGCTCTTGGCAACCGCATTGATCAATATTAACCTTTGTCTTACCTCATACATTACCTTCCGTTCTTGCAAGGACTTGAGGGCTTGACCTCGTTCGATTTCTATTGCAATTCGTTGAAATTTCCGTACCGAATATAAACTCCAATTTGTCTTGGGAGTCTATAATAGAATAATCCGGCTCACTCGAAACAATCCATCGTACTTTCCGTCATACGAGCAGAAACACACGAATTAGATCGTGAACAGTTAGTTAGCGTCGAAGTTATTTCGACTGAAAACTTAACCGATGCAACGTCACGTCACTTCCCATGAATGCCCCATTGTCGGACGCCATATTGCCAGGCACAAGCGTATCGCTTCCATTCTCAACTTGCTCGGAAATAACCTAGATGCGGGGACGCAAACCGACGTGTTCTATGAATACGTCTGGAAAACGATTTCTGGATGAGATATCTCTCGCGTTTTCGATAAGAATGTCGTTACAGTGACACTTCCAGAGCTAGAGGGTGGGAAAATGTGCGTGTTTATACACAAGGAACAAAAATGAGATAATTGTGTCGAGCCTCCTTTCGAGGGGATGTTTTATTAATCCTCGAGGTGACAGTTGTGGGAAAAAATAAATGGATTTCGATTGTTATTGTGTTCACCTGAGTTCCTTTAACAATGTTTTTGATGTCAGATGGAACGCTGATCAAATCAATTGATAAAACATTTATTATTTGTTCCAATAAAAGGCGTTGTCAATTATCTTTCACGTCTGATAAAGCTGGCACTTGTTCCTTTAGAATAAAGTGTTTGACTTTCAATTGATAAGGTGTTCCGATACGGTTCAATGCTGAGACTCTTTTCCATTTTTATCCTCTCACTAATACAGATGGCTGTCATCCAAAATATCTACCATGGCCATAGATTGCAAAAAAGTCTTTGTTATATTAGAATTGAATTGAATTAGAATATAGATTTGTTGCACTATGGATTGAGACATAATTTAGTTTGAAGGGTAGATATCATATACAGGGTGTCCCATAATAATGGACAATTCGATAACTGCAGTTAGAGATGGTGCTAAAGTGGGTATTTGGTTTTTGAAAATTTGTGATATTTAAAAAACGGCTACATTTATTGAACTCAAATTTGGTACATACGAAGATCGAATTAGCTAAATCCATGTTTATTTTTTTAACAGCCCTTATAATTTGCGACGATAAATAATACAATTTCAATACAAAAAACGTATACTTGTTTAATCTCCATATTCCAAGCCGTTTTCGAGAGATTGCAATTCAAATACGGTACAGTATATCACCACAAGCAGCCTCAAAAAGACGTTTTTTAATACGCTTTTATTAAGTCGATGTGTCCGTATGTACCTATCTATCTATGTAACGGAAACTTTCAACGTAATTTTCACCAACTTAAAGAATTCCAATTAAGTTGAAAATTGACACACGTGTCAAGGCCCGATGATAATACAATTTGTTAAGTTGAATTTTCCCGTTTGTTGTCTTTTTGTCACTGTCAGTGTGACCATATTTCACAAAGAAAAACTACTGCTAATATGAGAAAAAAACTATTATAATCTACCAATGCATTTGCAGAAACTTACTAAAAAATCTACCCCCGTTTAAAGCTTAGAGGTTATACCTTTTGGAGATAGCCTGCAGTGTACAAATGTCGTGGTAACACCAAAGAGAGAGAGGACAAGAGCTGTTTCACTCTTTGGGGGCTGGAGTTGCTTCCAGTGAAACACGAACAGCATATTGTTCATTGGCTGCTTCCACCTACCGAGTGAAATAGCCTGTTAATGTCTCGATTTCTTCTCTTTCTAGCCTTGCCACGATTTTGTACATTGCAGACTATCTCCAGACTCTACATGCTCTAAGGTTTAAAGCCCGACGACAACTTAGAGCATGAAGGTACAAGCTCTAAGAACGACAATGACACCAATTTGATGACCTCCAATGGTGTACGATTAACAACTATTATCCAATGGGTGGCGCTGTGTTTACAAAGAGACAAAATCACAAATTACTGTAACTTAATCTTATATGTGTGCATATTTTTATTAATTTGCTCTCATATGAGGTTCGTGCAAATATTTAGTAATAACTACTAAACATTTCTTCTCTACCAAAAGCACTAGAAATATACCTAAAAACTACCAAAAAAGTAGTTTTCTACTAAATATGGTCACACTGGTTACTCTTCTTGACTAAATACAAATTCGTCTATTAACTACTACCATGTAGTTGGCAGTAGTAGATCTGCAATGAAATAGAAAGGTTAGCAAACATGAAGTAAACTTTTTAATTATAAATACTATAGACATCGTTATGAGACTAAAAACTAAAAAAGCACGCTTTAATAGCAAACCGAACTAAAAATAATAAAATAAAATAATTTTTAATTATGAACAGTTTATACTACAGTAGTAGAAAGTAAATAGCGTGGAGTGCATTTCACTATATTTGCATAACTCTCCTCTTATAAATAGAATAATTGTAAAATTTAATATTTCAAGCACCCCAAAAAAACATAAAAGTATTTTTTTTTTCAAAATTTGTTTTTTTTTTATGCTGGTGCAATTGAAGAGTAACACCCAAAATTGTATCTGATCTTGTTTTAAAAATATCGAAAGACTGACCTCAAGAGAAAAGTATCGTATACATTAACAATAAAATCAAATCTAGTAATAGACCGATACAATGCCATACATATTAGTATTAAATTCAACGGATTTATTAGCAACAAATCCTATCAATAATTTCGGGACTTAATTTAAATGTAAATGCGAATATTGTGGACTTTCTCATTCACAAAGTGCTTATAAATGTGGAACTACAAAAGAGCATTCGGTCAAACGGCTCCTGTTATTGTGCGTTGATATTAAAATTTGACCAGATATTGCAACCGTAATGAGAATGCAGAGTATTACTTTACACTGGAATCGAATTGAATATTCCGTCACGTTCTCTCATCTGCGGTTATATTTGATACGTGCTGAACGATTGTTACAATAATATTGTACATTTATTTACAAATAAAGTGAAGTGGAATATAACATACCGGTTGACGAGGCAGTTCTCGTGACAACGTGTAACGTTTATGCATACATGGGCTGATTAAATTCTGTTTAAATCAGATAATTGTTTCGGACATATTTAGGCTGGCAAAATTAAATTTTGTAAACAACTTAATTGCTCAAACTAGCCTGGCAAGCGGAAAATGTCAGATGGAGACCAATCAACAAGTGAAATGGATATATTGGTTATAATTCATTGTTAAATTTTGAACAAAACCTGCAGGCATATAAAGAAAAACATAATTTTGAACTCATATAAAGACTTAAAGAAAATGTAACCTTTAGCACGTGGTGACCAATATATTGATTTTCGAGAGTTTTGCACCCCCTAGTTATACAGTGAGGACGCGTGGGTTGGAACAAATTCATTTAAAATTCAGGTGTTGGTTTTTTGGAAAAACGTTCGAACACGTCGATTTTTTTCTGGACTGCGGTTTTTGTGATGATAAACTCATTTATACACGGTGGTCCAGAAATAAACTTTGGCCATCAACTTCATTTTTTCAAATGGAAACATTTGTTTTTTATTTTATTTTTGAATTCTGCATTGGATTCTAAGTATTTTTCATGTACAATGTCCTATATCGAAAATTATTAAAAAATTACATTTCTTTCTAAAGTTAAGAAATCAACGGTAAAAATAAGTCGATATGCTATTATCTTGGGGTACAGTCATACAAACACTTATGCTTTTGATTATTACGTACGTTTCGGTTTATTATTTAATCATCATCAGATAATAATAATACTTTGATAATCAATATCCTACATTACCATTTACTTAAAATGTTCAGTAAAAAGTACAATTTTAAAATTATTTCGCCCAACAATATGGCAATTCAAAGACATGCATACGCTAAGCTAGATCGAGCTTGGCATATGCATGTCTTTGAATTGCCATATAATTTCTACTGAACATTTTAAGTAAATGGTAATGTAGGATATTGATTATCAAAGCATTATTATCTGATGATGGTTAACTAATACACCAAAACGTTGGTAATAATCCAGACCATAAGTGTTTGATTGACTGTACCCCAAGATAATAGCATATCGAGTTGTTACAACAGTCAGAAACTGGTGTCACCAAAGGTAAAAATAAGGTGTTTGTTGGTTTGAACCCATTTATTTACGTCTTGTTTTTATGATTGTTGGCGGTATTTTAGTCGCATGAATGGAAACTCTTTTTTTAATGCTGGAGTTTTTAACACTTGTTTATTTCCATGAAAACTGTACTATAATTTTACTTCAAATATTTGGTTGTCAAGTGCAGTTGCAAAGTTCCAAAGTATGCCGCGTTTAACTGAAAAGCAGCGAATAGAAATTTTGACGATGGTGGGAGTTAGTAATATAGAAAAAAAGTTTCTCGAATTGGCCACGTAAGAGACAATTACAGAACCAAACATCTTCCAGAAGATACACAATTAAATGTTTTGCTCGATTTACAAGAAAATCCTCACAAATCCACTAGACAACTAGCCGCAGAACAGTCAATAAGTAAATCTTCTGTTCTAAAAGGCTTGCATAGAAATAAATGGCACCCATACAAAGTTCATTTAGTTTAGGAACTTACAGAAGAAGATTTGGACCGGAGAGTAGAAATTTGCTAAATAATGATGGATACATGCAATGCCAGCCCGCACTTTTCACATAAGATAGTTTTTTTCGACGAGGCAACATTTTTTTTAATGGTTCAGTAAACAGGCAAAATTTTCGATATTGGACATCAGAAAGCCCACATTGGATTATGGAAAGTCATACACAGTTGTCCAAGAATGTTAACGTATGGGCCGGAATTGTGGGTACTTCAATTGTGGTTCCTTTTTTTATTGAGGGAACACTTAACTCGGAAAAGTATTTAGACCTATTACAAAATGACATAATACACTGTTTGACAGAACTTTTCCCGAATGGTGAAAACCCCAATATACTGGCAGATTCGGTATGGTTTCAACAGGATGGAGCACCCCCGCACTATTCGCGAACAGTGCGAAATGATCTTGAAAATATTTTTCCAAATAGATGGATCGGAATTAGAGGTAATACCGAATGGCCAGCTAGGTCTCCAGATCTAAGCCCGTTAGATTTTTATCTTTAGGGTTACGTGAAATCGAAAGTCTACTTCAATAAGCCGGAAAATATCAAGGAATTAAAGAATAGAATTAATGCCATTGATTACTAGGCTTCTATAGTAAAGTAGTCTAGTTTATGACTCAAAAATATAAAAAAACTTACACGAAAGTCGGTCAAATCTGTATAAATTTGTGTGGTGAACGTACATTCAATTTTACAACAATTATATGTCATAGAAAAATCTATTATACAGATTTTACTGACGTTAGCTAAATAACAAGCATATGTATACCAGGAGTGTGCAGACATCTTAACGGCACGAACCCTATAAAAACTTGTGAACTAAATCAATTTTGCGTTATACGTCACGGTCGTTGTATTTTATTTCACTCTACTTTGTACAGACACAGTACCGAATTCTATCATGAAAAACTTCTTTTCAATAAACACCTATCCATGTTCCAATTTTTATATAACTAACTTTCAGTTCAACCTTTAGGCTATTTTAATTCACTTTAATTGTACATAAAACCGTACTCTCCGATAATCGGATGCAGACAGCGGCAAGGGTTAAAATCAAAGTTTGCGTCAAATATTAAACATTAATATTATGCAACCTGCTACCAAGTAAATTTAGATATCAAGTTTCGACATAGCTTAATGTTTGACGCCGCTGCAGCTGTGGGATAATATTCATGAGATCAATTAAGTTCCACGTTATACGGTCTTGATATACAAAATATTCTATTAGACTATGCCCCAAAGTGTTCTTTATCTACCTGATAGATGTAGTATTGTTTAAGAAAATATAATATCTAGGAAATTGTTATACAAAACAAACATATAAAGTTATTTTAAATTCTTTATTTACTGCTGGCACTGAATTCCAGCAGTAGAAACTCCTATTTGTCCGATAGATTTATAGGAAACTAAGAGGGTTAAAGCAATAGAGAAAATTGTTTTCTTCTAGTTTACAGAGCAATCGTTTTTCTTTTGTAAATAAAACTTCCTCGAAACTACGGTAAATTCCTGGAAACCTGCAATAACAATTATGATAATAAAGAGCTGTGTTTGTTCACGTCAATTCCTTTAAAATTACTTGAATAAAATCGACTTGTCTAAAGTTGTCTTTCACTTTATTTTTAGCATTATAGTAGGACAACAAATCATGTGATTAATATAAGGCTATTATTACGGAAATATGTTTCAACCGGGTTGTCTATCAAAATATGGACGCAAGTATATTTTAATAGAATTTTGTTAATTAATTTGTTAAAAAATGTTAACTTGTTTTTGAGAAGAATTTTAGTTTACTTAAAAGTTACAGGTGTAACGAATTTAAAACTTAGAGTTACTGGTTTTCACTGGGTCTCAATGTCATTGCAACAAGACATGCGAGAAGTCTAGTGCAGTGTCAGTGGCGTCGTTAAATGAAACTTTGTAACAATATATAATAATAATAATATACAAACCGACTCTATCCCAATCAGAAGGGGTATATTCCAGGAAGACTCTCTTAGCCCGCTGTGGTTCTGCCTTGCCGTGAACCCACTCTCACACAAACTGAACTCGACTAACTTTGGATTCAGTCTCAAGCACAACAACGTACAAGCATTAAAGATAAACTATTTGTTATACATGGATGACTTAAAGTTGATGACAGCTACGATACAACAGCTGCATGATATGCTTAAAATAGTAGAAGGGTTCTCTAGTGACATCCATATGCAGTTTGGCTTGGACAAATGCCGAATTATTAATATAGTTAAAGGCAAAAGACAGCAGGGGCCCTACGAAATGGGAGATGGCACCTCAATAGAATCCATGGAGGAATGGAGGAAGGCCATACTTACAAATACCTTGGAATAAAGCAGGCTCAACGAATTGATCACACCGCCATGAAAAAGGACGTAACAAGAGAGTTTTTTAAAAGGGTAAGACGACTGCTGAAGACCAAACTTAACAGTAAAAATCTGTTTCAGGCTATTAACACCTACGCGTGTTCGGTGCTTAGTTACTCTTTCGGTATAGTTAACTGGTGCAAGACCGACATTGAACAATTACAACGGAAAGTTCGAGTACTACTAACAAAAGCTCAAAATCACCATCCAAAGAGCTGTGTCGAACGTACAACATTGCCCAGGTGTGAAGAAGGAAGAGGATTGGCAGATATAGGAAAGTTACTTAATCAACAAATTTCTAATTTGCGTAATCATTTCCAGAAACTCGCAGAATTTTCTGATCTACATAGAGTCATATGCCAGGTTGATGACTCAACACCTCTGCGACTGACAGAACAACAAGTTCAAGTATACCACCAGACAACTGATCAGGAACTGCTCAAATGGAAAGAGAAGCCCCTTCATGGAAGACATGTAAATGACGTCAACCAAGATTATGTCGACAGTTCAGCGTCGAGCTACTGGTTGATCTCTGGTAATATGTTTCCTGAAACGGAAGGCTTTATATTGGCAATCCAAGATCAAGTAATTCCAACTAAGAACTATCTAAAGTACATCGTCAAAGACCCTTCTATCAACAACGACAGATGCAGATATGGTTGCCCAACATCTGAATCTATCCTGCATATTACAGGAGATTGCCAAGCGTTCGCTGCAACTGAATACAAAGAACGACACGATGCTGTGGCAAAAATACTGCACCAGGAACTAGCGCTGAAACTTGAGCTATCACAGTCGATTAGAACACCCTACTATATATACAAACCAGAATCTATTTTGGAAAATAACAACTACCTGGCAAGGGCTCCCACAGAGCTAAACCCTTTTGATATCTAGGATATCTGGGGTTTAGTGAATTTTCCCCTAAAGGCACTCATAGCGTGCCATAGAGTCAAGTCGAATAATATACGATTTTATTGCACATTAAAAAGTACAGAGCCGAAGTTTAGCCATAGGCCATTCACACTTAACTATTATATATCAAGATGAAAAGTCTAAAACAGTAAGTCTGTGACCCTCGAGTCACACTTTTCCCATACTGTATAAATTATTCACTACTTCGATCACATTTCATTATTGAAAATCCTAGATGTCGGTCTTACATCTCGCGTCTTCAAACATTTCATTATATTTCTTGGGCCATCATTGAAGATGATTTCATTGCCATAACTTTTAGAACTTATTTAATGGGTTTCCTTTTGAGCAGTCTATGACAAATAGCTATAGCGCAAAAACTGAAAGGTTTGTGTTGTTAACACGTTTAATTTTAATTTCAATGAGAAGATTATATCATAAAATTGTATGTTTTTATTTACTCTTCGGGTTTATTTAAAAACACAGACGAACTCACTGTAATTGATTTCCACCAATTTTATGTACACACAACCATTTAAAATTTATTTTAAAAACCTGCTACTAAATACTGGCTGAATCCTTCCGTCAGCTCTCCGTATTTATATATTTCTTCTCGGAATTCTTTAGAAGGTTCTGGATCATTCGATGGGATTCGATGAATTTTTATAATGCCAGCGGCCGCCAGGGCAACAATATTTCGAATTCCAAGAAATATTGGATGAATGGCGGTTCCTCGAAATATCGAACTTCCGTCACAATAGTGATGCTATTGTCTGACCAAAAAAAAAATAGGCAAAATTCAATTTTGAAACTTGCGGTTTCATGACTAAAGCACTTACCATTCTTGTTACCATGTTTTATCAATTTTATGTGAAACACAGTAGTAAAATTGTCGACAATCCAATCGTGGCAATTTCAAGCCTTATGGTTTCATGACTACTAGCTGTCGCCCAGTGGTCGAAATTCGACCAATTGTGTCAATATCTCTGGCAGGTTAAGTAACATGAAAATTTTATCGTGACATTCTATCTTAGGACTTTAGGGAAAACAGCAATTACACAGAACGGATCAAGATTCGGAACCTCAGTGTGATAGTTTCCTCGAAAATCCTAGATGTCGGTCTTACATCTCGCTTCTACAAATAAGTAACGAAATTCAAGTTTTTTTCAGATATAATTCATAGAACTTTATTTGTGTTCAAATTCGTAATTCTTAATTTAATATGACAACAATTCAACTGCTAATGGGCTACCCTACATATTTATTTTTTCTAACACCCCTGTATTGCTATAATTGCACTCAATTCTCTAACATTTATTAAAATCCTCATTATAATAATTCCATCTCATTATATATTTCTACCATCCTGTATATGCAAATGCTTATGGACCACGCATAATATTTTTTAACATTTTTCAACCACCGGGTAAACCATTCTGTACATGCCACTGCCTATGACCCACCATATTTACTCTTTTTGTTTATGAACTTTTTAATTATCTTCTGTAACTATACTCCGACCTATATTTCAATCATTATATATATGGAACTCTTCGTGGTCTACTCTATAAATCATTTCCTATTCTAACAGTTTTTATCACCATCCTGTATATCAATAATTCCTCTTACCCTATATTTCATCTTAACTATATATACAACTGCTTATGGGTTACGAAATGTTGCATTTCTATTTCCGCCACCCTGTATATGCATCTATGTATAACATTTTTTGCACCACCCTATATAACTGTAATTTTACTGCACCTTCTATTCCAAGAACCCTGTAAATTCAACCGCTAATGGGCTTCCCTATATAATTATTTTATTAGCTATAATTGCACTCTACTCTATATTTTAAACACCCTAAATATGCAACTGCTTATGTGCCCCCCATTAAAAAAATTATTTCTAACATATCTGGAATCGCCCTGTATAATTATGATATTCAACGATTACCCACTAAACAATAACAACGCTTGCATGCCACCTCCAGAAGTACATGCTCTAAGCATATAATAGCATTGGTCTGTCTATATATAATTACTCAATGGTTTGAGTCTGGCGGCAGCGGCACGCGGCACATTCATTTGTTTGGCATTGACATTATTGACGTAAATAATGAATTTTTATTATATTTTATTTAATGAATGAACCAATATTATAAATTAAGATTAGCATTCTGCACTGAAGGTCGTCAGTAGCTACTAAACAAAACAAAAATGGAGAAAATCGGTTGAGCAACAGAGGAGAAAATGGTACCTAATCGTTTTGTCTTAGCCTATTTATATATAGATAACACCATCATCATCAGGCAATCGATCAAGTCCATTTTTTTTTATTCAGGTACATTGAAGATACATAAATTAATTTGCACCAATTGGAATATGGATATGTTTACTGCTCACGTTTTTATTTTTACAAATACAAATTACACCAGCCTAGCTAAATTTGATTTTGACTTTTTTGGATACATCAAATTGAAAAAGGTTTTCTCGAATTATCTCAGCATTTTTGGTAAAGCCCATCATTCGAATAATAAAAGAAACACCACTTGACCGTCTTGGCTTGGCTCTCAATACCAAATCCTGCTCTCGCTATCGGAATCTCCGAGCGTGACGGGACAAAAAACGAAATTCGGCTTTTGTTTCGAATACAAATCACTTGTCTCTGTGCTTGACTATTGACCCGTGTCATATTTTAACTCTCAAATGCCACATTGTTTGGGCGAAATGTCGTTTAAACCTATTGAGAGATCCCGAAGGGAGTGCCGAAGGATATTCCTTATCTGCTATCGACAATGTCATACACCCTTTTCATCAATAAACAAAAGGACAATGGATATGGATGAAGGTAAATTTCGTTTGTTTGCCTCGCTCGAGAGAAGCTGGCAAAACACGACGAACGGCTGAATTGACGCTTGGTAATGAAATGGATTGATGGAATGGGGGAATTGACGTGGTATTTAGCATTCATGGAATTTAAAGAAATCTACAATGTGAATCACTGTAAATGTTATACAACGCTTTGAGAAAAAGAAGTTCACTGTATTTGACTTCAGAATTGTAATGTTTACAAAAACTATAGCAAAAAACTCAATTAATGAGCAATATTAAACTTAGATTTAACAGTACCTTTAGGTAATAATATTTTACCGATCAAAGCAAAACAAAAACTCAATTATGGTGGTTAATTGTCCAAATTGTTTAACAAATACTCATGTACTATAGGAACCAAAGTTGCTGACACACTCCCTTTTAATAATAGAGCTTGTAATGTCTTCGATGATACATTACATATAATATCCTAAAAAATGTATGAATTAGATGTTGCGGTTTTAGTTCAATGCTGGTTTAATGCATATATGTAATTGACGAAGAACCTTTCGCGGAACAATCAATAAAATATTGTATCGTCACGTAAATTAAATCACCAAATAAAAGTTAATCACTGACCTTTTACGTCGAAGCTCTGCAGGTGGTATTTTCGTTGTTCTTCTTTCTTCAGAGACTAGCCCCGCAGAAGCAGGAACTGTTTTAGAGCTTCGTCTGGACAACACGTTACACAAAAAATAGCGACGTAATGTTGATTGAGCAAACAAAAATGCGGGTCTAACAAACAAATGATGCGCTTTTGTAAACACACAAGAAACAAATGAAAGCGGTTGTTACGACCGGAACTATAATTCGCGAAATCGTAACACAATAACAACAAAAAGCAGCCGTCTTAAGACGGAATCAAAAAAGCGTCCGAATAGCCCGGAAGTCAATACACGAGACACGAATACTGTCTTTATTTTACAGGCAAACAACACTTAAAATTAGCATTAGCGCGACGGTTTTGGAAAAGGTGCAGAAGTTTAAATATCAATGAAGTAATTCAATCAAATTTAAACAATACACTAAACAAATTGCGGGAACGCAACAGAGCTTATAATTAAAATAAATATATAGTGAATTGACGAGGATATCTTACAGTTTATTTGCATGTAAATTATCTACTAATCTGGTTAACGCCTTGTGACATGAAATTGTTAATAAAGACAACTTATCAAATATTTTTATAAACATTAACCTTACACTCACACTTGTGAATGACAGCTCTTCGTGGGGAACATTTCTTGGGAAGTGGATATAGTAATGACAAAACAAAGGAAGAAGAATAAATATAATAATTATTAATTACTCAATTTATCAATCATATCCTTCAAAATTTGACTATCGAAATTAAATTGTATAAACACTTATATCTTAGAAAAATACTTCACGAGAATTATCATGGTACTTCTATTTCATGCAAAGAAACATCAACGGTCCTAATGGAGAATCACCCAGATAGTAGGAACTACAGTGTACTCAAAAAGCTAAGAAATAATAGTAGCTCAGGAAACCCACAAAATGCAGCTCTGACAATAATTCAATTGTTTTACCTGCCATACCTTTGTGTGCAGTGTACATTGACTGAAACATAGGAAGGTCGTGCACATTAAAGGTTCAAATTCAATAAAGCTTCAACGTGCCTCAGTTCCGTTCAATATTGCTCCAGAACTGGATATATAATGCTATGGTTATTTATGTTAGGGGAGCTTTGCTGTAAAGACCTCCAACTACCCGAAGAATTTATGGTACTCTACTCGAATGCGCAAAAAGTACAGCACTACGTGACCGGATAGGAACCACGAGGCGCACATAGAATATTCCCTGGGTCATTCCGTGGTTCGTCATCTCCAGAACTCTAGAGAAATAGCCAAGGCGTTTGCAAAGAACTACGGCCAGTATCGTAACTTAAGAGCCAAGGTCCAGTGCTGGGAACGGTCCTTTATCTCGAAGATAAACAACGAGTAGCTACCAGAGACATCTTCTATTTGGTAACGAAAACATTATCATAGGACAAGCCAACTTATGGCGATCTTTGGAAGAATCTGGTAGAGTTGAGAACTATAATGATGGAGAAGACACTGAGGACCTTGGCGTGAGCGAAAAGTTAGCCTAAGTGTTGGATGGACTGAATTGGAGGGTGGTTAGAAGTATGACGGAAACTATCTTTCGATTCAGTGGCATCGACATCCTGTATCGCAGCCCAGATTCGAAGATCGTCGACTGTTATTTCCACCGAACATCTCGTTGTCGAAATGGAGAGTTCTACAAATATTGCCATACCGGATTCTTGGACATTCCGGGACGAAATAGTCTTGATGATATTTTGTGGAATCCGCATTTATCCCATATTTCGTGGAATCCAAGAGGTAGTCGGTCTGGCGCCTCGAGACCTGTGGGTGTTTGATCTTCTAGATCCTTCCTAGAAAAAGATATAAATACGGGAAGCCTACGACAGGATTCATTTTAATATTGGTGAACATAAATTGGAGTAAATTCGACTGAGTATTTAAATAAATCGACGAACCGAGAGTGTATAATTAAAACATTACAGAACTAGATAAACAAACATTTTGGATACTTTGCAAACTGATTTTGCTATTTCAACAACAACCAACAACAGTTTTCCACAGTGGTTACAAGATTTCAGGATTGCAATTGTTTTTTGATTCAGTATATGACTGTCACACATTTGTGTGGAACCTTTGGTGTGTCACAAAAGTAAAAACACAGTTTTGCACCCTAAGCCCAAACTTTTATTTTAAACACTCAACGCCGTTTCAACAACTTTAAATTGTCATCATCAAGAAGTAAACCAAACTAAATCGAAATTACAATTTTCTCTAATTTATACTACACTAAACTATTACTTAAGTAATTGGTACAAAGGGTAAATCCTAAGTAACTGAATTTTAAATAACAGATTTCAGAGATAAGGCAGATTTTATATAAGGCAATTATGTAAATTAGGATAATCGTTAATTACCTACCTACTTTTATACTACATTATTAAGTAATGACATTTTTAATACTTATTTTATGGATTCTTAGAAAGTAAACTATACAATGGACTGTATGGAATAGGACCCTTATCTGAATTCATTAGTTTATTATTTTTATAAATCATTATGCTTTCGTAAGAATTCAGTTCCCTATAATTATTTACTTGTTTAAGTAATTTTAAAGAAGATAAATCTACAGAGTGGTTGTGTTCTAAAACGTGATGTGCAACACTAGATTTATCCGCTCTTTCGTATTTCAAATGGGCAATATGCTCTTTGAAACGGGTACTGATAGATCTGCTTGTCTATTCATAATACTTTAAATCACAAGTATTACATATTACATTTGATTTCATAAATACCGGACTTCTCGAAATCAGGAAGTTTCTCTTTAGGATTGCCCAACAATTTCTGTAGTGTTGTAATTGTTCTATACACCGCCTTCATACCAAGTTCTTTAAAAACTTCCTTAAAACCCCTAGTATAACGACTGTACGGAATCGTGACAAACTTTTGTTCTTGTGACTCATTTCGAAAAGTTGACACTTCTTTCATTCGTAACCGAAGCCGTTTCTTCCTAATTAATTTATCTATAATATCTGTTGGATAACCATTACATGCAGCTATTTCTCTAATAGTTTTCTTTTCATTTTCAAACCTCTCTTTATTGAGAGGGAATGTGAACAACCGATGTACAAGGAAATTAATCCCCGCCATTGCATGTTGTTGACAGTGAAAAGACGTATTAGGTAAATATCTATATGTGCTTGTATCCTTCCTATATACATTAAAATCTAACTTAACACTATCATTTCTTAAAACTAATACATCTAAAAATGGTAGAGTACCCTTTTGTTCCTGTTCATATGTAAATTTAATAGAAGCAAACCTATTGTTAAGATACATAACAAAATCATTAATATTGAACTCATTAGTATTAAATATACCAAATATGTCATCCACATACCGTATCCATACCCTAGGAAAATACTGGGACTCATTTTTTGCTTCAACTTCGAACCTGCCCATGAACAAGTTGGCAAGGAACGGCGACAAGGGTTTTCCAATTTCAGTTCCTTCCTTCTGCTCACAAAAGCAACCTCCAAACTGAAAACAATTTTGGCTCATACATAATGTTGTGAGGGAAATTAACTCATTAATTTCTGCCTCACAAAAAGAGTTTTCAGGCAGTAAGTCTTCCAGGTACTTCAGAGTTTGTGGAATGGGTACACTAGGAAATAAAGAGCTAAATCAAACGATACCAAAATTTCTCCAGGTTGCAGCGAAACGTTTTGTATAGATTGAATAAACTCTAAAGAATTCTTTACGCTAAAGTTTTGCTGCGGACAAGGTAAATTTTCGAATCGTTTTGTTAATCACTTCGCATCAATCGCTGAAACAATCTGACGTACTGTTTTTCCCGGCTTGTGAATTTTTGCAAGGACATATAATTTATGTGAACCAGAACCTTATTCTTGCAATCTGACTGTAAGCTCTTGCCGAGTTAGTCTACCTGAAGATGGTTGAATTTAAAACAATTGTGTATTTTTTAATTAATGACTATCAATTAGTTTGAGTAAATTCATTAAATATTAAGTGTAGCGTAAAACAACAGTTTTGTTTTATCTTTTGTTCTCAGAATTCGGTTGATTTCGACCACATTCCTCAAGCAATAATCATGCTAACCAAATTAACAAGTTAATTATCTTAATTATTTCCCAAATCATGTACGCGTGATGTTTACCGTCTCTAATCCGTTACAATTTCCACATTCACCGACATTTTTATCGTACAACAGTTCTAAAATACCTCAAAAAAAAATGTCGTAAACGATCTCACATAGAAAGCTCCTTACAACACCATTACGATTCTCTTGAATCCAATCATCTGCATAATTAGTGGTAATATTTCATCTTCTTGGAAACCATTGCAACGTCGAGCGTTCTCATTTAGAAATGTTTTTCATCTCGAGAGAGAAAGAAACAAAAGAGAAAACTTACTATACGCGTTGTTACTGTGTTTTTGCCTCCGTCGATCGCTTTGCTCGAACAATTTAATCGATCATGCTGGTATTGAGACACTCAGGCAGAAATCTCGATTAATAATAAATCGAATGTACAAAACTCGTACGGTAACTGTATCGGTTCTGGTTCTCGTCGGATTGGTTTCTTTGGCATTCTGTTGGAAAGGCACACCTATAGCAACACGGGCGTTCGATCTTGAATTCTAAAGGTAACGCCAGTTTTTGTTGGTAGACAGGCTGGGAAATAAATGAAATCCATTAAAAACTATCAAGTTTTTGTTTTAATAATATCATTTTGTATTGACAATGGTAAATAATATTTTGTTGAAATACTGCATTAATTCGGACGATAGTTGATGGAAATACATAATGGAATTGATGACTTTCCTATATTTATATTCTATCTATGATCTAATTGAGGATTTTTAACACGTAAATGGTTAATTAAGAAGTGTAAAAAACACTCTTCTTTTCCCTTTAAAACCTCTCTTTGTTAAGAAGGAATGTCAACAACAGTTCCATAAGGAAATTAATCCCCGCCATTTTATGTTCTTGACGTTGTAAAGAAGTATGAGGTAAATATACATCAAACTCTAACTTATTGTTATCATTTCTTAAAACTAATACATTCAAACATAGTATATATGTATACACCACTCAACTTATTGACAACTTATTAAACAGAAAAATAAAGAAAATTGCTATAAAAGAAGTATATCCCATTGAGCCCAATCCCATACCTAAATTATATCATACTCACACATTCAATGGAACCCCCTCACAAAAATATCCCAATTTCTACAGCCTTCTCAACAAACAACAATGTATCTAGACATATAAAAAATAACAAAAATAAGACTGACACAAATTCTAGCTCGGGTGTCTATAGGTTGAACTGTGGGAGTTGCCCTAACTTCTATATTGGTCACACTGGAAGATCTTTCAATTCAAGAAGGCGCGAACACACTAAAGCTTTTGAAAATTAACAACACAATAAACCTACATATGCAGGGCACTTATTGTAAGAAAACCATATACCTCAAAATACATTCGAAATTTTGACATCTACAAAACAAAAGTAAAAAAAATTATATCTTCCATACTCTAGGAAAATACTGGGAGTCATTCTTTGCCTCAATTTCGTACCTGTCTATGAACAAATTGGTGATAAGGTACGGCGTCAAAAGGCTTCCCATTGCCGTTCCTTCATCTGCTCATTAAAACATTTTTTTACCTTTGTAAAATACCTATGGTTCCACAGCATTTCGTTTGAATTAAGAAGTTAAAAAGAAGTGGCCAAAACACGTATTTTACTCTCTATCGCCTACAAAATGTAATGAAAGGTTCAGCCTAAATAAACAGTGAGTACTTTTAGTCAAAAAAAGACAAACCCTAGCTAAAAGGTGTACTTTTCCAGCTCCTTGTCATTAACAGCCTATTAAATTCCTAAAGATGTTAAAGAAACCCCTAATCTAAGACAATTCGATTCAATAAAAATATCAACCGTATAATTTATTGAACGAATTGATACATCAAACAATGTTTTAAATTTCTTACACAACGAGCCCCATATAATAACTCAATTAATTTTTGATGTCCGTTCTAATTAAACCCAATATTATCCACAAATTACTAGCATTCACCTCCGGACTACTACTACTATTGCTACGAGAACTAGGTCTTTCTCTGTCACCTAACGCATAATTAAAAAAGAAATTCCTTATCATCTGAACATTATAAATTACCGGTTCTTCAACAAGTCACAAGATAATTTGATAGCAGCTTTCGTTAACGACTCTTGGTGGGTTCCTGGGTCTTTTCAACCGGTCGTAAAGTTCATATTCGGTCTTATTCACATCACACTTGAGATGTAAATGGCTTGAAAAGGTATTTAATTATAGAGGTAGGTCAGCGGAAGGCGATATCGAGTCTTAACCTTGATAGTGGGTCGCAGTAGCTAAAACTTTCTTTCGCTTGTTCTTGTAGATGGAATTAACGAAGGTGTGGTATAGTAAGAGATTATTAGTCGCTTTATCGGAACATTACAAAATCTGTGGGTAACTTCGATGGATGTTAATTTCATTTATATATATATATATATATATATATATATATATATATATATACAGGGTGTAAACGGTTTGAGTGCAAAGATTTTGAAGAACAATACTTCAGGCAAAAACAAATCAAAAAGCTTTATAACATTTTCTGAAATAAACTATAGTTTTGCCAAAAAGAACACATAAAGTTAGATTTTATGTAGTCCTTGCTACAGTGAATAATACAATAATTTCGATTTCAAAATGTCGGTAAATCTAAATATGTAAATACTCAATAGCTTATACATCTTTAATAGCCACATTAATAATGAAAATTGATTATTTAAACTCGAAATATGCTTTTATAATTTAGTGTAAGTTTCTCCGAATAGATATGGCAACGTGGCATACAGACCAACTTATTTACTACATTTTTTACTTTAACGACGACTGAGAGTTACGATTGTTTTTTGCGATTTCGATTCTTGTAAATAAGAATAGATAAACGGTAAAGTGATTTGAATGATATCTATTTGATGTAGACTTCGTGGTTTGCTTTCCATTTAATATATTTTTTAAATAAATAAAATCGGTTGTGATTAGTGTGTAAGTTCGAAAATTAAGAATAGTGCGACAGTATTTATTTGTGATAAATAATGGCCGATTATACAATTGGGGAAAGACATGACATGCTCTTAATTTATGGGGAAAGCAGACGTAATTGCAGAATAGCAAGATTGTTATACAGAGAAAGGTTTCCAAACAGACGCCTGCCCAATGCTAGGACATTCGTAGCTGTTTCGCAGAGGCTTCTGGAAACAGGTAGTGTAATACCACAAATAAACAATCGCGGACCACAGCGACAATCGTATCTTAGCTGCTGAGGATCAAATACTAGACATTATCGACATCAACCCATATCGTAGTACACGGAGTATTGGAAGTGAGCTGCAAATTTCTCACAGTGTTGTTCATAGAACATTACGGGAACAATTGCTCTATCCATATCACATGCAGCGGGTTCAAGGCCTTTCAATTGATGATTTTCCACCAATACTCAATTTCTGTCGTTGGTTCCTCAGAAAACATCGACAATTTCCTAATTTTGTGAACAATATTTTAACAACAGATGAAGCAAGTTTTAATAGGAATGGTATAATAAATTTTCATAATACGCATTCGTGGTCTGAGGTAAATCCGCACGAAATACGCCAGTCAGTATTTCAACACCAATTCTCAGTTAACGTGTGGGCTGGAATAGTTGGTGAATACTTGGTTGGGCCATTTATACTGCCTGCACGTTTGACAGGTGAGAATTACCTTTATTTTTTGAACAACACGCTACCAGATTTGTTAGATGAAGTGAACCTACAAACACGTTCCAATATATGATATTTACATGACGGAGCACCTGCCCACGCAAGTCATCTAGTTGTCGACTTCTTAAATAGAACATTTCCCCGTCGTTGGATTGGTCGAAACGACTGATCTCAATCCTTTAGATTTCTACTTATGGGGACACATGAAAAGTAAGGTTTACACGACTCCAATTATTGACGAGAATGACCTTAGAGAACGCATTTTTGACGCTGCTGACGAAATCCGAAATATTCCAGGATTTTTTTCTCGCATACGTGAAAATTGGATTAAACGGTGTCGTGCTTGTGTCGATAGTAATGGTGGGCATTTTGAACACTTGCTGTGAATAATCCGTTGTTTCAACTCAGTTCTATCATTATAATAAATTCGGTAAGTAGGATTACATATTTACTTGTCTAATATAAATAATATTAATTAAATCAGTAATAATGACTCTTCGAATAATTTAACTGGAAAAAACTACATATACAGATCTCTTGAGTTGAATATCATATTTACCCAACTTTATATAATTGCATAAAAGAAACCGCCAAATACAAATTCTAATTGCAATACCTTGTATTAAAAACGTAAATATTTTCAACAAAATATTTCATACATTTTTATTTAATTCTAAGGTCAATATCATCAGTCAATACAAAAACACAGATGTTTATTTTTTTGTCGGCGTAGTCATTCCTTTATTATTCGCGCTAAGAGTGAATCTGCTTCGAACGCGAGCGACGTTGCCGGATTGACAATAATTTACTTAATATGTTTTAGGGATTTTCTTGGTTATTAAGGCCTACTGACCATAGTGGTATAAGAGTTTTTTGTTTAATTTGGTGTATACTACCTCCACCTAAAATATATGCACTCAAACTATTTACACCCTGTATATTGTAATGAAATAAAGGTTGAGTGTAATAATATAGGTTCGAAGAATTAAAATTTAATTAAAAGTATTGCTAACCAGGTATAAAATTTAGGGTATTTTAATAGCAGGGTGAACATGTTTATTCACAAGGGAAACATGTCATTGTGATAATGATTATGATTAAATTTGTTGTAAAAACCCTAAATATCATAGATCTAGTGGGAAAAATATAAGGCATACTTACAATTGAGGGCTAAAGTCCAAAACGATGGTCATTATATTCAACATTCAATAGCATCAGGTAAATCAGGGAAAATCTTGCATGGCATAATCAAACCACATCTTCATATCAAATTCATAGTAGCTAAAAATACAAAATCATATTAGAATATAATTTAAACAGGAATTAAAGCAAATTTTGAAGAACAGAATTGAAATATCTAAAATTAAAAGTAAAGTACCATTTATAAAAAGTCAAGGTTCAAAACAGAAAATCAATAACATAAATGGGGAAAATATATAAAATTCTGATAGTAGACGAACAAATTAAACAGAAAAAAAGAGTTATAGTTGATTGATACAGATTAAAGGGGTAGGACATCAAAAAGAACATGCTAGAGTAAAACGGTTATCAGGTATAAAAAATTGTAACAATATAACAGCAAAGAGATAGAAAACTAGTTAGAAATATTTGCAGAGATTCAAATAGTATAATGTAAACCAGAACAGGTCAAGAACAGTTCAATAAACTTAAATTTGAAGGAAAATAAAGAAAGGTATCAAATGTGAAAATTTCATTTAAAGTTAAGAACCAAATAAAAACGATTTCAAAGGTGTAACATTATAACAAAAGGTACAGGACGACTCAAAGAATACATTTCAAAAGAATATATAAAGGAAAATCATTTTTAGAAGCAGATATTCAAGTTCAAACAAAAAGTCATAACATAGAATTTCAATTGCAAAATACGAGACTAAAACTGAATTGTAAGACAAGTTTTGTATATCAATAAAACCAGTATTTTTTCTAGATTTTAATGATACAAAATACAAATAGTTTAATTAAATTTTTTATTTCATAAATTATGTCAATTTGAAATTCAAAGTCAGATGTTTTTGTATTTATTATAAATTACCTGTCAATTTTTGAGAATTGTCCAGTCTTTTTCCATCGATGCAGCGGTCCACATGGACCACAATTTGTTTAAAAAAATTATAATTAATAAACCGTGATAGATCAAAAGTGCATGGAAATTTATTGAAAAGTAAAGTGAAAGTGACATTTAAAACCCGAATGAAAACGAAATCCAACTTATCGTGTGACGAATTTCTTAGTTGGAAATCTACAAGGGTAGTTTGAAAAATATAAAACAAAGACAAGTAAATATGGAAATCTACAAGGGAAACATAATAAAACAAAAACAAGTAAATATTGCAAGTGCATATTAAAAATAAAAGTTTCATGAGTCAAAAAGATGAATATGGAGCAAAGAATGACTACAAATATAAGACTATTAAAAGTAGCAGATATAAAAATATCATACTATAAACGATTTTTACCAAAAATGAAGTAGCAGAGCCGAGGAATAACAGAACACGCCCAATGAGAAGATAGTTTTCAGCCGGCCACTTAAAACAAAGTGATACAAGGTATTTAAAACAGAAACTGATTTAAAATAAAAACAATGATTATTGTGTTTTAATTGAATTTTGTACATATGTTTATTGTTGATATTTCATGATTTAGTAATTAGGTGTATATAATAATAATAATAAGTAATATGGGTAATTTTTGATAGAAAGCTCCACATTTCTGAATACTAGTATTAATAAAGTAAAATTGCATTTAAATAGTAGTTCAAAAAGAATTAATGTTGATTGGATTTGTGTAGTTGATGACTTAATAAGATTTATAATTGAAAATGTTAATCATCTCAATTGAATTTAAAATAAAATTATAATTCAAAATTAAATCATTTCGTTTAAAAAATAAACTAATTAATTTCACAATACAAAACAAAATAAAATAATAATTAATATCATTATAATCTTGAAGATTTTCAATAATCAACTTATTATTAAATTTTCTCACAAGTCTCTTTAAACTGTTAATGATTTGTTCAGTAAAGTTAAAGATAACATCCCAAAATTTCTCCAATCGAATGTAATATATAAAATTGATTGCAACAATTGTTGTACTTTGCAACTTTGATGTTCAACTTGGCACCGACATAAAAAAAGTATTTAATTGTGTGGAACAAGTATTTAATTGTTGCAGAAATTTAATATGTTTTGCTTTTTAGTTACTTTTTTATACCAAAGTCACCAATACCCAATTTTCTGTAACTTTGATATTTAATGTAGATTTGGGTTTTAGAAAGACAAAGACAAGAAAGTCCAAACGCGTAAATAGGCTCGAGCTTATTCAACTAAAAATTGCTTTTATTTTGTAACAGCTTATTTAGAACCATATTAAAATATTTTTTGTTCTTTGTCTTTTTATCTGAGGGCAAGATCAAAACCATTTATCTTCGTTTTTACGTTTAACATCGCATCTTTATAAAGCAAAAACTCAATTTTCTTATTTCTCTTTTTCTCTTTGTTCCAGGTACGTTATCATCGAATTCCATCCACTCGACTTTCGGATGTGGAGCGCCCGGGCCATGTGACGCGCGGAATATATGAGAGGTGTCCCGATCACATACCTCTCTTGAGAGAAAATAAATCCTTTGTGTTTATTGTTTTGCTGGCTTCAAAATGTGGTTTGTATTCTTTCGACTAAATCAAATGCTGCACGAGGAGTCTCCGAACACAAGAGTGAATAAAAACTTCGGCGAATACGTGGGAGTTTATGAAACAGAATTTTCAGGTTTTGTTTTTTATTATTGTGGATTTTTACTTCGAGATTATCATGTCTTGATAAGGCGATAGGTTGAATTAAAATAGCGCTAATATTTAAAATACTTTAATTTCATTTTTTCGTTGACTTGCATTGATACTAATTTTCTGATAACTAATTCTGATAAATGCTACTCTATTTATCTCTTAATCTTGAGCAGTTTCAACAAATTATAGTAAGATGTCACTGCCGTAACAACATTCAATACGAGGTGTGTTAAAAAAATACCCGGAATGTCCGATTATCAAAAATTGTGTTGGTATACATGCCCCTGAAGTATGATACAATTTTCAGCTGTATTCTAGGGATGTTCATGAGCCAAAAATATCGATATGTTTTTCGATATAATATATTGCAATGTTGTATCGATATTTTCTGATATATAGATGAAATATATCGATATTTTCGATATATCGTATATAATTTGTATTTAACTAGTGTGTAATAAAGAAAAGGAAGAGTTGCAGTTTTACTGAAACCTTATTGGGGTTGTTAGTTTCATTTTTAAATTCACCGACTATCTAAGTACGCAAACAGCAACTCTCAGTACATTGTAATATCCAATTAGTCGACTAAAATCAGGTTGATGTTGCAATCTTCTGATAACTATTGAATACTGTTATGAACATTTTATACTTTAGGTGGTTTGTATATTTACGGCATAAATTTAGTAAAATTGAACTAAGAATACCAAAATGATAAAATTATACAGATATCGTGAGATTTACTTTAAATCATCAGATCTGGCAACACAGCCACAAACACTAAACATATATTCTCCCGTTGTTATAGTAAACTGGAAATAAGTGCAAAAAATGGCGGAACCAATCAGCATTTAGCCTGTACCCTGGTACACTTTTCTTATACGCACTCTGGGTATGTCCTACAAGTGCTGCCTTCGCACAATAGGCCTTTTCATATTCGAACATTTTTTGTGCGCATGCGTCAACATCTGTCATGTCTTTCGAACAGTTTTCAGACCAGTGACATGTAAATACAATTTTTTCAAATTTTGAAATTGTCTTTTTTAAAAGATTAGCTACAAATAATGTGTATTTTTTTAATTATCAATATATTGATTTATTTCGAAAGATTATTTTAAACCTAATATGTTTTTTAACCTGTCAACTATTCTGCCTTATTTCCACCTTGTGAACGACCATGGCGCTTCAACCATCGTCCTAATTGAATACAAGTATGTGTCTCTACTGTAGAATGAACTAATGAAGCACCATCAATTAATTTTTCGTTCAATGTCATAGTCAATAAGCCTAATGAAGCCTGTTCAGTATTCAAATTTGAAAAAAGTGTCAAAAACAAAGGGTGTAAAGGTCTGTAGGAAGTATCCCTTGCCTTAAAAGTAGTACTATATAAGTAGAAAATAAGTCAAAATTGTCATTTTGAGAAGTTTTTAATTTTGCACGATATTCATATATCGGGTAAAATATATCGAATTATATATCGATATCATTTGATTCGATTTATCGACGGCATATATCGATATATTATGATATATCGATACATATCGAGCATCCCTACTGCATTCATTGTTTACTTTGTCTATGGCAGCCGCTAAGGTTAGACGTGTTTTTATGACCTCGGCAATTTTCGATTGTTAAAAAATTAATCAAAGAATTTGCCTTAAGTTTTGCGTAAAAAATGAAATAAAGTGTAACAAAGTGTGCGAAACAAGTGTTTACGAGTGGTAGAAGCGTTTCCAAGATGGCCACGAAGACGTTGAAGATGACGAATGCCCCGGACACCCAGCACATCAATAACCGATGAAAATATGAAAAAAGTGAAGGAAATGATTGTGAACGATCGCCGAATCACAATCAGAGAAGTCGCTGATGAAGTTGACATATCTATTGGCTCATGCCATGACATTTTTGCGAACGTTATGGGTATGAAACGCGTGGCAGCAAAATTTGTCACAAAATTGTTGAATGAGTCACTAAATGAAGTCAACGTCTACTCATATTTGCCCAAGAGTAATAATAGGTGACAAAACATAGGCTGACTGATATGACGTCGAAACAAAGGCTCAATCTTCTTAATGGAGGCATTCTGGCTCTCCAAGACCGAAAAAGACTCGGCAAGTGCGGTCGAACCTCAAGGTTATGCTTACTGTGTTCCTTGATTTTGATGGCATAGTTCATCATGAATTCTTGCCACAAGGTCAAACGATCAATAAAGAGTACAAGTTCAACGCCGTTTGCGTGAAGCAGTGCGAAGAAAACATCTGGATTTTGTGGCAAAATTGTTCATGACTTTTGCATCACAATAACACTGTAATGATGCCCCAACCTTCATATTCACCAGACATGGCCCCTTGTGACATTTTCCTGTTTTCAAAAATAAAAAAAACCTTAAAGAGTCGTCGTTTCACAAGCATAGATGACATTAAAAGTGCATCGCCGAAAGAGCTCAAAGCTATCCCAATGATCGAGTTCCAGAAGTGTTTTGAGAATCGGAAAAAGCGCTGGCATAAGTACAAAATATCTAATGGGGACTACTTTGAAGGGGACAACATCGACGTAGATGGATAAATAAATATTTTTTCAAAAAACGCAAATTGCTGGTATTTTTTGAACATACCTCGTATTATTGGTAACGTAGGGATGGTATTTTCAAGACAAAAAAAGTACGAACTTACACTGAGGTAAATGATAGCAGTGCCACAAGGAAGAGTTTTGAGGCCTCTCTTACGGAATACCTTATTGGCAACGTTTTAGGATGTTAGTGAATAATTACGTGAATGACTTCCAGTTTTACTTATATTTTGCAATACTTGTACGTGATACCTATATACCGCAAATATATTAGAAATCTCAATAAACCGTATCAGTAACTTGGCCAAAAATATCTCAAATCGATTTATTTTCTAGTGAAAGAACGGGAAACCGAACATCTTTTAATCGTCAACCAGTCTATTGTTGATTTGTTTGGTCTCTTGTTTGACCTATTTAAGAATTTAAAAAATAAATTTTAGTATTAATATACCTTCGTGGTCTAGCACGACATTTATTTTTAGTTCAATCTTAATATGTGCGACAGCTATAAGCATGAAGGGGTACTTAACGAAGTACTTTCTAGCATTTCATGCTGGTTACACATACCCGTGCACGGGTGTGCATCCTCTTGATGGATGTTATAAGCGCGTTGTTGAGATGCCTACACCCTCAGACACCTGATACAGTTTTATTCTCCAATCCTATATCGCTCCATGGGTTTTATTAATTGTTTGCTTGCGTGAGGCCTCTGTTAGACGACCTCACTTGTGCTGGCGGAATGATCACAACGGAACCACTTCCTGACCTTTGAAATTGATGGTGCTGAGTCCCCATCCATCTTTTCCTTTACAATTCACAATTTTAATGACACAGTTTGCTTGAACCTTGACAGTAGTCTATTCATAGGTGGCAGTTTTGGGAAGAAGTGTTAAGTACTTTTAAAATTATTGCACAGGAATTTCAAAAAATCAGCTATTTATCAAGCTGCCCTGGTATTTCTACCGTTTCGAAATTACAAAATCGTTTCCATCAATTCACGAGATCACCAAAATGTTTTATATACACTTCGCAATCTTTTAGCACTCTTAGTTTCCGATTTGTTGACTGAAGTTGCTCGATACATTAATAAACATCACTTCACCCTAAGTGAAGTTAATGAAAGTTTCATTCCCGAGAAAATCTTAATCCGAAAGAGATCTTTTCGCTCTCCATTACTAAATTGCTTTAAGCGAGAGAAGGCGTCTTAATTTTATTCATACATACACACGGCCCCTAACCATACCTGGAAGGCTTTAATTTAGGGAGAAATCAACTGATACGATCTCCGCTTTTCCAGAGTTCTCACCGCGGGATTTTTTTAACCTACAGTGAAAATTAAGCGATTTCTTTATTACTTGAAACATTTCCAGGCGTTGAGCTAAATTGTTAATATCCTACTTTTATAAGTAGCGACCCATCGTTGAGGTTAATGTTTGCATTTTCAGCTCTTATTGGTCGTAGCTGTGTTTTGTTGAGATCTGTTAACCCCGTTTTACTTCCTCCATGCTGCAAATGTTTTCGTTATTTTCGTGGTTTAACCTCATTCGTTTATGCTACAGTTTAATGTAGCAAAGCAATAGTAGTTAAGAAACTAAAATCATGATAGTACACTTTTAAATAATATTAGTTATATGTCAAAGAGAACATTTGCCATTTTGCAATAATATTTATCTTCATCAAAACTATTAGCTTCTATCAAACGAAGAGAAACTTGTAGAAATAGTCCATTTTTTACATTGCATCTCCTGGATCTTCATCGTATCTAAGTCATCCAATTCAGGAATGGGGTAGATTATTTTTCATCCTTGAGTCTTGCTAACATCATCAAGTGTTGCAAGAGGTTTTCGAGGCTTCTTCCATATATTAACTTGCAAATACAATCTCTAAAAGCATCCTACCTTCCTTGTTTTTTGCGATTTTATATACTAGGTAGGCAACCCTCAATAAGAGAACAGAACCATTTAACTAACCTAAATTATTGCCACAATAAAACTCACTCTCACATATCGCACACCAAAACTTGCCATCTTCACCTGATGATTCAAGTAAAAAATATCCACCATAAAGTTTATTATTACTGGAAAAGTCTTTGTATTTTCAAAAAAGTAAACATAACATTTCAATATTTAATACAGAAATGAAACTACCCAGTGTGAATAACTGACCTTTCCTTAAATAATAATAGTCGTGAAAGTCTGAAAACCTTAATAGTATTGTGTTTTGCCTTTGCCTTCTCAGACGAAAATAGGGACACGTTAAACATCTACCAATACGAGTAAAACCATGATTTAAGCACAATATAATTCGATATGAAATCTTGGACAAAGCATTTGGCCCTTCTCCCAGTTTTAGCTCTTAAATGTTCATCAAATAAGTAATTTGGACTACCTTTATTGATTATCAAAACTATGCATTCTGCCAAATAATTTGGAGCGAGGAAAACAAAATTAGAAGCACCAAACTACAACTATCGCTATGGAAAAACGTGTTATAGTTTTCTTGGATTTGGGGGTTTGAGTGCGAAGCTGAAATTGCTAGGACGTAATAGGGGTTTCATTAATTAAGGGAGTGTGACATCCAAATTTTCAACACCAGGTAATTAATAGAGGAGCTCTGTAAACACCCAAGATTTAATACTCATAGGCCTTCAAAGTATAAGCAAAAAGAACGAAACGGTTAGGAAGTCGTTAAACCATACACCAGAAAATTCAAATAGTTTCGAAGGAAGGAGATACTGAGTATGTCATCTTAAGATTGAGCAAGACTCTACATAGATTATAGGACGTACACTCGGAGAAGTGTTGACTGATATTACTCCTGAAAAACTAAAACGAGATATTGTGAGAAAAGTAAAGAAGTTTAAATACTACGTTGGCTCATTTTCCAAAGGTAAAAATAGATTTAATTACCATTAAGTCAGACCAGTAGTCCAGTTTTAATAATGGTTTTGAATATTTAAAAGAAAAGTCGCTACTGTTGGACATCGTGAAGATTAACATACAAGTTTAAGTATATTGCTGACAATACCCATTGTTCTGGAGAAAGGAATCGTCTTGATTCTGAAGTACTTTCTGCTTTCCAGGGATTCAGTAGTCACCAAAAAATTTAAACTCATAGAGCGTTAAAGCAGATGCAAAAAGAACGAAACTGTTAGCAGACACCAGGAAATATAAGGCTTTTCAGGGGAATGGTATACTGAATATATCATCTTTGCAGATTGAGAAGAAGATTCTACATAGAATGTAGTGCATAAGGCTTGGAGAAGTGGTGGTTCAATACCTTATATTAGCCATGGAAATCTAAGACGAGATGTTGTGAGGAAAGCCAAGAGGTTTAAACGCGATGTTGACTCATTTTATGAAGGAAGAAGTAGACTAAACTTTAATTCAAAAGAATGATAATGGATTGGTTTATTTAAAAAAATATTTTATATAAAGTCGATTGCTGTCAATCAAGATCTTAAGAAAACAACAAGAAGACTGAAAAAGTGATCATAACCATACATAATTATATTTAGAAATTAAAACGATTTAAAACTCATTGGAAACTTTTACCGCATTAAAAAATAGCACTTCCTTGAATAAACATAGACTCGGTTAATTAATATTGGCGAAGAGAAAATAACCACTGTTATACACATAAATTTTAATTAACTATATAAATTAAATTTTGCCAAGGAATAAGAGCGCTTGTTCCTGTTTTCTTTAGTAACTGAAGATCGCCACCGTTTTTTACATTGGAGTGTAATTCTGATACACGGGATGCAGAAATTTACATAATTAAAAAAATTGAATTACAAACAAATAGCTCGCGCCCATCAGTTCTTACGACTAAAGAAAAACACTTTAATTGGCAGAATGTTACCTTGCTTAGAATATTTTTTACTTGCTGAAAGATCTTTTTTATGCACTGAATAAGTCTGATACGTTTAGTGTTCATTTCTCCAGGCATTAATTTTTTTGCAGCTCTGTATAATTATTATGCGGTTTGAAGAACAAGTTAGTCGCGTGCTCAGTTCTCTTTTAAACATTAATGTGGGCATTTCGTGACCAGAAGATTGAAGAATAGTGGCCCAGGGACTAAATTATTATTATCATCTTTTTTTGTTGAATTACATTGTTCGAATTTCCTTGCGAGTGCTGATGGAAAGCAATTACGTTTAGAAAATCCCAATGCGATTGATATTAACCGCAAAACCACACATTCACTGGCAGTCGAAAGTTCTATTTCAGTTGGCATTTCGTGTAATTGAAACCTCAAAATTAACTTCTGTCTGTCAGCTGGTTGATTGCGGAGTTTATTTACCCGGAAATCGATCTTAAGGATAATGCAAACATTCAACAGATAATGCCGATGTGGTTGTTTTCGCAGATGTCACTGGCGAAGACAATCCGGACATTAAATGCGAGCTTGTTGTCGAGAATTTAAACAGCAATTGTTACTGTGGTTCTTAATTTCTTATTTTCAAATTGAAACACATTGGAGGTCTAAAATGTTTAAGATGAATTATATTTTCCAGTTCCTAGTGAATTAGGCAACTAGTTTGTTAATTATTCTTGTAATTTGGAATAATTTCTTACTTCTGCTGAAGACCTCCTCCGTCACGCAAATACTTTGTAGACAACAGCGTGCCATGTTTGGCCAGTCTAGACTGACTCAACTGACTGAGATGCGACTGCAAGTCGGACCGAGGGCTCTAGTATTCAATTGCGGTAGGGATACGGAAATGCAAAAAATTATCGAGATATTTATCAAGACAAAAATTTTTGCCCTAATCTTGCAATTTTAAAGTACAAGTACCTAGTAATTATACAAAATTACTTATACAAAAATCTATTATTTTGACTATATACAGTTACTAGTATTTCCGCAAATGTTATACGTTTTACCACGTTTCACACAAGAGAGTGAGAGAGAGAGCGCTTTTTTATGAAATGAAACAACAAACTGTAAACTAAACAAAGATAACCAACCAGCATATGCACTATGGGGTGTAGAGTCAAGAATGACCAAGTATGTGTATAGCAATTGTTCAACAAAAAGCATTTAATGAGGATGGTGCTAGTGTATTACCAGGAGTGATTTTAAACAGTGAGCCAGAAATTATTATATCTCTGGGGAGACCTCCTACATTAGTCATTCCGTTGAAAATACAACATTAACTGTCTGGGATAATAAAAACGGCACTATCCAGAAGCTTCTATGGAGCAAAATGCGTTGACACGAACACTCTACCAACAATGGAATACCCATCTAGAAAATTCGATGTTAATTTTAAAGGACATTGTACTTTTTGCGTAGTTAGTTGAGTGTAAATTTCGGTGTTAATTGTTTTCTGAGCAATCAGCTGTTGTACATAAAGTTTGGAATTAGTGTGTGTGTGTGTGTGTGTATGTGTTTGTGTGTAAATAAGGTTCTAGAAAGTGAAAGTGATTGTCAGTTTTTAAATTTAATTTGAACCCTTGAGATTTATAACAGTATATACACCTATCAAAGTGATATCATTCTCTCCTTCTACAGTAGCGAAAATCAGGCCCTTTCTTGAACTGTTGTTCCATGAACACATCAACAATGTAAAAACCTTCGAGCATACACCTTCTGGAGATACCCCATAACATACAAATGCCAATGATAGAAAGATAAGGGCAATAGTGAGGTAAAAGGCTGTTTCACTCGATTTGTAGATGTAGCCAATTTTTCATAGACCTTTACATAATTGAAAAAAAATGTATGCGCATGCGTCAAGGCACGTCAACTATTTAGGGCAGTTTGTACTTGTTTATAACGTGAATACCAGATTTTACATGTAATTTATTAATTTACTATTTAAATAGTTATAAAGCTAAATTGAACTATCAGTATAACGATTTTAATTAACATGTATAATATTTCATCAATAAAGAATGGAGCAAAAAGCATTAATGTCATGGAATATGTGTGAGCCATACAGTACAGTAAATCATTTTTGGAGAATTAATTTGACTTTTTTAGTTTTCCAAAGCCTAGTATCGAATCTCGACGAAAGCCTATTAGATTAATGAACAGAATAAACAGTTAAAACTTTGTCTAAAATGTCGTAAATGTGATTTATGAGTTAGAGGTGTTAATAAAGTGATGGTCGATTATACGTAATTGTTTATGTAAATAATTTATTTATGTCTATGTGTTTTTAAGACAATAACTTGCTATAAGATATAATTTTAAATAAAACGAGTGTTAACCTTTTCAAAATCAGTTATAAATAATGTACTCGTGAACAGACAAATCGCTGAAAATTGAGTTTAATTAATTTTTTATACACTGAATTTTATATTTTATTTGTAACAATTACCTTCAATAATATTGCATACGATTTTTGTGCAGATTTCGTGAAAATCTTATAAATTAACTTTCTTATATCTGTCAGTCGAACGAATAGCCAACATAATTAAAATCACAAATTATAGTAAAAAGGACAATGACTGACAAAACCTTAGTAATAATAAATAAATTAAATTTATAGTTTTTACTGATAATGTTTATTTTATTAATTATCAGTATATTAATTACTTTGAACCTAACATGATGAGTATTATTGTTGTTCTAACCTCGCAACTAGATCAGCTTCATTTTAGCCTTTTTTCTGAGAATAACACTTTAACCACCTTTGCAACTCAATACAATTATGTGCTTTAGTTGAAAGATGTACAAATAAAGCTTCACAAATTAATATTTCATTTAATTTTATTGATAATAACGATAATTGTACTAGTTTCCCATACATATTTGTAAAAAGTGCCCGAAACTTTCATATTCCCGTCTTTTTAACATGCCAAACGCGCCTGTGCATTACGAAGTTGACCAAAGAAATACTGAAGTGAACCATATGCATTTAGTTTGAACTCCCACTTTCATAAGGAACCCCCTTATCAAACTGGGCATTGCTCAATGATGTACCTATCCATTTTTACATTTGCCGTTGGAATGTTAGGAAAGTCACAAGAAATGCCAAACCAAACTTGATGTTTAAGTGTGGTTCACACTTAACATTGTCCATTAAGGCTCGTTCACCATTTATTTAATAGTTTCTTACAAACGTGAGATAAAATTTAAAATAATACACAGATAAAGGTTATTAGCAATAATACTCTCCTCAAAGTGCAAAACTCATCTATATATTCAATATTCGTACACAACGTTAAAATATTAATGGAGTTTACTCTATCGCTTCATTAAGCCCCATTTCGAATGTCATCGGCATAAATATCCGTGAAATGGCTGTTGAATCATTTTAACCCCCTTACCCCCATTGTGCCCACACATAGAAATACAAATGGAAAATAGTTTATGACGTGAAACGTACTAATACATATAATGATGTGTGCTCCAGGCCAATCCTTTAATAGGACATTAATATGTAAAATAACTATTAGCGTTGTGATGTGTCGGTTGTGCAACTTTAACGAACTGTACACTGACCGACTACTTCTGTATTACGAATATAAATTTGCGCCCGATCATTATGTATGGAACGGCCATAAAATTTTGATTACGCTGCCACAAACTTCGACGTGTGTATTTATTTTTGGGGAAGAATAAATTTTACGGGACTTCCGACATATCCGATTATTTTGATAGGATGAATAATGTATTCACAGAAATTAACTAGGCAACAACAATAGACAACTATTTAATATGTTATATGATATTTGACAGGGGCTAAAACAAAAAGAATGAAAAAATAAGTTATATTTAAAAAAAGAACCGACTTCAACTTGCTTAAAATAAAAACGGTGCCTCACAACATTTTTTAAGCACCCTGTATAACTTTAATTCTATATCACCTTATAGTTAACCATCCTATATATGCAACTGCTTATGTACCATCCACTATCACTTTTATTTGTAATATATTTTGAACTGACCTTTATGTACAACAGTAATTTTACTTCGCCCAATATTTCAATTGCTTACATTGCTTGCTATTTGAATTTAGATGCAAGCACTTACTTTTGACATTTACATTGATGTTTACCGTATTTTGCACATACTTTACCGCTTTTCAGAAAACCGGTATGTTTTACATTATAGAAAATTATACGGAATCAAGCTGGAATATCTCTTTATAGAATATTATTTAACCTAGTCAAATTGATTGAGCAGTTTTAGAGAAAACGGTGTAGATTCATTGAAATTCACTGAAGTGTAATCCCTTAATTACTCTTTTTTTCTGATTTTCTGGAAAACCATAAATCGCACGTTATAGAAAATTATATTGTACCTGTCTGTTACATTCCTTAATGCAATGGCCTTTAAATCATCAAAATTGCCCCAGCCGTTTTTGAATAATCACTGAGAACAAATATAAAAAAATTCCCGACGAATTGATAACCTCCTCCTTTTTGAAAGTCTGTTCATAATTGTCAAATGATCGAACATTCATGTTTTCAGCCAAACACATTTTATCATGTCGTTGTAACCAAAATTTTTCGGTTTTACCCTGCAATAGAAATTGTTGAGTGCCAAAATTTAACAGCAGGGCGCTTATATCACATCACTTAAATAATAGCTTACAGGCCAAAATTATCATATTTTTTACAACAAACTTGTAGAAGTATTTTAATATTAACCCCTCTCACCCCCAAAAAAATATTTATTTTTGTTTTTTGCTTATATTGTGAAATGTGATAAAGTGATCAATAGAACAGTTATAGATAATCAGGATAATTTCAAAATGAGTATTTATAAATCTTGGTCGAGGCATTTCAGGAAACTGCAAAAAATACCTAAAGGTGGCCATTAGTACTATTTTGCAATTTACTCAAAATTTTGAGCGAGTACGGGTCAAACGAACCTCAAATTCAAATTCTAAGAATAGACAGACGTGCATAAGACTAGGGTCTGGTGAAATGTACCGACCAGTTTTATAGGCTTAAACGAGCGATCTCTTACTTCAGATGTTTTGACAGATCCGGATCCAGCCAGTGGAAAGAAATAGTTTAGTTAATAACAGTTAACAGAAGGCTAGTAACCATTAATCTAATAAACTAATGCAATATGCAAAGATAATAGACAGGTAAAATAGAGAAATAAAAACAACATAAACTGCAAAAAACATATATTAATAGAATTCATCATAGTTTTCATTTTGTGTCCTCCCCTCAAGAAAATCTTACATCCGTCTTGACGCCGTTCATTTTGTTTAGTCTCAATATTTATGAGAAAATAATTTACTTTTGCCAGTTCATTTTTCTATTCGAGTTGTTGTTCTTCTTGTTTAATTTATATTTCTTCTTTAACAGTTGGTTGTTTTTCTTCTATTATCTTAACGATATTTTGATTAATGTTATTTGTCCGGATATTTTCTCCAAAGTTCTTGCATTACATGTTGTTCTAGAGTGCCTTTTTTCTCGTTTTTTTTTCTAATATGATGGAAGGTTTACAGTTTTTCAATGACTCCTGTAAATGTCTTGCAATTTTTTATATATTTTCACCGACACTTCTCGTATCAAACATGGAAAACGAATTTATATCCCACTTCTGACACCAATATGATGGAAAGCTTACAGTTTTTCAATAACTCTTATAAATGGCTTTTGGTATTTTTTTATATTCTCTTATCAAACCTTGAAAGCGAATTTTAATCCCACTTCTGACACCAGTGTTGTACACCACTTAGATTTACAAACAAGTAGGTACTACAGTTCTCTCAAATTTATTTTTTATTTAAACAGCAGAATAATATGTGATTAAAAATATGAAATTATTTTTACATTTGAAACTTGACTCCCGGACATAACAATACGAGAAAATTCTAATAAACCCAGCTAATGATATTTAATTTTTTTCTTTTTTTTTTGTTCGTTTATGGTAAAGCTACTTAACTTGCAATACCTTTTCTCCTTACGATTAATCTTCTTGAGTAAAATTACGGATGAAAGTCTGTTTTTAAGGTTTATAAAACTATCTCTGCAAATAATTAAATTCCATCGATGTCAGTGGAAAGATGTTGTAGGTGCACCCCTTCGCCCGTACGTCTCGGAAAATTACCACAAAGTAAATTTCCCAAATTCCAAATTACCCAAAGCGCAACCTTCCGCATCCCGAAATGTTTCGCAAACAAGCTGTGGATAAACTCCTTTACGAAAAATCAAGGACTCACCCCCGACAAGTGAATTACGACTGACCCGGTTGGCTACTCCCTAATCCGAAACGAAATGCGACGTCGAAAAAAAAACGACGAACTCTACGGCAACTTTCACAAATCAGGACAAGACGGAACACGTGCAGTGAGAAAATCACGCTCTCTCTTTCGGTCATATCAAAAAATCATAAAAGTACCCTTTAGAACATCATCGCCATGGTAAAAGGCACACTCTCTCTACTCTACCTTTTCCTTCCAACTGCGAAACGGCCAGCTTGATTAGAACCATTTTATGAGGGAGTTTTCTTCCCGTAAAGCAAATCCCGGAAAACTTTTTACTCTTTAATGATTTTCACACTTGCAATAATTACTTACTCTTGCCGGCGTGATTCGAACTTTAATAAGGTCGTTAACAAAAAGTGTTCATTCTATTCGCCGGTTTCCAACTTGAATTCAATGTGAGAACGAAAAATCGCACAGAGACAACGAATTGGATTCGGGAAATCGAATGGTGGATGCATTTCAATCGAGTACGCGATATGAATAATTTCGTTGGTCAGCTTTTCGAGTGCAATGTGTTCACTTCTGAATGAAATATTTTTCTCATCGTTCGTTACTGTTCGTTACAATGAATACAATGCGGTGTTGTTGAAGAGTTTAAATGGAGTAACTATTCCAAAAGAGAACTCAATCGTTTTTAAAAACCTGCATCGCATTTGATTTATCTTTATTCGAAATTTTCCGAGGCGAAAGCCTGCGATAAATTGTTGTTGAACTTTAATAACGGAACAGATATTAACAGGAAGAAATCGTTTTAGGCCTTGATCAGTTTATTACGAACTGATTCGGAAATAACTAAATTAAACGAAATGCACTAGTAGTTAAAATAAGCCACTTGTAACATATTTGTCCGCTAGGTGGCGCCACAATGTCCGAACTCGCTCTCTTGCTCAACAGCAGTTAATGTGAAGTCACAACATGGCGGTCATTGCGAATGGATGGTGACTAACAAAAACATGGTGCAATACTTCACACTATAAAACATATCTAAAAATAAGTATTGACGCCATCTAGTGGATGTTTTTGTACAAGTGTGCCTAACTCAGCTCTCACTATTACTTTATACTCTTTTTTTTTGAAAATACACTTAATCCCTAATAAAATTCGCGAAACCACAAAGTAACTACTCTACGGTTCAACTATATCCTAAATATACATAGACCGTTATTTATAATCACTGAAAGGGCAATCTAACAAAATTCTCGACCGGTTCTTATCGCAAACATATCTCTTTGGAAGTGTGCTAGGTATTCTCAATTTTCAACGAAGTTCAGCTTACATAGCTTAGTGCCCAAATGAGTCACAGTTTTCCTTGACACATTGTGCTCAAAATTGTAGCCGTGGACGGAATAAAGTTCCAGGGACAGATCCAATCGACTCAACAACTGTTCTACCTGTACAGCGCCTATATTGGTTGCCTTTTGATTAAATATGACAAACCCTTTTACTGTTACACCTCTCAGAATCTGGGAATGATCACAGCTATATCGATAGTAGTTTTTTCGAAAGAAATGGTGACTTTGTTTTTCAGTTTTTTACTTATTCTGGTCCGTTAGAGGCTGTTCCATTTAAAACAGACTCTAACACCCAGATTTATCATTGACTTATTTTTTCGAGAGTTTTGGTCATGTCCAGAGGGCTTCCTAAAATACCATTATGTACCTCCTTCAGAATGGTAAATACATTGTTCTTTTTTTTTGTTTCTTTTCTATTAGCATTCCCAGATTATCTTTACAGAGGAATTAGATACTTTTTTCCATTGAGGTCTAAGTTGCCTTGCTTCCTTGTTAGAATAGGCTCCATATCTGTGATGCCCAATTGGTTTACCTACTTCGTATTGCTCAATCTTCGTTGCAAGTGGCTCTAACTTGTCCGTTTGCTCTTTAATTTGCGCACAAGTCGCTGACACTTCTTGACAGAGCTAACTAGATAACTATTAAGCATGAATGTGTAGAGGGGTGCATAATTTAAAACAACTTGTTGCGCAGTTTTTACATCTAATTGTTTTTGTAGTGTTCTAAAATCCAAAATTCATTTTAGAGCTGCATCTTCAGTTCTAAAAGGACTTTGTAACCTACAAAATATTTGTAGCAATAGCTAATTGCTCTGATTATTGTTTCCCAGTGCTAAAACAGCTGTTCTTGTTTAGAAAACACAATACCCCAATTTTTTCCTCAACTTTCTCGGGAAATAGGTCGCAGCCTTTCTCACCTAAATCCTAAATAGTAATTATTTTCTAAAATATAGAATAAAATTCAAGTTGAAGTAGTTCTTTACAAAGTAAAGAGTAACTTTATGTTATGTTTTTTGGTATTAATCACACCTTACAAATTAGGCGGATAACTTTAAAGGGCTAACTCCGTTTTGCGCTTATAGTAAATTTTTAGAGTAGTTATTTTTGTATCTTGTTACCCCAGTTTTACAGAAAGATAAACTTATATGATGAATTAAAGGCTAAACTTCGAGATCTGCTAATTAAAAATGGCACTTGTGACGGTTGAAACACAGTTTGCCGCTCACTTCATGTTTATTTATTTATTTATTTATTCTTATATACGGGTAACCCCATTTACATAAAATAGAAAACAAAAATTTAAGGAAAATAACGTTAAAACTAAAACTAAATCTAAAAACACAAAATCTAAGTTTATATAAAATAAAAAATAAAATATAGTTACTTAAAATTAAAATTATAATCAAGACACAGGTAGTCGCGAACAAAACAAAAACAAAACAAACGGCAGCATTAAATATTATAGTACAAGGAGCGCTTGATTACCCTGATGGAGTTGTAAAACAGATCGATATGTGAGGAGTTCTGATTGTCTGTACGCAATAACCTAGTCATTGCTGAACCAAATCCATAGTTAGTTCTATGAAATGACACATTGAAGAGTTCTGAAGAACGAGTTCTCATTGTCGTATTCAAGGATATTCTGTCTAGTAAGCAAGTCTGTCAAGTTCACCTGACAACAACTTGTGTACGAAACAAATGTCAGCTATTTTACGCCGATTTTGCAAAGATTGTAAATGCATTTGTACTAAAATATCACTATATTGATAATTGTCCCTGCTCAAACCCAAACATGTTACACATTAAAGGGCTCAAGAACTACTATTCGGCTTCTTTAAACTTTTCATAGCATATGTTTGTGTAACACATTTAAGCAGCCATCTCGAGATAACTAATCAACAATATTTATCAAGTGCCACTAGAAAGGTTTCACTTAGCCACTTTTCACTGGGATATATCTGTTACGGGCTTCCTTAAAAATTACTCAAGAGATTTTTTTTTCTAAGATCGTTAACTTGTGGCGCCACGGTTCTTTATTAGATTTGATATGTGCGACACATCGAATGGCTCGTGTGGGTGAGTCTGACCTTAAACAACCGGCGAACATACACCCGTATAAAATGAAAAGAAATATCACGATATTTCTCGCTGACTTATTTCCACTTACAGGAATTGCTTAATCGCAAAATAGAATGCACTTTATGGCGGTTATTTGCTGGTTTACTGCCGATTGGCGGTCGCTTTTTACCGAGAAAGTATGGCAGTAAAAGTTACGTAAATAAATATCTCAACTGGATTTCGTAGCTGCGGTGGAACAATGCTCGATCTGTTATTGAAAATCTAAACTATGACGAATTTCGTCTCGAAGGAACGTCGAAACTGTGAACGGTAAATGTATAGATTCATAGATTGAATATTATAGGTTAGATGTGTTTTGAAGCGAAAGCTTCTTAACGGGGGTCCGCATTTATACATATGAAAATAGATGATCAAGGAAATGAATTGGATAACTTGAAATTTCTTTTGTTTGGATGCTAACACCTCACACTACCTTGATCTCGAAATACCCATACAATTCAGTTCACTGTGTAAGAAACAAACAATAATATATATGAAATAAACTAATATAACGTCCAATTAATATAAAAAACCTGCCCAAAATTTGCTTTTTTAATAAAAACTCCAATTCTCTCTTTGCCATATATTCCATTATGGACTTGACATATGTCAGAAGTTACAAACTACGCTATTAATTTCATACATCTGTTGTTAAATTTTTGACGCATTTACAATTCTTCGGAACTTGAGGAATAAATTTATAACCATTATTAATGATAACACAAGAAAATAGAAACATTGACAGGAGATCGGGAAGTATAATTCGTAAGAAGCTTTCGCTTCCATCGTTCAGTCTCAAATGACTTTTTCTTCAGTTTATTAATCCAAAATTTTTTTATAAGCTGGTAGTAACTTCACAACCATTAAACAATTGATTGGATTTATGAAAAAAATCCTAAAATGTTTATAATTGAATCCATTTATTTATTTATTTATTTGAAAACCAGTAATATGCTAATACAAAAAAAATAGAATGACCTGCACCTACACCGGCAATCTAGTTGCCTATGCCTAGAACTGGGATATAACTGCTAATTAATATCCTTAAAACTAAAAATGTTCCATAGCTTCCTAGAATTTGTTCTTTGAAAAAAAAATTAACAGTTTCTCTGTCAATCACGCTCTAACGCGTGAAACTTTGACTAAGTACTTTATGTTTATCGCTGAAAACATAGCATACACGATAGTATTTAACTTTTGAGGCGACAGCCGATCCCGTAGTTCTCCATCGCTTGTTGCTTTTTGGATTTTAAGAATCTAGATGTTAATTTGTACTATATTTTAGTAGTTTCCAAGCAAGTCACCTCATGTTTCCCGCTTTTTTAATATATAGAGGTTGAGCTCGATGGATTATAATTTGTAGTTTTATTTATTAATTTGTCAGTTCTGCGAAAAAATGCAAATTTGATTTACACAAACCATTTGGAAATGAAAATATTAGAGGAAAACATGGTGAGTGCTTACTATCTACTCTTTAATAATTTTATTCAATGTATTTTGTGGTGACCCCGAGGGAACACAACTTAAAATGTGCCAATAATATAGCTGGTTCAAGCAATTAATTAACCTTTGACATATCTATCGGTCTACATAATGTAAACTCGTAGTATAATAAATGTCGCCAATTAATAGTTGATCACTAATCATATGTCGAAGCCCCGAGGATAGTGTAAACAATTTAATTATTACTAACAGGTGCGTTCCCGCAATTTGTTTAGTGTATTGTTTTCAATTTGATTGAATTACTTCATTGATTTTTAAACTTCTGCACCTTTTCTAAAACTTTCCGTCGCGCTAATGCTAATTGTAAGTGTTTTTTTGCGTGTAAAATATAGACTGTATTGACATTCGTGTTTCGGATCCCTAGCTGTTAGGACGCTTGGGAGTTTCGTGTATTGTGCTCCGAATTATTAGGACACATTTTTTGATTCCGTCTGAAGAGACGACGCTTATTGTTGTTTTTTGCGTTACGATTTCGCGAGTTCTTAGCTCCATTCGAAACGACCGCTAAACCGCTTTCATTTTGTTTCTTTTGTGTTTACAAAAGCCCATCATTTGTTGTTAAACCCGCATTTTTTGTATGCTCAATCAATGAACATTACGTCGCTATGTTTTGTGTAACGTGTTGTCCAGACGAAGCTTTAAGAAACTGTTCCAGCTGTTACGGGGCTAGCCTCTGAAGAAAGAAGACCCAAGAAAACACCAGAGCTTCGACATAAAAGGTTAGTGATAACTTTTATTTGGTGATTCGTTTATGTGACGGCACGTGTTTATTGATTGTTCCGCTAAAGGTCCTTCGTCAATTATATACTTGCATTGAACCAGCATTGAACTAAAACCGCAACATCTAATTCATACATTTTTTTGAATATTCTCTATGGAATGTGCCATCGAAGACATTCCACTAACCTAATGTCGAAACCCTGAGGGGCGGCTTTTCTTGGTTCTTCTTTCTTCTGAGACTAGTCTCGGTGCTAACAGCAGTTGCATGGCTTCTTAATGCCCTTGCAACCAAAATCTGGACGGCAAAGTTGCACATAATGATGGCGACAAAAACAGTTTTTCGACTGAACAAATAACAAAGCGCTTTCGTACATACGAAAGAAACAATTTAAGCGCTCCCGTTGGAGAATCAGGATGCGGTAAATTGATACTATCAAAATGCGTCCATATGTAACAGCGATCAACAGGAAAGTCGCTGGATTTTGGTGATTTTTATTCGAAATGCAAGTTAGTTAGCATTGGGTCCTGGAAAATTTTCCAAAAGGTGCAAAAGGTTAAAATTTTGTGAATTAACGCAATCTATGACAAAGACAATTTAATTTTGTGGACGTACCAAATATTTTAATTGATTTAATTCCGTACAAAGGAACACGCACTACATTGCATTGCTCATTTTGGTTTTTTTTTCATAAGTTCTTTATTTTACCTAACTATAAATATCCTCTTATTCATCCAAGCACTCTTCACGTTCCTTAAACATTGTTAATTTTCCTACTGATAGACCACGCTAACGGTCCAACCTGCTTCAAACACGCCCCCTGCTTACTAATATTTATGGTTTTTATTTTCATAAACATTTTGATTTTATAATTGGTCAACTCACAGAAAGCTTATTTGCCTACAATGAAAACCACTATAAAATAAAACTAGAAATAGATTTGTTATAGCAAAAACTATAAAATCTCTCATACTTCAGAATTGGGGTCAATAACCCTCTGTAGTAAAGATGTCGCTCCTCAAATCATTGAACAAGCGATGAGGTCAATAAATGTTCTAATTTACGACCCGCCATTGTTAAATTAATATGGTCTGACTTAAATATTCCTCTGTACTAAATTCAAACTTATTAGATTCGTAATAACCGAAGTTGTGTTCATCATTTAATTTCATTTACAATCCAATAAAACCTCTAGTACCACATCAATAATGTGCAGTTGTGCAAGCTTTCAAATCCAAACGTGTTTCCTCGAGGCGTATAATTTGACGACAACCGTTGTTCGTTTTCGAATTTATTTGCTTCGCTTAGGGTGCTTTAATTGTTATAGATCTCTTGCCCACGATCCAAATCACTTAATGTCATTTAAATTGTTTTTTCTCCACAAGTAATAGCGATAAGTTAGAGCTTACAGTGGGGAATGCCTCAGTAAATCAGAAATAAGAATCAAATTAATATTTGTTACGAGCAATCAAACAGTTGCTGATGTTGTTTGCGTATAACATTTTGTCTAATATAAGTTAGGTTATGAGTAATGCTTCCCCTAATAAACAGTCTAAATATTGGCAACAGGATGTTTTTAATATTCCAGTGCAGTGGAAATGTTCACTTCGCTAAGTAATGTTCTTACCGCTAAATGGCGTTTTATGGATAGGATGCGTGAATGGGCGGTCCTTGTTTAAACAAACGCTTGACAGAAAAATACTTATTAATTATATTTTTATTAATAGTCTCTTGTAGGATAGTTTTAAATGCGTAAGGACTAAAATTACTTCTCTTCGTTATGCGTACTTAGAATTAATTGTAAATACCGATCAAGTGAATAATGTTTAGCTTTATTTCCGGGATAGAGGTTGAACTTCCAAATTCCCCCTTGGTACGCCTCAAACACTTCCACACGAAATTCAGGCCCAATAATTTTTGGATTTTAAAATACTTTACTTCTTGGTCTATAATTACAATACAAAACCCAAATGTCCTCCCATAATACAATAATACAAGAGTACACAAAATCGTATGGTAATCCCTTTACCTGTTCAACAAAGTTCCAACGATGGGTATATTATCTGTACCCCTGCCCCTTTCGCATCAATTTTGCCAATTGAAATTTATATTTTTTCCTCTCAAACTTTGAGTTTACTTCTAAATATGAAGTATTGTAACAAAATAATGAAAAGCCTGTAGGCAAAGGTAAATTCTTCAATCTTATAGACAAAAAGGGGGTATTCTTTCCTTCATTTTAATAAAATTAAATTTAGAATTATGACCTATTGGCTCAGTTATTTTAGCAAAAACTACACACACTACACACAATCTGCTAACAGATTCTTTAGTATAAGGACTGTTCCAAATCAACAGATTTTTAAACATAATTATCTAAAAATATATAAAATATAAAAAATCCTTTCCTCCTTTATTGTCGATAATATAGAGTCCAAAATTTTTAATAAAGTTAAGTCTCAGAAATGTGTAGATTTAGAATATTAAATCAAACTTAAAAATAAATAGACCAAGAGCCCACGACGGCCAGACCTTCCTTATTTTATAAAAACTGAAAGTTTCACTGTGCATGTACCCAACACAGGTAAGAACGACCAACGACTATAGACTTTGGGTTGTGGTTACTTCCACAGCTTTTATAAAATAACGAAGGTCTGGCCGTCCTGGACTCTTGGGTTAAAATAATTTAAATTTTTCATTTCAACTGAATTACTTGTTACAAAATATAAGATTTCATGAGAAACACAATGTATATAATTTTTTAAAATTATTAACATGCCTTGTTTGTGTAGTTTTTTCAAGAAAATATAAAAATGTCGACCATTTCCTCATTGTTTTCAGGCTACTAAATCTGCAATTCAACACAATAGGAAATAAAAGGTCTTACTTACGGAACACAGGACAACGAGAACGAAAATCCTATGATTAATTTTGAGGTCAAGCTAGATAAAATAATTTTAACAAGGTTTCATTACAGAAACAATAGAAAATGTTAATCATTCTGAATAACATGAACTAGACCTATAAAGTAGACCAGGCGTCTCCAAACTGTCCAGCTTTCTGGTCATACTGTTTACCCAAGTAAGTTTTAAGGGTCGAAATATTTTAATTTTCTGGACATCTGGTGGTAAAAGGCTCTCATTATTGCCCTCTTTTTCTAGAATTCTGTCTGTGATATTTGTGAGGTACAGGCTACCTTTAGAAATATATGCTCTAAGGTTCTATAGAATGAATAACTGTTGGCTATTAACAGATAGCGCTAGTAGTATTTTCGAAAGCATACTAACAATTAACCATTCGCGAATAATCTCGTTTTTTCGAGAAAATGCTGGTGTATTCCATCCACTTCAAAATAGCAGTAACGCAGTATAAAAAAGCCAGTAGCAACCACATGTTAGTCCGCCTAGGGAAAATTACGATTAAAATATATTTTCCAGCTGCCGAATGCAATATGTCAAGAGTATTTTGATTAAACTTCTGTTTTTGCCTGTGTTTTACTACTATGGAAAAGAAACGAAAATAGACAATGAACATTCAAAGATTGATGAAACTATTGTTTGATCTGCAATAAAATAATAGACGCAGGAAACTGCTTACAATAGCCAATACTGAAGAAGACACTACAACCCATGTCAGCTTACGTGTGACTTGAAATTGCAAAACATGGAAAACCATTACTCTGAAGAATGGACAATTTGAGTAGGTTTTCCTAGGTGTTTATTAATCAATGGATGTGTCAGATAGGTGTTGGTTTTTATTCGGGGGGTAAATAAACGCGAGGAAATATATGAAGAACTTCGTATGAAGAGATTTTAAGGGAGTTGACATTGCTATTAATAAAAAGAATCTTGAATTGAAAAACTTGAAATCTATTACAACTGATAGACGCCAAAATGTCGATTTTTCTTTTTTTGATAGAGAGGGTACCTATAGACAATCTCGTACAATATTGGTCAAATTTGATGACTAGACCATGAGACAAATCGTCAAACTTTCCAATTTGAATAAGTGTTTGTATGAGAGCCAATCAGTTTCGAAAGTTCTGGTTCTATTGAAAAGAAAGTACTTCACAGGATCTATAACAACACAACAGAATGTGTTAGGACGTCAAAAATGTATGAGTACCTTGTATTTGACTCTAGCAATATATTTCTTGAAGACGCGAGATGTAAAGACCGACATCTAAGATTTTCGGGGAAACTGGCACATGGAGGTTCCGAATCTGGAGCCGTTCCATGTAATTGCTGTTCCCCATAATTCCTAGGTTAGAATGTTACTATGAAATTTTCAGGGTTAACTTCACCTGTCAGAGATATTGAATACTCTCTTCGAGGTGTCATTCTTTTGTACGCAAGACAATATATTTAATATATATTGTTTCTGGTTAGGGAACCTTCATCAGTTGCGCTTCCCACAATTGAATGTCCTCTCAAACACTTCTTTATGTATTTGATACGTTTCGTTAAATTTGAAGACGCGAGATGGAAAGACCGACACCTAAAATTTTTGGGGGAAACTAGCACATAGAGGTTCCGAATCTGGAGCCGTTACATGTACTTGCTGTTCCCCGTAATTCCTAGGTTAGAATGTCACGATGAAATACTGAATACTCTTTTCGAGGTGTCATTCTTTTGTACTATGTGTTCGAGAGGACATTCAATTGTGGGAAGCGCAACTGAAGAAGGTTCCCTAACCAGAAACAATATATATTGTCTTGCATACAAAAGAATGACACCTCGAAGAGAGTATATATTTCTTCTTAAAATATTTAAAATATATATTTTATTCAACCAAAACACGAAAATTGGCTTAATCATGGCTATACCAAAAATAAGTGCAATATAAATGCAGAGAACGTCTCGATTGCATTACCTAACCTCCTCGATGGTTCCGCCAGATCGTCAGTCATTCATACTCGAAGTGCAGAAGTTAATTTAAAGTTTTAACAGTCGACTTGTAAGGCATTTGGGCGAAACCACGCGAGACAGCTTAATCCATCATGGAATAAATCATTTTCCTCGAGCGAACTTGTTTTGTAATTGTTAAATTTTCTCAATAATGGCGTGCCCGCTTCTCACGGAATCGATCTGCGGCAGCACACACTCCAGGCTACACATATTTATGAAAAATCTCCTTCGATATACTCGCATATTACAAATGAGAATGTTTTCTGGGGAAAATGTCCATTAGAGATGGAAGTTTATTTTTGGCTGCAATGAAAAATGCTGATCGCAGCGCATTTATAAGACCTATTCCTCCCGGGGGCGCCTGGTTGAGTAATCTCGTTGCAAGCATAAGGAAACAAGCGATATTTCTAGGTTTATAAATGACACCGAAGTGGGGTTATCCGGACGTCTAGGAAGCTATTAAACATTCTGACAAAAACCCTTCTAATTCGCCATGGCAAATTGTTTAATGGGGGATGACGTAAAACCTCGGAAAATATCATTAATAACATTTATTGTTTTTATTTGCTGCTATCACTTTGTTGGATTGCAGATTCAACGCCACACGTATCAGTTGACCCGGCAAATCCCGTCGAGAAAGGCGGTAAGGAAATCGGCAAGAAACGCAGCCATTTCGAAGACGGAAGGATTCGCGGGTAGAAATTGTATGGAAACACTTAATCTCGATGAGTGAAAAGAGTTTCAACATTTCTTTTCCCTCTATAAACGTTTTCGGAAAATATGAGACACGTAAAACTATAATCCACACAGACAAATATTTAGAATAATTTCTATTTATCGCAATCTTATTTTTCAATAAATTGCTTATATATTTTGAAATATCTCAACACCCAGGAGGATATATTGTTTTGGTAAAACAGAGATGCTATAGTAAGGAGTAAATGATTAAAATTTGGTAAAGTTTGGTTTTTTCATGCAAACGTTTTTCGAGAAATCTCTAACCGCACGAACAGAATTCCAACTACTGTTGTTGTCAAGCGTGGTTTGATAATACCCAAAATCGGAAAAAAAGCCACCGGATGTCGAAGGGGCACAAATGAAGTTCAAGGTCGACGTCTAAGACTCATGGCCCCTTGGTACCGATTTCAGACAACTCGAAATTTGACAGATGAGTGGTTAGGAGAACAAGGCCATCTTGTAAGTGTCCGAACGGTTTATGGCCGTATAAGGTCTTTTCGACTGCAGCATTATCGACCCCATCTTGTGCTACCTCGGCCCGCTGAGCGTCGACGGCAACGACTACAGTAGTGCAGAATCAATCCGAAGAGTTGTTGTGGAGTGTTTAGATAACCCCTGTGGACAAACAGATTAGTAACAAATTTTACCATACCGTCTACATTTTACCAAAACTACATTAAATATAAACATCTTCTTTTGAGTGTTGCGATTTCTTTGTCAGTGCTTATAACTTCTGAAGACCTTCTCTAAAAACGCAAAAATATGTCCAATACACAAAAATGATGATATCAATGAAATCAATAATTACTGAGCCATATCCATGCTCTGCAAATTTGCAAAGGTTTTTGAAATAGTTGTGTTTAATACAAGTCAACTCCGTTATTTCCCCATATCGACATGGTTTTATTCGTAAGAAGTCTACGCTAACAAATTTAATAGTTTTCACTCAATATGTCTCTGAAGCAATTGATTCTCAAGCGCAGGTTGATGTTATATATACAGATTTTTCAAAGGCGTTCGACCGGGTAGACCATAGCATCTTATTGAAAAAGCTTGGTGCTTATGGCTTTTCAGAGACTATGATTGGCTTTTTTCAGTCAAATTTTCATCAAAGACAACTGTCCAATCTTGGACCATTACTTTTTGTAATATTCATTAATGATCTATGCAGCTTATTGGACTGTCAACGAGTGATGTACGGTGATGATTTAAAATTATATAATATAATATACGGTTCAACTGATTGCCAAAAACTTCAGTCAAATGTAAACCAAGTGTCTCAGTGGTGCTCAATAAATAATTTACACTTAAATGCAAAAAAATATAATGTCATTTACGCGGAAAAAGACCACTGTCAACTACTGTTATATAATAGATGACTTACCGCTGAGTCGACATTGTTCTGTTAAGGACTTGGAAGTCACATTTGGCTCAAAACTAACCTTTGTAAACCACATAAATGACAAATCAAAGGAAGCTCTGAGATTATTGGGTTTCATAATTGTAAAGGCTTTAACAACATAGTAGCTTTGAAAACACTATTTTTTGCTTATGTCAGATCTAGATTAGAATATTGCTCGCTAATATGGAGATCTTTTTATAACGTTCATATTTATACATTGGAGAACGTTCAGCGAAAATTTTTTAATATACGGATACCCTTATAATATCACTCAGGATTTCCGCCTCTGTCACATCACAGCAATTTTCTCCTAAACTACTAGACGGAAGAGGTTGAAATTTGGATGAAGGTATAGTTTGGTGACCCGATCAGGAGTACATATCGCAAAAGAAGAGATTTTGATTTTAGGGGTACTTCTGGGGGGAAAAATTAAAAAAATCCTCATCCCCGAAACTACTGAACCTAAAATTTTGAAAAAATAGGAAATATAGAACGTTGCCCGGACTTTACAGGAAAAATAAGGAGAAACCGTTAATATAAATTTTGGGGGGCAAATTATAGAATTAAATTAAATTTTAAAAATAAACATTTTTAAAACGCATCATGTAATACATCAAATGAAAGGTCTCATTCTGAGGAACACGAATATATTTTTTTGTATTAAAAAAAAATAATTTAAAAGATATTAACGAAAATATACCAAAATTTACCCATTCCCCCCTTATCTCCGAAACTATAAAACGTAAAGTTTTGAAAAAAAATAGATGTATACAGTCTGACCTGAAGTTTACTGGAAAACTAAGGAGAAATCTCTACTTTTAATTTTGGGGGGCAAATTACAGAATTAAATGGAAAATATAAAATTAAAATTGTTTTTAACGCATCATGTTATATATCAAATGAAAGGGCTCATTATGACGAAAACAAATATATTTTTTTCATATTTTTAAATTAAATTAATTAAAAGATATTAACAAAAATATAAAAAATGTTACCCATTCCCCCCCCTTATCTCCGAAACCATAAGCTGTAAAATTTTGAAAAAAATGGAGGTATAGCCCCACACCTGAACTTTACTGGAAAAATAAGGAGAAACCCCTAATATTCATTTTGGGTGGCAGATTATAGAATTAAATGAAAAATAAAAAATTGTTTCTAACAGTATCATGTAATATATCAAATCACAGGGCTCATTATGACTAATACAAATATTTTTTTTAATTTTTTTAAAATAAATATTTTAAAATATATTAAAAAAACATTAAAAAAATTACCCATTCCCCCTTAATTCCCCAAACTATAAGACCTATTTTTTTTATTTACAGGAAAAATACGAAGAAATCTTTATTATTAATAATGGGGGCCAAATTATAGAAATAAACGGAAAAAAAAAATTTTTTTTAACATGTCATGCAATATATCAAATGAAGGGGCTCGTTATGAGGAATACAAATATATATTATTCATATTTTTCAAAATTAATTGTTTACAAGATATTAGCATAAAATTCTCATTTCTGGCTTTATTTACGAAACCCTACTACCTAAAATTTTGAAAATAATTAGGGGTACTGGGGCTCACTTGAAATTTATAAGAAAAATTATTAGAAAACCTCCATGGTAATTTTAGGGACAAATTATACAATTAAATGAAAAATAAAAATTCAATTTTCAAACGAATTATGTAATATATCAAATAAAAGGCTCATTATGTGAATTACAAATATATCATACTTTTAAATCATTTGTTTAAAAGATATTAGCAAAGATATTAAACATCGACTTAATTCCCATTTTAGAAACTACTATTTAAATTTTGAAAAATATATTTTATTAGAATTTTTAAATAATTTGAATAACAGATTTAATAATTTTTAACTTAAAACTTGGCCTATTTTGCCCTTTATCTTCCAATCTATAGAGCCTCAAAATTCAGACAGTAGATTATAAAAGGCTTCCCTGAAAGTTTATTAGTAAAATAAAACTCTAATGTTAATTTTTGGGGGCCAAATTAGAAAACTAAATACAGCGAATCTTGAAGGTGGTACGGAACCCTTAGTATGCGAGTCCAACTCGCACTTGACCAAATTATTTCTATTTATAATGTGTATCCTGAAAGAGGTTATGATCAGGCCACTTTATTAGGATTATTTAATGTCGACAGCTTAGAACTTAGACGAGCATTTTTATCAGTTAAATTATTACACAATCTTATTCTTAATAAAATAAACTGTCCTGATTTGCTTAGCAAACTTAACTTTCTTGTTCCAAGATCTTTATAAGGACTAATAACTTCACGCTTTTTTATATATCAACTGCCAGAACCAACATCATGATAAAGTCGCCGTTATATAATATGTGTAGTGCGTTTAATAAAATTTGTGATATTTGTGATATTAATGTTTGTGCTCTAAATCACATAATAACATGTCTAAGAGAACGATTTTGACATTATTTACAACTAGGTAATTGTCTAGTTATATATTGTGTTCCTCTGTACTTTTTTTATGTAACCCTATAAATGGGAGTTTTGTCCTGTTGGGTAAAAAAGATTATTATTATTATTATCTTTAGAATTTTATTACTTATCTCATGTAAAATTGCCAAAACTTTCAATTTCAAACTTATATGTTATTCAAATTTTAATGGCATGGACAAAGAAGTCAGATTAAAACTGGTGTTTTGATTTTTTTTGAATATACAGTATTTTTCTTAAGTTTAATGTTATTTACCAGTCACACCAAAAAAAAAACTGGAATATGCCGCAAATGAGCTTTAAAACTATTTTAGTTATGTCTGTTTTAAAAATCGGCCATAATGTAAGTAGTAGGTATTTTAGAGTAATAGTTTGCTTTATAATTCAGTATGTATATCCATTATACGAAATCCAACTTTAAGTTTCTTTTATTTTTTTATGTACTAAAAGGAATTAAGTGCCTTCTATCTGTCTGTGTATACCTGTACAACACAATACACTTAGGTGTACGCAATGACAACAATTCAAATACAAAAAGCTGAAAACAGATAAACGAGCCTAATCCTGTAAAGCAGTTTTTTACCAAGTAAAAGATGTAGTGTCATTTTTTACGCTCTTCGTCTCACCCTCATTTTTTTCCCTTGTACTGTTTTTGCGTGGGCCTCACCTCCATTTAGAGGAAAAAAAGACGTCGACTCGCAGGAATCCTTTTTATTCCGCCCAAAACGACGGGAAAGGCAATAAGTTCTCAGACACCATAGACGTATTCAATCCATCTCCATTCGGAGCAACTCCAGATAACATCTATTAGAGCTGAGCGAAAGAGAGAGCGATCTTACATATTATTGGCGTGATACCGATTGCACAGCTCCCGCATTTCCCGCGATGGAAACTATGGTAGTTCGACGAGAGGAAAACCGCTTTTAGTGTAATCCTTTAGATTATTGGAAAAATTAAGCGGAGATCGTTTGCTGCTCCACCGAATAGGCGTTTAAAGTCTGTGAAACGGTTTGCGCCTTTGCACTATGTGATCGTTTCGCCGTGCATTGCAGCGGTGCATTTGAGCGGAAAAATTTTCATTGTAGTTATGAAAAGCCGTTTACAAGGTATGGATATTGCTTTTAATAACGATTCGAAGCGGTATCGGATATGCGGCCAAATAGAAACAGCAGTGTATTTGTAAATGTTCCGGGAATAAGTTCTTTTATGATAACAACAAATCGAACAAAATTTTTGTAGGTATAATGCTAACATTATGGAGGATTCCCAGATAGCTCACTCGTTTAAATTGTTCTCCTGGATTTTTCACAAATAAAGTGTCTACTATGAAAGAACGCATGATAAGATTAAACTAAATAATACTAGCTCCTTACTAGTTACGAATTTGGTTTAACTATTAATTATAATACTAGCTTTATTATTCAACAGCTGCCCATTTACACTAACACCGAATACATAATGAATCTGTTCACGATTATTTTAACAAATATAGCTCATTGAACACGCTAGGCTATATAACTTTTTTGATATATTTTGATTTGGGCATTCCACGTTGGGCGCCATTTTATTCAGTTGATTCTGCTTTTTCCCGATTTGGACCGAGTCATTTTTTCGAATAATTTGTTTATATACCTAAAGCGGCATATAAAAAAAGTTTTCCGACGTTTCGCCTACACTTATAAGGGGCTTTTTCAAGGATGAGACAAAAAACAAAATAAATGTTACTTACCTTGCGGCGACTCCATTCATTTCATCTTTTTCTCACGAACTTCACTTTTTATTCAACTTGTCACAATGATGCACAAATTCAAATGAGTACTAGATACGGAGAAATAATAATTGCCCCTCCCCCCGAAATTTTCAGGTAAAAGAAGGGTAGGAGGCACTTAATGGGATTATTTTATGATTGTCATGAAATTTTGTATACGTTCCTGGAATTTTATTAGTGGGTAATGTAAGTGATTTATTTTGTGGAAATGTTGATGCAGGGTTGCCAGATGGGCGAAAGTTCAAAATCTTTGTCTAGGTTGAAATTCTTGGGTTTTTTGGCGATTTCAACGGCCTCACGGAATTTTCTGGTGAAATAATACGGAGATTTGGCCACGATAGAGGAGCTGTCGAAGAGGATTTGGTGGCCCGTTTCGTGATGATGTTCAGCTACAGCAGAGTTTGAAAGCAGGCCCGTTTTCAAACAATGTTTGTGCTCACCCAGAGAAATGTTTATTGATTGACCTGTTTCACCGATGTATACTGCCTCACACGAGCATGGAATGGAATAAACACCTTTAGATGAAAGAGGATTTTGTTTATCATTTGGAAAGGGTGACATTTGTGAGATTTTGGATAGTGGTTTGTAGACTGTTTTCACCTCGTGCTTATGGAGAAGCTTTCCAATCCTATCCGTGACCTTGCTGATATGTGGCAAATATGCTACTGATTTATTAGGTGACAATTCTTTCATAGGAAGGGGATTTTAGTGACGAGAAATGGAATTGCGAATCTTTCGTTTGCTGTAGCCGTTGTTTAGGAGGCTACCCTCAACCCAAGCTAATTCGCGTCTCAAACTTTTGGGTTCGGAAATGGATATACCTCGATGCACCAGGGAGTTCACGACTGACCGTTTCTGAGATGGGTGATGATGGGTCCGGGCGTGCAGATATCTGTCGATATGTGTTGGTTTTCTGTATACAGAGTGGCCCAGGCGACCATTTGGCAACCGTGAGACCAACACGTCTAGGAAGGACAGGGATCCATTGGACTCAATTTCCATACTGAATTTGATGTTTGACATCAAATTCACTCATTGATTCGCACACAGTTTCTCCCCTTTCTAGGTTTACAACATATTTTTTAAATTTATTTTTATTTCATGTTTTTGTCACTTACTATTTTTTGTATTTTCGACATTTTCAATTTTTTTAAGATTCACCTGCGATTAATCAGATATTAAACACTTTGCAGCCCCATCCCTTCCATAAATTCAGTATTGGCAAAATGACGAATAGTGTCTTCACTCATTTCAAGAACAGAGTCCGTTTATCAATTCTCATATTTTTTCGCTAAATGAGTTTCGACATCCATGAGTTTCAGATCAGAGATTCCAAATCGGGAGTCATACTGTGTATAACGCCTTTTCCCTGTGATTCCTAGGATAGAAATCATACGAAAAAATTTGCAGGTTTACTAAAACCTGTCAAAGAAATTACGATACTAACTTTTCGAGATTTTTCAATCCATTGAACGCAAGACAATATATTGTTTCTTGTCACATCATTTTTTTATTAATTTAAAGAACTAATATCATAATTGTCATATTTGTATTATTTTCGGTTCCTCAGACAGTGATTTGTTCTTAAAAAATGCCGCTATCGGCAACTGAATTTTTGCAAAATGATGAAACCCGTTTGTATTTATTTTAGAAGACTACATATATAAACATTTACAGCCGTATTACTTTCTACTTCTAAGATATTGATTTCTCCATAAAAAATAGAAGCGGTCAAGCCGTTTTTGAATTTTAGCAAGACTTACTATGTTTCATAACAAATGTCGATATTTATATTAAGAAAGGCACTTTTGAGTACCCCCATATGCAATTTTAAAAAGTAACAACTTACCATTTGTTAGGATTTAACTGTTCTATAAGTTTTAAAAATAACTTTTTTTCTGAATATTAATAATAATAAAATTTTGCATCTTAGTGAACACCACTATATGTACAGACGAATTTAGAACCCCCGTAATTTTTGAATTGCGATAAATAATATTTGCTTCTACAAATTTCCAATACTATTTCTAATTTACTCGATCCTATAATTCGAATTAACTAAAATTATATTAAATTACTACTTTCCCCTGTGTTAAATTTTATCGGAAAAAGGTATTTTACTTTTAAGCAAAATTTATATTTTTTGACAAACCTCGTATATATTTGAAAAAGGCACATACAATGATTTCAGTTTAGAATTTATTTAAAATTATATTTTTTCATAGTAGTAATTATAAGAAAAAAATTGTAATATACTTTCAAGTTAAACAGACAGTGTGAAAAATCGAATTAGAAGCCTTTTATTTCAAGTGGCTTTATTAACATTTACTCTCATTTACTTTTATTCCATTATCAATTAATTTAATTCTAGAAGTCAAATAACATTAATTACGTTTAGTTCATACCCGTCCCTTCGCCAAATATTATCCTTAAATAATTTTCTGATAAAATTTAACATGCAGTATTCGTTAAAAAAACGATTTCTATTTAAATTTTATCTTCTTATTAGTTTGTCCTAATATAAATGCCTAATACGCCTTTCTATAAGTTTTAAGTCTTGACAACAAATCGCCTAGTGCTTAAACTTTTAATAAGTTTTACGTATAAAGTCATTACTAGTTACGTATCTGGCTTAATTAATACGAATACATAATGAATCGGTTCACTATTATTTTTAACAAAAATGGTTCTTTATTGTAAGGGCTTGTGCATAAAATTTTTATTCTTCTTCTAAAAATGATGTACTGAACACGCTACACACCATAACTTTTAGGATTTGTTCTGATTTGCGCTTTCGCGTTGGGCGCCATTTTATTCATTTGTAGTCTATTGATATCTATTACTAAATGTATTACATTTTTTGTTCTAGGATCTTTTCTTGCTTAAAACTGGGGACATTTTGTCTATATTCATATTTAGCAAAGACTAGGTATATCAACAAATAAAACAAGGTTTTTTGTTCCATAGAAATGATTACGATAAATATTAAATGAACTAACCCCTGCTTTTGACTGGAATACGACGCAACAATCAAAACTCATTTATATTCCGCTTATGTAGAGATATTTCGAAATTACTACTTACCCAATCCGTTGTCTGGAAATGCTGTATAATAGTCCAGTCATTAAAGTAAGTTCACCTCGGAATTCGAGATACCCAGCTGTAAGTCTGTAAATACTTGTATATCGACACCCTATAAGTTGTCTCAAAACCTACATATGGTAGGGTGTACGCAACTATTAAATTTCAAGGTCAAAGGTCACAAAAATCGGTTTTTGCCATTTTTTTGTAAATATCTCATTTTCTATGGGTTCTTTGCTATTTGTATTTGTTATCAATATTGTAGAATACAAAATTCTCTACAAATTTTGTTTAAAATTTTTTTTATATGGTGAACCGTTTTCGAGATAGAGATCACTTCAGGTCAATCGGTGCCTCCGGTCGAAAACGCGCCATATACAGTTGATGAACTATCGATAAATCAATGATTATAAATATTTGTCAATTTTTATTAACTATTATATTATATTTTATTATTTTTTTCCTAACCTATCTACTTTTTATTCAGTATTAATTTATTCAACAACACTTACCTGCCGATGTAATTGCAGAATTGTTAATGAAAATATAGAAATTATATTTGAATTTTAACCTAATTAATATTAATAATAATCTTACATGATGGAAAAAACAAATAAATTATGATTAATCTTTTTATTAAAAAATATCAATTTCTAATTTCAGTTCAATACATTTATTTTTATTAAAAGTAAAACTGGAATAAAGGGTATAAAAACTACAATTTATAATTTTAATCATCTTCTTCCTCTTCTTCGTCGTCTTCCGGCTGCTGGTAAATTTCAAACTGGTCTTCATTATCGTCTTCAACGACATTTGTCTCAAGTTCTTCCATGATTTCGCGGTCAAAGGTTCCATCTTCGTTAATGTCGCTCTGATATGGTAGAGCATTAAGACAAGCTTGCCCATTACATGGGCCACAAGCTAAAGAGCATTGCAAGCCCGCTTTCCTGCATCTCCATCGCGAACCACAACCACTCTTGCAGTTGCAGAAAATTGTATTTAGCAAATCTTCTGGAGCAGGTGGTAAAATTGTCATGATTGGCTCCAGAAAATCATTTCGCATTGCCCAACCTCATACCTGGGGTTCCAAATCATGCCCTAACCAAGTTTGAACTTGATAATATACACGTTTGAAATGTTGATGAGCAGCTGCACTTGTTGGTGGAATATTTGAAAACTGCACAGGTTTATTAAGTTTTGTAGACTTGACGTAATGCATATAACGAAGATGATCGAAACTTTTCATAGATTTCGGAGCATTATAGACTGCCAATAAGGTTTGAGTTCCACTCTCTAATAATCTCTGGCTGAACAATTTTCTTCCTCAAATGCTGCAGCTAATTCCTCCAAATTTGTCACTTTCTCAAAAACTTTTAAAAATGATTTTTTCCCTTTTTAAAAAGCGCAGAAGTTGTGTCACAGCCACTTAATGCGTGCAGAAATAAAATATGTGTTTTTAAATGAGGATAATTATCAAAACTTTTAGTCCAGTATATCTCCGTTTTTACATTTCCTTTCCCAACTTTTTGAAAGAAAATTTCTTGTTCGTAAGACAGTGTACGCCCAGTTAAAATGACAATTAAATCAATGTGAATATAATTATATTATGATTTAAATTTTTCCCTTAATTATTTTTTTTATTTTAGGAAACGGTTATCAGTATTATTGAATAGATATAGATTTAATGCATGAAGAAAATGATAAAATATAATACAATAGTTAATAAAAATTGACAAATATTTATAATCATTGATTTATCCATAATTCATCAACTGTATATGGCGCGTTTTCGACCGGAGGCACCGGTTTGACCTGAAGTGATGCTGTCACCGCGCTCTCCGCCCTCTATCTCGAAAACGGTTCACCGTATAAAATTTTTATTCAAACAAAATTTATAGAAAATTTTGTATTCTACAATATTGATAATAAATGCAAATAGCAAAAAACCCATAGGAAATGAGATATTTGCAAAAAAGCGCAAAAAAACGATTTTTGTGAACTTTGACCTTGAAATTTAATAGTTGCGTACACCCTACCATATGTAGGTTTTGAGACAACTTTTAGGGTGTCAATATACAAGTATTTACAGACTTACAGCTGGGTATCTCGAATTCCGAGATTCTTACCTAATTTAAGCTTAAATGACTGGACTATAAATAAATATTAAACAAAACAAATGTTAGTTTATCCTCACATAATGCCCGCTAACATTTTTACGGCTTACCCCCTAACGTGGAGAATTTATGGAGACAAATTCCTGTGAGCGATAAGACCGTAAGGGCCATTCCGACAACCTAGGAACTACCCGCCCTTTGTCGTGATACATCAAATCCTTGCTGAAGGTATTAATTACCTAATGTATACCTTAAGAGCTCTCTGTATGCCGTGTCACTGGAAATTATTGCAACCTGACACGCAATTTTAACGCGGATTATTGTTCACTACTCATTTCGAAGATTAATTTTATACGATAATTCATCGTTTCTCACCTGATGATTGTAAAAGCGATTGTTGGAAAGATACACACGAGGGCAATACGACTAGGTACAAAGGGTGCAACTCGGGTATGTACGTGCACACAACAGCACTGTCGAAACAAGTCGTTCGTTTGAAAACATGACAAGTTAAATGCTAATGCAAAGTGACGATGTCACTTGATAATGGTTGTAACATAATAATCACGTTTCGAAGAAAATTTATGTAGATTTGCTATATATTTCCGCATTTTTAACTAAGACTGGTGTTAACACCAACAATACTTTCCTGTTTCAATTTTTTTGGCATTGTTGATTTTTAAATATAATTTAGGAACAGGACTCCTTAATTTATCTTCCGCTGATTTAAATTTTATTTTTGTTTTACCTTAACAATGACACGATCAAATATGTTACTAGCCTTTTGATACTTTCACATGCTTTTTTTATACGCAAGACAAATTGTTTCATGGTATGACCCATTATCAGTTGCGTCACCCTCAAAACACCAATATCCCGAAAAATCATTTATGTATATAATTTCTAAAATGTTTTCAGGATTTTTTTCATTAATTAATTATCCAATTAGACCAAAAGCTAAGCGATACATTTTTTTAAATTTCGATTCGTTGATCTAAATGAATGAATGAATATCTTTTATTTAGCATTTTTGCTAACAAATACAATACATTACGTTACTTCTCATTGCGTTTTAAATCATAAGTTAATCACAATTTCTTACTAAATATCTACAAAACATAAACTACATCAGATACACATAACTCATACATAGATTCTGTTATTTATCACAATTTTAGATTTTAAGTTAAACGCCATTTCTTATTAAATGTCTACAAACATTTCTATTAAAATTTTGTACAGTATTAGAGTTTTTAATTTCTTTTAGTAGAGCATTATACCATTAATTAAAAGAGATCCCCTTGGAAATGTTTTATCCGTGAACTTTATATTAAAATTTTCGTTTCATCTTAATATTCGCGGATGTAGATCATGTCTTTTAACTAATAAGCTACTGAGATATTTTGGGGTTTGAGAATGCATCATTTTGTAAAACAGGACTAAGCTGGCCCTTTTAATGCTCTTTTCTACTGAAAGCCAATGAAGACACTCCAACATGCTATTTACTGATGTAAATATACTACATTTTAGTACTATTCCCATAGATTTATTTTGCAAAATTTGGAGTCGTTTGATTTGTTCTTGATTGCAAGATAGTAATAATGTTGCGCAGTAAATAAAATGAGGTTTTATAATAGTATTGTAAACGAGCATTCTACACCAGTGAGACAAACTAAAAACTATTCTCCAAAAAACCCTAGTTTTTTACCCAATTTCCTACATAAGTAGTCTGCATGATTGTTAAATGTCAACTGAGATCCAACATGACGCCTAAATACATAAAATTATGTACTTGTTCAATTTCAGTCCCATTTATTTTAATTACAAGATTTTGTTCATTAAAGCCCTTGCAATTTGATTTAGTTCCTAATACCATCCACTTAGTTTTATTGCCGTTCAATTTAAGCTTATTAACACATAACCAATCATTTAAGATTCCCAGTTCACTTTTAACAAACTCGGCAATTTATATAAGTGTATCATCAGCAAACTGACCTACAAAAGAATTCTTTAACACTTCCTTGGGGAATTTCAAGGTGACACTCAATAATACTGGGTAGGTTATTGTTTATTTTAGTTTGGTGAAAGCGGCCCTGAAGGTAATTGTGGATCAGCTTTAAGGCTTGTGATGTTACCCCAAGTTTTTCTAACTTCAAAATTAACAGATTCCTCTCAATTGTTTCAAAAGCACGTTTTAAATCCACAAAAACACTCAAAACCCGTATTTATGTCATCTCTCCATTTGGCACAGAGAAATTGCAGTGCTGTTTCACATGAATGTTTGTCTCAAAAACCCGATTATCCTTCATATAGAATATTGTTTTCCTCGAAGAATAGCGTTAGTTGGTCTCTTATTACAATTTCAATCATTTTGTCAACAGTTGGCAAAAGGTTTATCGGTCTACATTGCTCCGGCAATAAGGTTAAGGTACTGGTTAATCTCCTTAACTGAAATCGGTCTGCTTGAACTTCATCTTCGTCCTGTTCCGATGTTATGTCCTGGATGCCGAGGGCAATTTCGCGAATGCTGTCACTGTAATAGTTATTAAAATTGTCTTCGATGGATCCATAATAGCCGTCAAAACTTATTTTTTCCGCCTCCAGGTTTTCTTTTTGTTGCCCAATTAATTGTTTAATTGTCTGCCACATTTTTCTAGTATCTTCTTTCGATTTGTCGATTCTCCCTTCATAAGATGTGTCTTAATAAAATTAATTTACACCCCAAATTATCCAATTAGAGTGCGTGATTTCTCAGATCTTTTCATTATCCAGAAATTATACGCTCCATAATCTGACACCTCCTTATTACATCCCAGGTACAGATAGCACGAGATCGAGTACCACTTTCGACTCCTTGATATTTACCTTATTAAATACATTAATTCCAATCTTAAAATAATGACAGACCTAAATTAATTATCTAACTATAGCCAGCCATTTTCAGACTCTTTTTTAGTAAACCACACACCGCCGTAATTTGGCACCTCATTAATTACACCCGGTATTTCACACATTATTAGTTACACGGCCCCACAGCAGACCATCCATGAAGCCGCGGCATACATCAAAGGATGCCGTTTTTTCCCACAACCTTTAAAATTTTCCCAGGCCCAAGTGTCGCAACTCCTACTACCAATCATCATCATCATGTCGCAATGTTGTGAACTCGTAATTGCACGACGCCATCTCTCGCGATTTACTGTCAATTTGGCTGCTCTTGTGACAGTCACATCTAATAGTTGTTTGGTCTCACCTACCCAGCGAGTTGGGACAAAATCCACGACGTCGTCCACTGGAGGCGTGAACCTGAACAACCAGTTTCTTCATATTGTCGTTTCCTATGAATGTGTTTGAAGAATGTGAGAATGCGTTTTGACATGGTTGAGGATATTCATATATGTTTATCTTAACTTAGAGACGCTAGTTCGATGTACGGTATAAGAGGCTCGTAGTACTCTCCTCAAAGTGGACTTGTGGTGGCTACCCACGCCTATTGTATACGCCACTCATCATTTTCAATGCTACCCGAATATTCGATTATAGAACCCATATATACAAAGCTCTTAACTGTCTAAACCACTTGATAGCTACCCATTGATATAGTCCTGATGACTATTATGTTTCCTGCCTACAATCACAAGCTTGGTCATGTTCCAGTTACTAAGACTTATGTTAACATGTGCTAACTCAAATATGCTCAGCAAGGCTAATAGCATGTTCAACTTCTGGCTCATATTCCTAGTTTAATGATGGAGCCAGACTGTCAACCTCCAAATAGAAATTCTCCATACCTACACGACCTCATTCAATTTTCGGTGTGCTTAACAGACCAAGTTTTGGATTTGAATTGTTGGATTTTGGATTTTCTTACGAGTTGTCTACAGATTATTTTAGTACTTTGTTTTTTTGGCAAAAAAATAGCAGTATTGATATACTTTGAAACATCTGCTTTTTTGTTCACATATATATATAATGTGGGACCAAGTTATGCAGGAGCTTCATCTTGATTCTTATACTGGGAAATATTGGTCCGAACGATACTGAGGTTTTGGTCTTGTCTAGAAGCTATCCAGTTGAAGTTACTCTATGGCCCTTTGAGGTATCAAAAGCGTCTAAGTCAGGTCAGGGCAGTGAAAAGATGCGACCATTTATGTGACATATTTATAATCGGAAAATATATATGGCTATCCGTTGGTCTAGATGTATCCAAGAATCCTATACGCGTTAATTTTTACTTAAATTAATTTTGTTTGCTATTACAAATTGATATTTGCCACTGGAGAATATTGACCGATAAATTGGAGAACTGTTTTACTTACTTATAAAGTCTTGTGAATCCGAATTCTCTTATTGAATTTCACGTTTGTCTACCTCTATACTGAGCTCACTATTTTTGTCTACTTCTGAAGCATTTAGGTGCCTCAAAAAAGTTGAAGTGTTCTGTGTTCTTTCTTTTTAACTAATCACGTTCAGCTTCTGATATGAATTGAGAGGATTGGGCTGATTTTGTAGTTGAAGGTCTCGAAGACGTCGTGTGAGCTACGGATGATTAAAAACTGATAACATAGAACCAGACTTTAATGAAATCTTTTGGAAAATATTCTGCTATATCAATATAACATTACTTCCAATTCATTTTTTATTAATAAAAATGTTTATCGACTGCATATTCTTCGAATGTCATAAACAAGTACCTGACAATCCTACGTACATATACTTTTATTGTCCTTTAAAGTGGAATCAGATATTCTTCACCATATCTAATATCGCAATTTTATTACTGTACCGTTTTATGTTTTCTTTAGAACGTAAACATTTGAAAGGAAATAGCCGTTGTTTATTGTTGTTTCAAGTTGAAGTTCGAATATGATAGCTACACAATGTTAGAATGCTGTGTCAGCAAAATGACGTTATTTTGTTTTCTAATTTGGTATTTGTTTTAATAACAACTACCTACAAGTTGAAATGTCTTCATTATATATTCCTTTAATTATCTCCATCTATCTTGAATAGGGTCCAAGTTGGAGACGCGTTGCTAACCTTATAGGGATAATTTATTGATTAGATCCGAACCCTGGACGCTCTTGCTTTGAACCCGAATAAAGTAGTTCCAGACAAACTTCCCCCTTTCCACTGTTGTGCTCGAGTGAATTTGTTTAATTGGATTTCGTTAAGTATTTATACATTTTATCTAGTAACATTATAGCAGTTTTAGGACCCGATAGATGTGTAAAAATAGTTGTATTGACTTTTCTAAAGTAAGCAAAAAATTTCGAAGCTACAGATATTTAGTAAGATCAACAGGGAAGCTGTTTGAATATTTACTTTTATAGTCGCTATAAATAAGTTGTTACAAATTAACCTTAGTTAAAGATAACGCGCTGCATGTGGAAGTTTACAGAAGATACAGTTTAAGAATCCGAAATAGTTGTCTTTAAATATAGATTCGAGTTGGTTGAATTTTGAAATTGGTGCCTTGTGCTTATATCGCAAAATAAATCGAGGAAAAAATTTTGTCAAAATTTACAGAAATTACAAAGTTCAAACCAGTTAGTAATAGTTTGGTGTCAGAAGTGGGATTCGACCCAACGCTTCCCTAGTGGACTGCGACTTAAACCTATGGTAATCCCACTTCTGTCACTAAACTGTTTCTAACTGGTATTTATAATAATTTCTAACTCGTATTTATAATAATTAATTATACAGAGTAACTATTTCAAAACTCGACCAACTAAAATCAATAACTCTAGACATATAGATATATTCATATTTCCAGAGCTTTCTTGACGAATGGAGCATTTTGTACATTTTACTGGATTAATCAAATCACCTTCAATGTGTCAGTTAACGACATTTAAATTTTTTTATAAATTTTATGACTTTCAGACACTTTGTTCTATCCTTATATCATAAGTGTTCTGAAAATTTGTCATCTAAAGACTTTTCAAAACTAGTGCTGCTATAGTAGAGTACAAAGTCTTTATTTTCAGTGATGTGTTCTTAGTTGCTACACTTTATTGCTAACTTCAATTTTTTATAGGCCCTCAAAAAATTAGTTAATAAAGAAATAGTTTGGTGTCAGAAGTGGGATTCGGGTCAACCGTCAAGCGTTTAAAATCGACTGTTCAACAAATTGTATTATAATTTCTCGTATTTTATTTCAAACTACAGCACCTAAATATAAAATAAAACAAATTACATTTGAGAATATCAACATCATCACGAGCCCGCTATGTTTATATTTCATTTTCAATAATAACACGCATGGCAAATCATTTATTTGTTCACAAACATTTAAAAACATCACGGCATTATTGCCAAAGCACCGACGAGAACAATTTTCATATTTTCTTTTCTCTGCTTGTTTCAGGTACGTTATCATTGGATTCCTTTCATCCACTCAACCCCCGATGTCAGCCGGAGAAGAGATCGACCTCTGACTTCGAATATGTGGAAGGTAGCCCCTTTTGGCATGCTTCTCCCGAGAGAATATAAATCCTTTCTATTTGGTTGTTTTGCTTTTTTCCAAAATGGGGTTTGTATACCTCGGACTGAATCAAATGCTCCGCAGTCCCCGAACACAATAAAGACGAATCAAATTCTTCGAGTAAACATGAGTTTATTGAAAAATATTAGGGTTGACGTGGGATAAAATGGAATGGGACTCGAAGAGACCGAGTGAGTGTGTGTGTGTGTGTTTGTTGCAGAATTTCCTCGTCGATCTCGAAACTAGCAGGCCGTTTCGTATTCGAACCGTTTACCGATGTTCATCACGTTTTGCGTGCGGTTTGCTATTTTCACATCGAAAGTATATGAGAAAATAAGATTCAATTTTTTTTGTTTAGGTGTTTGATTGACTTGAGAAGTAGGAAATCAAATCCCCTGTTAGATCAATCTGTCAGGTAATGAACTTGACTCTGGTGTTAAGCAATATAATCTCACAAAAAATTAAGATTACCAGGGGTGTACCCCAAGGCTCGGTATTGGGAACACTTCTGTATATTATTTACACTAATGAAATACCCGAAATTACCTTTAAATATAAGAAATTGTATGCAGATGATACATTTGTCTTTTTGAAACAGCTAGCTTGGATAACTTAAACATGTATACTTAAAAGAATATTTCTCTTCACAATATCTTTTCCTGATTGCTTCAAAAGCTCAGTCATTGTTAACTTTATTGCTAAACCGGTTAATATTACATACAAAGACATTTTTATGATAGTCCGAAAACTTCCTATCAGAGTTATCTTTAACATGTACTCTCATAATAATTGCAGAGAAGTATTTATTATAAATGACCATCATAATTACGGAATGAGACAAACATTGCATATAATAAACGGAAACTGTAGGTTTACTTACGTTCAGCGAAATGTTGAGTTTTGAGTAATTAGGGTAAATAGTTTTTTCCCTGTTTATACAGGGTGGGCCAATAGTGCCTGGACGGCTACATTGCTAAATATTTTAGAAATCTGCCGCCCGGTTGAGTATTGGAAAAAAGTCCATAATAATATGGAATTGAGTATTAACAGAAAAGTATCACAAAACAGATACAGAAATCTATTATTACGTGTGAAAGGTAAGCAAATTTTACATTAGATAGCGTGCAAATTATACTCCAAGGCCTTCCAAGCTCACAACTATTTTTTGAATATAAGAAATCACACATAAAACATTTATTCATTTTAATGTCTTGGTTTCTCAGGAATCTGTTAGAAACAGATTTACTTAACTTAACAATGGACGAAAGAAAATTACACGAGTTATCAGATAACGTGAAAAAATTGGGGAATCCATTAAAAAACAAGATATTTATGGTTACATTTTTCAAATTTCATTATCATTCTTGGGAGTGTAGATGTCAAGATTTTGACAAAATATCGAGTAACCCCCAAACGGTTCATTATAGGTAACATGTATGATAAATAAATTCACGAAGAATCCAAATATTTAATCAAATACAGGGTGTTCTATGTAAAAAAATTAAGTTCAATATGGATCCCCCTGTATATTTCTCGGAATTCCAGTGAAAGTATTTTTAATATGTATCTCTCACTACCCCTCACCCTTCCTGTCGATAGATTTTTTAAATATATATCAGTATAGCCAAAATCTTCCCTCAAGGCACTATTGGCCCAGCCTGTGTAAGAAGCCTTCAATCTGCTTTAATATAATTTTGTAATGACTCAGTTGTGGCGGTATGATGACACCATTAAATATGTTTTGGTATATGTTATGTTAATGATTTTTTTAAATTAATGTATAACAATTCTTCATATCCGTTGGGCTTTTATTCTAGGAACACCTCCTTTAAATTGTTGGTAAGATTCACAATTCGTAAATCTTTCTTATAATTTCCAAAGCAGTTATCTTTTGAATCGTTTGAAGTATTCACATAGTTTTGAAAAATGAATAAGGGGGTAACGAATATTTATTCTCTTAGTCAAGCTTAGGCTGTAAGACATTATCTAGTGCTTTCTAGGGAATGTTCTAGACAACAGTAAACGATCGAAATGTAAAACGAGAATTTATAAAATTAAATATAATTATTCAGAAGTTTTTTATGTTGGACACACTAATAGGAGTTTCAAATGCCGCTTAGACGATCATCAAAACGATATTTTTAAGATTTCAAGAATTAAAGAGTATTAGTTCACAATGTATAGATATTAGTGACCCTTCATACCCAGCGGCCAGTTAGGTTTCCAATAAAACTCTCCTGTTTGCTGTATTTATAGATTTTTTCAACATTATTTTTAGGTAATATCTAATTCTGCAATTGTCATTGACGTAGTATTAATTTATTTTATTAAATTCTGTACAAAAAATATTTATCATTTTTGTGTGTTTATTCTATTGAGTTAAATTTGATTCATTATCATAATAGTTAGAAAATTTGATCTTAAACCTGACATATGGGAAACAGTTTTAGTTCCACAATAAGTAATTGTTGTTGGGGAATATTTAATATTATGTGAATAATATTTAATATAATATATCTACAATTTCATTTCTATATTGATTCCAACAATTTTCAAATTTATTATTAATTTATGAGACTTAAAAGCCAGAGGATTAAAAACAATTTGCGTAATTACCTGTTTATAAATATCTTTAGGGAGTATTTAACAATATTTACGGTTACTATTCCTCAAGAGCCAAAATGTACCCTTTTGCCAGATTTTAGAGAATGAATGTCAATACCCAACAACTAAGATACTTTGCAAATTAAAATTCTTGTTGACAAAAAACTTTCTTTCAAATTGTTTTTTGTAATTTAATTAATATCCTGGCAGAATAAACCAAAACTCCTTCACAGAAAATCTCATAGTTTCGTCTCATCCTCAACTTTTCCCCATTAACGTTTAAAATTCTAGAGAAAGTCCGTAGCCCATTTAAATATGATAAAAGTATACCAAAACTCAATTACACTCTTAGTAAGATGCTTTTTACGTTTTAATCCTGTTAAATATAGTAACATAATTGCGAGACTTTTGAAAACGTTCTCCAGTAAATTCGAATTAGGGTCGTTTGAAAAAAAATAAGCTCACTCTTCGATATAAATGAAATAAGGATAAGGAGAGATCTCCAGAGAAATATGAATTAATTTTATGTTCAGAATTATTAAATAAAGATCTTTAGAAAACTTGTCTGGGATTGAAACTTTTTTTAGTGTACTTTTGTACTAACCTTTCGGCAAAAACCTGTTAATAATACTTATGGCGTATAAAAATATGAGTTTTAAGAAGATTTAATTAAGAGAATGACTGTAGTTTTTCGCAAAGGACGTAACGTTAGGATAAATTTGACAAAACATTTGGAAAATTGAACCTATAAAGAATCCCTAGTTGGGGAGTTTCTAGTAGCTCTCTCTAGGTGTCGCTATTCATTTCACGACTAAATATATTTGGAGCTACACTTATAATTTTTCTGTGATCTTTTAGATGTCGCTATTCAATTCTCGCTTAAATACGTTCTACTTTATTTTTTTCACACTTCACTTTCCTCCTCTACTTTCCTCCAAAACTCTGTTTGTAAGAAATGGGTAAAGTCCAAATTAATATCAAATGCTGAGGCCTACAATCTTTCAGAAATGCAAGAGCTTCTGCTAGCTCAAGGCAAAGAACAAACACGTTCATTTAAGTAAAATTTCGCAAAACTCAATATTATCACACTACAAATTAAGCAGAAAATCTGAATTCGTTAAATTTCCAATCTCACCTGATGTTGAGTGAATATAACGACGAAATATGGTCTTGTGACTGTCTACTCACTCTAGGTTAGAGATACCAATTGTGTTATAATATTTAACAAAAACTGTTTTAGGCAATTTTTATTTATAGAATATCAGCCAGTTTCGCCCGACTTCAATTTCCTATGGTTTAAAGTTCTACGCTATTAAAAAATATATAATTTAAAAAATGCGCTTCTGATCCAAAAAAATAGGTTCACTTCAATAACGAATTTTGTAATCACTTTAAAGAAACTCTGTTGCTAATTATGCTACCACCACACAAAAAAGTCTGTTCTCTACATGAGACACATGAATTCCGACGTATTTTTACCTCCTGATTGCGAATCCGATATCAGAAATGGTACCTAAACTTCACAACTTTATTTAGCTTTGCGGACAACCTCCAAAATGACATGAATCGTGTAGGCCATTGAAATCGGAAATTGTTTGTTTTATGAATATTTTAAAGTATACCCATGTATATATCACTTAAATCTTGGGTTTATCCTGTCATTAAGAATTTTATATTGCTAATATTACATTTCAACCAATTTCTTTTTTTGTCAACGATTTTTACATCTTCAAATTTTTCCAGTATTAAAACAGTGGAATGCTACTGCCTTTTTTTTGTTCTTTGCCGATATTACTAGATTTACAGTCATATTTATGTTTATGTATACTAGCTCCTATTTTTTGTCTTGTTTGTCCAATATACGATTTTCCGCATGTACATGGAACTTTCTAAACAGATTATTTCTCATTTGTTCTGTGTTTCAGTTTCGTGAATATGTTTCCAATAGTATGTACTTTTAAAAATGTCAGAAAGAATTCGTTCCTTACAACAATGTGTTTTCAGATAAGGTAGTATATATGTTATACTCTATCGGGTTTGATGTCTTTTGGTAAACCATTTCTTGCAATTTTGCTATACGATTGTACATAACAATTTTCAGAAATTTTTGGACAATTTTGGGCGTAACTACTTCAATTGGACGACCTAGTTGCTTCACATCTTTACTTGTTTCATTAAACAACAGTGTTTAATTGGCACAAGTTTAAACAAAAACAAATCAAGCGTTAATTAATCCTCAATGTCTTGACAATGTATGCACCAAAATTTCTTGAAGGCTGGTATTACCGAAAACAAGCGGCATTTTACAGTGCCATCTCTGTATCATTTTTGGAATTTAATGACCCCGAAGAAACTGGAAAGTCAATTAACGAGACAAATTTAAAATATTTGCAAATCCAATCCCTGAGATAGAGGAACTATCTGCATTTTTATTAACTTGGAAACTTCAGTACTTGAGCGCTAGTTGTGGGGGTCACAAGACCTTTATCTTTATTAAGTCACTCCTGTGCATCACAGGACAAATAACTCCGAACAACTTCAATGAAAGAAAAAACGACGACTACTTTTTTCGTTCTAATGCCATTTCGACGATCTACATATTTAACAATGAATATTATTAGTTACGGCTGACTGATGAAGTAAAAAAAGGATTGCTATTCAACCAAATAACCGCTATGCTGTTATACAATAAACAAATAACTCCAGAAGAGCTGCTGACGAGAGAAAAAAAAACAAGATTGAGCACGGTCTGTAAGTCTCTTGTAATGTCAAGGCAAAAAAAATAATTATAGAAGTGAATATTCTAAACCGCACTTGGTTGTTGAGTAAAGGCATATCGTTAGCTTAAAGTGTTGAAAAAAAATCTTTAATTATGCCCTCAGTAGTCGGAAACGAGATTTTAAATTTGACTTTGTGGTAAAAAGCTCGAAAATAAGTTTTTAATTGCACTCCTTCTCTTTACGAATGTTGTGGAAGAAAAGAGACATAAAAATATAATGTTATTTTAGGGTCTCAGGAAATTGAATAAGTTCTTGCCCCTTTGAATTAGTTTTTTTATTTTAATTATGTTGTTTGTCAATAATCAGCAATAACGTTAAATGGAATGTGAACGTTCTAAACGCAGCGGTACATACATCACAATAATTAATTTAATTTAGCCTAATTGGAATGATTTCGTAAAACATTGAATTATATTGATGGATTGTATGCGGAAAAATTAGAACATTTCACCGAAATTAATTATTAGCGGGTACATAAATCAATTATTTTTAATTGTTTCGCATGTTTGAAGATTTATATTTATAGGGGGTGGTTTGAATTCCTACAGTGTACAATAACTTCCAATCAATGCTTAAAACAGATGCCATAAGAGGGGACTTAAACGAAATGAAAAAACTGAAATCACTACTTCTTTTATGTGAACACGATATTTGTTACATTTCTGAATTAGATAACAAAAAAATATATTTATTATTAAAAATAGCTGTTTTTATCGAAATCGAAAAACATTTGTGGCATTGGGAGTTCAAACAATCTAGTATAAAATAAAACAAATGATTTTAAAACCGAAATGATAATCCACGTTGGGCGCCATTTTCGAAGAGCGTTCTTTTATCGATAAACAATTTCAAGAAGAGATTTTTTTTCTGATTCGTCGAAATTTTTATTTCTCGGTTACTATTCATAGATGAACGTTTACACTATAGATATTTTAAATGCCTCTACGGATATCAAAGAACGTTGACCGGAAGTCATTGGGTGACAAATCAAAAATATATTTCGGAACACCAATCAATTCGATGGTCTACCTTGTTCCAATGGTAAAGTGAGGCCTATTTGTGTCGAACACGAAAGTCATTTCTGGAATTTGGAAAATATAAATCAGAGGTGTCACAACTATCTTTCGGAAAACAATTGAAATTTGGATGTTTAAACAGTCTAATATAAAATAAAACAGTAAAAGATTTTAATACCGAAGTGATATTCTACGTTGGGCGCCATTATCATGGAACGCTTTTTCTGAAAGTATTTTTGGCTGATAAAAATGCTACGGCCCTGCTTTTGCTGTTCGAATAAGTTAATTTAAGAAAAATCAATAAACAATTTCAATACCGGAAATTTTTTCTGATTCGGCGAATTTATCTTTTCCCATTTTTTATTCATGCTAGGTTCTTACTTACATGTCGAGCAAACAGTCACTCGATATTCAAGAGTGACGTCTCACATCACAAACGTTGTTTAGTATTCGTCGTTCGAGATCGAAAACAATTACATATTCTTTGTGCCATCCATCGATGAAAAAAGACGCTGAGAAATTCTCTTGCCAGCCGAATAGTGAGCTGAACGTGCAAGCTATATTCAATATGGTTTTATATATATGAAAAAATCATGCAACCATGCGGGTATAATTTCAGGGGAAAAAAAGCTACTCTGCACTAGAAGATCCCCGTTGGCTTGTAACTTTGGGTTTCCTCTTCGAGAAAAATGCGTGATACCTTTTGTTTTGTCGTTTATTGTTTCGGGCTGTAACCTGATCGATAAATAATATGAACCTCCGAAGCAGCTGAGGGTAAATCCCTCAAAGCTCAAACTAATCGTCAATGGCCGACAGTGGACTTTGGATGTAATAGTGCATTGAGTTCCCATTATGGACTACAGATTATAAATTTATATCCCAATAATTTTAAATAAAGAATACTGTAAAATAGTCTTATGAATTCGTAATCAATAGAGGTTTTAAGATAAAACTTTATAGAACTAATATATAAAATATTTAAATACAACATCGACAATTAAGAATCTATTTTCGATCGATGAATATTTTTAGGACTTTATACTTCAAATAAAACTGTAACTAGACAGTATCTGCACATGAAATATTTTTTGTAAATGCTAGTGATGTAGAATGTTAACGATTTTCAAAGCACTTTTTTTTGGAATCTTCGTCTATTTATCTGCCTGAACACTAAAAAACTAATGGAAAGATTTTGATCAAATTCTTTTTGTTCAATGTCTAAGTCAACTGTTCCTTCGTTAGTAAATGTAATGCCTAAATATTTATATTGATCCTATATTTTTCCATTGTCAAATAGCTCAACAGCAGATGATTCTTCTTCTACACACATGTACTGATTTCCTGTACCAATCTTTAGTATTCATCTTTTAATTTTCTGGTCATGTACAGGTATGTATTAATGGTCATTCAAAGCGTGGCAATCTGTGCGGAATCGTATGCCTTGTGCAGATCGATAAAAACTAAATGTGTTAATTTGCTCGGAATACACTCTGCTCTTCGTTTTCATCACTGAGAATAACTACTGCTCTTTCAATAGAGTTCTTATCATTCTTCCATATACTCTACTAATTATGCTAGTCAATGAAAGTCATCTACAGTTCCTATATTGCCGCGTATTGCATTTCTTGTAAATTGATACATTTAGGCCTTTTTCCATTCATCTCGGTTAACTTTTGTGTTAATATATCTTGTGAAAATACACGCAAGGTTTTTCATACAGTTTAGTGATTCCATTCTTTAGTAGTTCAGCATTTATGTTTTCTATTCGTTCTTTGCTATTAGTTGTAAATTGATCCCATTTTTTGTTAATTTTACTATGTTTATAAATCTCCAGGATTCCGTGGATTGTCTAGCCTCCCTCCAATACCTATGTATCTAATTATTTTTGTGTTTTTTGGTCCATATATTTCTGTTTTCTGTTGTTTTTTGCTTAGTATTTTCCTTGGCTTGTAATTTCCTGGATCAATCATCATTTATATATTTCCTTTTTTTGGGTTTACTAGTTCTTCAATCTGTAAAGACTCTTTAAAAATAAAACATCCATGAAAATAAAAATGACACACTCATAACAGTAAGTAAGACAAATTAATAATTTGGAAGTATGGACAAACTAATCTGTAGACAGCTGAAAAAAACTTTGTTGAAAAACTTTCAGGGTAGAAGGTTAAGGCTAGATTTCAGGAACAGTGTGAATGTTTTGATTGGTTTATCTTTAAAAGAGATGTTTTTAAAGGTTTAAACTAGTCTAGAGTGCAAAGAAGACACACTGAATCATTTGTGTGGTGTTTAGCCGCTTGTTCTAACAAATGTTTGGTTCTTCCAAATAATGTGTATAATAATAGTTCATATCTTATCGCAGCGCTGTTTCTCTGGGGAAGAACTTCGTCCGACGTTCCAACCGTAATATTCGCCTGAAGACGCGGCCGAGAAACTGGTGTGAAAAATACAAGAAAATGTAAATTATGAATAATAAAAACGAAAACAAGAACGGAACTAGATGGTTTTATGAAACCTAGATTTGTTATTTTGACCTGTCGCATTCGGTAAAACGACGTCGTTTTTCTCATTTTCCCATAAGTTAAATGGCATGTTTCCTGTTCAGAACGTGTGAAACAAGTTCCTTTCGTCGTTATTATTATTACAAGTCGAGCTGAAAACAATTAAGTCAGTTGTAACGCTAAGGAGGTTATTCACATGAAAACGAGTGTATTTCTTTACCATATAATATAGCATTGTGATAGTTATTATGCAGTAATGATACCCAATTGAGTATCTTAGTCGGTCTAGAGGTCTAATTGCATGTGAATATTATTGCGAAAATTGAAACCCATTTCTGAAATGTATAATCGGAATGCAAAAGAGAAACATAATTTCATTGACTTTCAGTTTGAATGATGAAATGTATGTTGGAGCAAGAATTCTGAAATTAATTTTAACCGTACGCAACGGAATATAATTGTACATTATTACTCGTTTCTTGTCGTTGCTACAGGATAACAGAAATAAAAAACAAACAGAATTCGTCACATGTTTATTACAAAACTGCTGCTGGTCATGGAAATAACTCGTAAATTGTAAAAATGATCATAATATCATTTTCATGAAATGTTGAAATGTAACGAATGACACTTTTATTGAAATTTTGATTAAATCCAAACTTTTTTAACACGATATGAATAGTGACATTCGACTTTGTTGACCTTTCATACCGATATATTCATTACAACGTTTTTCTAAGCTTCATATGCGTTTGTTATAAAACGAATTGTCTTTTACCTCAAAATACCTTCAGTTTCTCAGCTAGTAATTCTGATGTGGTCAAATTTATCTTAATTAACGAATAGCCTTAGATAGTTGAATTGTTATCTATATTAGCTATAATCTGTACTTTTGCTAGTTTGTTGATATGCGAGGGCTGCCTTTTATATTTCGGGATTGGACAACCCTAGTGTTGCAATCTGACAACTGACAGCTCTATCGTAAAGTTTGACATTTTTGAGGTTATGCGTACTCAGAACGTTTTGACATACGAGTGCTATGTGTTGTCTACAGTAACTTAAAGGATTCATCTAGGCCAAAAAATGGAATTAAATCGTGAACATTTTCGTGCGATTATTTTTTACAACTTTCGACGTGGATTAAGTCAGCAAGAGTGCATGGATGAACTTAATTTAATTTTTGGCGATGAAACTCGCATCAAGGACCACTGTTTATCGATGGTATGGTGAATTCAATCGAGGTCGTAGTTCACTCCAAGACGAATTTCGTGAAAGTCCTCCAAAAACAGTTGTTGTTCCGGAAACCATTGATGCTGTGCGCGAACTGATATTGCAAAATCGTCATGTGACCTATTGTGAGATTGAGCCAACCTTTCACATTAGTGGGACCAGCATACATTCAATACAATAAAAATTTGTTCGCGTTGGATCCCACACAATTTGTCAATCGTTCAAAAAAAGGCTCGTGTCAATTGGTCGAAAGAAAAGCTCAAAAAATACGATCGCGGTGATGAATCGTGGATTTACGCGTATGAGCCCGAAAGTAAACAGCAGTTGACTGTATGGGTGTTTCAAGATGAGCCAAATCCAACAAAGGTTGTTCGCGCACGAAGCACTTCCAAGCACCACTAGAACAACGCAGAACAGTCAACTCTGAGTGGTACACAACCATTTGTTTTCCAGTTGTCTTCCAAGAAATGGGGAAAACCAACCGCCGAAGACGGATCACTCTTCACCAACACAATGCGAGCTCTCACACATCGGCTCAAACAACTGCATTTTTGACCACTCAAAACATCGATTTGATGAGTAATCCGCGGTATAGTCCTGACTTGTCACCAAATGACTTCTTTTTATTCCCGTACGTAAAAAACAAACTGAGAGGTCAACATTTTTCGACACCTGAAGAAGCGGTTGCTGCGTTCAGAATGCATGTTTTGGAGATAACTCAATCAGAGGGAAAAAAGTGCTTCGTCAATTGGTTCAAACACATGCAAAAGTGTATAGATCTTCATGGGGAATATTTTGAAAAACAATAAAGCGATTTTCGATGTTTAATATTTGTTTTTGTTCTCTAATGCCGAAATGTAAAAGGTAGCCCTTGTATTAACTAGTTTTGACTTATGAGTGATACCCTATGTCACCAGCATAAATGTTAACGAACTAAAATAATCACCTTGTTGTAAAGGTATGAGTTCAAGAGTGTTTCTTTAAATCGTATTAGCTACCCGCTCTTGCTTTTCACGATTGTAAAGACACGATATACAAGTCTGAGGTACAGTATTTATCTTTAGCAATGTATTTACAAAATAGAATGCTTCATTTTTTCTGTGAACATATACTAAACTTGGTCTGAAAATTAAATATCAATACACTAAATTCCTATGACCTTTTTCAAAATGGCGCCCAACGTGGGTTCGTAATTACTAGATCAACTCAAGATATTTGAATTCAGTAAATTCCATACCAGTTGAATCGGTCATATAGTATTCATATAAACTGCTTTTTAAGATATGTGATGAATAATGAATGAAATTTCTGAAGTGCAGACCGCCAATCTGTTTATCATTCATTAAAAAAAAGTTCAACTTTATATACCAAAAAGTTCAAGTTATAAATTCAATTTCAATTGCTTTAAATTAACAATAAGCACTTCATATTATGATTTTGTAGCTTTAAACACACACCTGGTTAAGCCCTTCAGTTTTTTAAAAATTATTTCACAATAACTATAGCGAATTTAGGCGGAATAGTGACTTGCTTCGTACCAACAAAAGTGAAGACGATTATGCCTGTCTACCATTTAGATGTCGAAATAAAAATATTGAAGATATATCGATACGAGTTAATCCGTTGTATAAATAAAATTATTTAGGTGTTGTATACTTACTACCTAAAAGACAATAAGTTTTTATTTTAAATACTGTGAAAATCACATTTTAGGGTTAGATGAAAAAATAATCATGGCTGATTTTTTTATTGAGATATTTTAAATGACACTGAAAACGTTATGGTATTCTATTAAAATGACAATTTCTAAACTGGGTCTGAAAATTACATATTTATTTATTTTATTTTTTAATCTCTAAAACAAATACAAAGGTATATAAAAAGTATGCAGCAATTAATTAAAACAACGTTATTAATTTAAAACTGTCTCAATAACAAAACATAAATTAATTTCTTTAAATATTACTATTGCTCTTACTTTGTAACATTTATAATTTATATAATTAATTTATATGTTTCCAAAATGCTATTTGAAATATATTTAATTTCCTGATTCAAACATTTTGTAAAATATAAGGCTTTAGTTTGTACCAAATAGTTATAATCCTCTGACATGTAATACATACTATACAATGTACCTAAATTTAATATATCTTGCTTGAGATATTTAAATGCGCAAATAGTCTTTTCAAACTGTCCGTGCATTTTATGTGGTGCTAATTTACATATCCGTTGTTATCTTAATTCTAGAATATATAGTAACCAACAAGGTTAAATGCATCTGAAATCAAACATTTTAATAAATGGTTTTCCATTATATATTATGTTCCAAAAATGGGTTTAATTTCAGCTAATCTCTGAAACGTTGTATGTGTTGTTTTAGGAATATCATATTTGTTATTTAGGGCACTCTTAGTTGTTTGTGAGTTATGAGTGTTTTATTTTTCAATGTATATCTAATAACACACTTAATTTATATCTGATTTATGTTTAATACTTGGGCTTCATTAAAAAGAAGATTACTTAAATTTATCTTCAATATGCATTATTGAGGTATCTTAACTGATTTCTATATGCTGTCATAAGTAGACCCCATACTATAATGCCATAATTTATTATTGATTCTGCAAGTGCAATATAACTCCTTTTCAAAATTTTATTGGATTAGATTCTATTGGATATTTTTAAAATGGCGCCCAACGTGGAATCAACTCGAATTGTCTCAAGTAGATAAATTCCGTAGCAGTTGAATCGGTGTTGTGGTATTCATATAAATTACTGTTTAAGAAATATAACGAATAATGAATGAAATTGCCGAAGTAAAAACCGTCAATCGGTTTATCATTCATATTAGCGATCGAGCTCCTCTCATGCACAATACCCGAAACCGCGTTTTGATTCCCAATAGAAATTCGTATAGTATCACGGAATCCCATTTAGGTTTTAAATCGTTTACATACCGAAGATAGCATATACCTGATCTGCATAAAGGATTCATTCTCATGACTGGTCGAAGCCACATCGCTGACAACCCATCCTTTGATATTCATGACATATAGCTTGTTAGCAGTGCTGTTAACATGCTACCATCGAATTTTGAAGTTGCGATGCACGGATTAACCCAAACGTGTGTGTGTGTATTTTTCCTCTCTCGCAGGAATTAGGTATCGTTGTGAATTTCAATAAACAATACTCTGTGAATTATTTACCGACTCAACGGATGTAACCGCGTAGAGAGAACGCCAGAGATCGGCGCGAGATATTCGGATTGTGCGAGAAGGCGCCGCCCGGGGTTCGCGGGATTAAATACCGCACCACGGATTATTTAAACAGATAGGAGAAAGGCTCGGTTTCACCCCAGATCGATCGGAAGAAGCGAGTCGTTGTTTTCGAAGCTCGTAACTTTTTGATCAATTGAGTGCGAAGATTTGGAAGGTCGGAAGTTACGTTTTCGATAGGGGAGTTCGATTTAGCATGGAGAGTATCAATTGTTTTATTAATACGATGATGAAATTTTATCTTTGTGATGTTATTTGTGGAGCTTCTGCGATTTTTATGTCGGAGGGATTAACAGGCGTTTAAACACTCGCATACATCAAAATGGTAAGAGGCGTAAACTATATCGATTCTGCAATAGTTGCCTGACTTGTCAATTTTATTCGTATCCTAGGAAAATTAACAAATTAGTCAACATCGGGAAATGCAACGTTTTGAACAGTTTTTTGCTCTATCATGAGGGAATGTTATAACGTTTAGAGAACTAGTTAACTGATGGTATTAAGTACACTTGGCTAACCATTAGGGGTGCAAACTACATCGCTTGGGGCACTAAGTAAACCTCTCACTCGACACGCGGAGCAATGTTGTTTGTCTTCTAATAATTCTGTAGTTTTTCGAATAGACGCTGAGTTTGAAAAATGAAGTCTAGGTTTTAGGGTACGTACCCTTGAATGTTTATTTAATCGATGTATCATATTTTTTATTTTCATAGTAGATTTTCTATTCAGTTCATCTATGAACAAGTAGTTCTGGTGGCTTACTATATTGTTGTTTTTTAACCCTCGACGTAAAAAGAGGGGTGCTATAAGTTTAAGCTGTGTATCTGTTGGATTTGTGTGTCTGTCTGTGACATGGTAGCTCTTAAACGAATGAATAGATTTTTACGGGATTTTTTGCATTTGAAAGCTGTGATCGAGATGGTTCTTATCTATAATTTATGAAGATTTGTTCAGCCGTTTGAAGATGATCATCAGCTCATTTCCTACTTGACCAAAGGGTCTTACTGAGAGTCTCCTTGGATAGTTTTGATTTGAAATTCGACCACGTAGATGTCGCAGCGATCGGGTTCTCGGAAAACTTTTTTGTTTTTTGAGTTCCTAAATGAGTGGGGGATGGACCAATTTTGATAATTATTTGGTCCAGTAGATGGCGCTAGGGTCGGATTCTATCAATATATATTTTTTAAATATCCAAACAGCTGGACTGATTTTTATGAAATTATTAATTATTTTGTCTCGAGAATGTATGTTTGGCTTTTTTCTTCCTTTTTCGTATTAAGTAGCATTTCTTTGATTTCGTTTGATTTCTGGTGATGGGCAATGGCAGTGACTGTGACCATCTTAGTATAGGTCTTGGCATGGCCTGCATGGTCTTTATGTTAGTTTTGCAACCATTCGCTAGATCTTCATTTTGGTATTGGTTATGTAAAGTTTAATAGGTACCTATTATTTTTTTATATAAACAACATAAAGGAGTTAAACCTGGAGTAGTATAAGATGCAAAACAAGTTTATTCCAATGCCTGGTGTTGAATTCAAAGAAAGCTGTGTTTTCACAACAAATTGTTTCTATTAACATACGTTTTTAACTTTATCCTATCATAAAAAAGGGTGTTATTGATTAAAAAAAGAGTCGATATTCAGTCAGCTATAACGTTTTTTGAAACTAACCGTTTCTCCCAAAATTGAAAATGGTTTTGTGAAAAAACAAGTCCAAGGGTCTCTAGGTTGTCTTTTCTTCTGATGTAGTGCCTACCTTTACTTGTCTTTCTTAATCAAAGGCAAACAAAATTAACTTATTTCAGGATCTTGTCACTGTCAACATTTTTTGATAACCAAGAAAAATTGTATCAAATCGAGAATTAAAGAATTAACTTCCAGCAAAAACACATAGCGATTGATAACGACTTCACATTTTGAGTTAAAATGTTTCCAAACATTGATAATTTTCAAACATTTATTTATCTGGTGGAATATTGTTCTAGACTTCTTACAAATTTAAAATATTTCCAGAAAAAAACTGACTAGAGAAATACGGTAATATTCTGACAAAATAAACAAACATTTAGTCTATTTATACCAATTTGACGTTATTCTATTTCTTCTGTTATATTCTATTTTTCTTCTTTAGACTTTTATTTATTGTACTTTTTCTTAATAATGTTTAGCAGAGTATTTTATAATTTCAAAATTCTATATAGTTAATGTTTTAAGCATTAAAGTAATTTAGACATTTGAACGCTATCGCCTATTTCATGAGAGATGTCAAATCCTAAAACTGTCTCAAATCTTATTTTGAAAATAATTGGATGGAACAAGAAAAGTACCTGGAAAAGTGCCGGACAAAAAAAAAACGAAAGGCACAGATGCAGGAAACCATTGGGGAAAACAATAAAGGAATACTTGATAGAAAAGTTGGCTATTAACACTTACGAGACAAGCAAAGAACAAAATTGGAAATAGTATGTTAATGAAAAAGTGCAATAACTGACATTTTTACCTAATAGGGATGTAAAACAACTCATATACAATTGCTTAAATATAAAATTCTCTTTTAAGGCTAACCAATTAGTTTCCAAGTAGTCGTTCCAGTATACCGAATGAGCCCCATTCAACATAATTTCATTCTTTTATTAACATCAATCATGAATATTAAACATGTTTGCTAAAACCTGAAAGAAATTCTTGACATTATTGTACGACAAACGTTGCGTATATGTACTACATAATCTCTTTAACCTTAACGGTTTCCCGAAACAAAAATTGTACAAGAACTGGAAAACGCTAAACAAGCTAATTTGAATTGTACATTCGCACAAACACGAAAAACCAGTCGCACTTGAAGCGTGGGCTACTTTATTAAAATGAGAGGTCTGGACGTTATTGTTCTCAACACGTCGTGTAAAACGATTTAAATGGACATATTTTTTCATTTACATATTTTTCGTAGATGCCATGACCTTATCACGTGATGAAGATATACATAGATCTCTATCTGATTTCGAAAAGGCAGTTTTGACATCGGAATATACACTGGACAACAAAAAAGAAATCAACACAATGGCCAAATTTAATTTTTATAAAGCAACTGACTGCTATTAATATGCGAAGTAGGGATTCATTAAGAGAGATCCAATCCTCTTTAAAATAGTTATAACCTTAAAAAAGACTAAAATAAGATATACAAAAACTGCGCGTGTCAAGTCCTTATCGCAAGTGGAGTGTGACATTTTTGACATTTTTTAAAACAACATTTCTGTTTTATTTTTGTTTACAGCATCCACTTCTACAGACTAGACTAGAAATGACAATAAAGAGAATAACAGGCTATTTCACTTGGTGGAAGCAGCTCCCAATCGGGTGAAATAGCCTTTTGCTCTCTCTATTGCCCTCTCTTTTTAGTTTGAGCAAAATATTTGTTTACTTTTATGTTTTTTTGGGCAATAACACCACAATCGAATTAAAACGACGTATGTTGAAGTTAAACCAAACGTTTCAAAGTCTATTCTGACTTTGTTATCAATGACTTTACATTTATTGATCTAAATTGCAAAATGAAAATTTGATTTATGACATTTAAATTGGCATTTAGAAGACAATTAGAATATTTGTGCATTGAAAGCTATCTCCAGAAGTTAATTATTTTTTGTCATTTGATAATTGCATATTTTGCTTTTTTTATATCTATGATATTTTACTTTTTCTTGATATTTACATTAAGCTAATATAGGTCGAATTGAAACCCATCAAACTTTGGTACTAGGGTCTTGAAATGAAATTCTAATATTATAGATTCTATTGTGTACCACTAGTTTTGTAACCGAGCTATTTTTAATAATATTTTAGCTGATTCTATCAGTGACTATCATATCACAAAATCTGTAAAGCATTCTTATAACATATCTGCCGTGTCGATCTATTTTTGAGGCAACCTCCCCATTTCTCTTACCATGCATAGATATTTTGTCTGTTTTATTGTTATAATAGTCAATTTTATTAACTTTTTACTGATTTTTATTATTAAGACTATGTTATTGTAATATTTGGGTGTTTTAAAATATTAGTACATGTAACTAAAAACCCCTGTCAAAACAATCTTTTACAATAGGTTAATTGTGCCCCCATTTGCTGCTACCACTTTACTATTTTTCTTTTAAATTCACGAATATGTCTCTCAGAGGGCACGGACTGGTATCTGACCGCCATAGCCAGAATGTCATGCCCACCAGTCCTACCATATATCGAACGTGTTCGATCTGGAACAAATCAGGTTATCCTGATGGCCTGTCTAGGATCTCATCGTCCCTGATAGCCATTCAAACAAAACTTGGATACCTCTGGTCTTGTCCTTATAATTTGGTGTCAGAGATAGAATTAAGAGGGGGAAGATAAAGTCCCTGTTTCATTTCAATCTTTGCAAACTTTGATTAACCGTCCTCCCAATCTTTTATTTGAAGGGACTGACCGATTGAATAATTTGAGGTGACCCACGTTAGTTTGTAAAGTATTCTAGTGTCTGCAACCAACGTGACATCATTACACTATTTTGGGTTACATATCATATAAGAATAAGAACCCAAACTTATTTTTAATACTGAAAAAACATCTAAGACGTCAAAAGCCTACATGACGGCGAGTCTTAACATTAAAGCATCTTCTGCAAGCTATGCCTTTACTTTTTGTTGAAATTTCTCTTATTAAATTTTAGATTGTTTAATAAATAGCAATATAATATTATATTTTTAAATTCTATAGTATTTTGAAGTTTTAAAGGTTGAATCATTATTGTTTATTTTTACTTTTATGTTGATTATTTTTTGTAAATTTATCTTTTTGTGGACTAGTTTTCAATGGCCCCTTCTCATCAGATAAGCTGTCATGTTTTAAAAACTAAAAAATTGGTGTTAGGGTAAAAACTTTTTATTTATTTATCTGTAACACACCAAAGTTTCCACAGTTTTTCCAGTGGGTATTTCAGTTTATATTAATTCTGTAGTTTGAAGATTTGGCTAAACATCTTCTTGAATTGTCTTCTAAACGTTGTTTGTGGCATATTCTTGATTACTTGTATGTTTTTTTGAGCAATAACACCACAATCGAAATAAAACGACGTATATTAAAGGAAAACCAAGCGTTTCAAAGTCTATTCTGACTTCGTTGTCAATGGCTTTTATTTTGAAACGTTTGGTTGTAAAATTTTACATCAGTAAATAAAAGCCATTGACGACGAAGTCAGAATGGACTTTGAAACGTTTGGTTTTCCTTCAATATACGTCGTGTTATTTCGATTGTGGTGTTATTGCCCAAAAAACATAAAAGTAATCAAGAATATGCCACAAACAAAGTTTGGAAGACAACGAAAGATTATTATCATGACGGCATGCTTTACCGCGAATAGAGATAAAAGTCAAATGTTAATTCCTTACAATGTCGACCCCAAGACGATAGCGTCTACATACACTTCATCCCACATAATTTTGTAAATTAGTTGATGCAGTTGAAACCGGTAATCTAATGATTTATATATGATATAATATATTAATTTAAAAGGTGTTTCTATCAATAAATATAAAGCCATTGACAACGAAGTCAGAATAAACTTTGAAACGTTTGGTTTTCCTTCAATATACGTCGTTTTATTTCGATTTTGGTGTTATTGCTCAAAAAAAACAAAAAAGTAACCTCTTCTTGAAGTTTTGAGTGCTCGTCTTACATTATTAACTTAAATTATTAAAACTTAAAGAAATCTGTTTTCCTAGCAGTTCTTGTCGACAAGTAACGGAGGGTTATTCAACTAATTTTAAGAGCCTGTCTTTTATTTTGTTAGTTATTTATAAACGACAAACGGTAAACAAATGCAAAAAAGATTTAAATACAAAAAACTTGTAAAATAATTCTTTTAACATCTGAAGCGAAATATTTTGCCATTTTATAAGTATTTCTATACAACATGTTTCTTTATGTCCAGTATATTTTTTCATTTACATATTTCGGTTAGAAGCCATGACCTAATCACGTGATGAAGATATTCATAGATCTTTATCCGATTTCAAAAAGGCGGTTTTGTCATCGAGATATATTTGGAATAAATTTAAATAATTCTAAAACCTCTAAAATGGTAATAAGTGTGAGTATCTTCTAGAATTCCAGTAGCAACCGAAAAAAAAATATATATATATATTGATTACGAAAGTTTATATTCAACTTCAGTTTGTCATTGTGCCCATTAGCACTCAGACTGATCGATATCTTTTATATAATTGCGTTGACTTAATTTTTCAATTACACCCGACGGTTACTTCACAAGTCAATTAAAAGGCAATCCGAAATAATTTAGAATTGAATTTGTTTCATTCCAATATCACCACAGTGCCCATTAGTAACTCGAGGTAGTCGACAAACACCCACTGTGCTTTTAAAGGCTATGATTTGATGATTTCTATCTCCCAAAAATTTCACCTCATCATGGGCTTTCTTTTTCGGTAATGACCAGTCTGAAGAAGCGAATGTGTGTCGCCGAAGAACGGTTGCTGCCCAATTAAGGGATCCCTTTTCCCAGGTACATGGACTCCACTCTCGCTGTCTTGCAATTATCATAAAAACAGAAAGAAAATTATATTTAATTGCGCGTGGTTATGTCGCATAAGGAGAGAAACAAAGAACCAATTAAGGGAGATTGCTCACGGAAAAGGAAGCTGACAAGAAATGACGATTTAGGAAAAAATATGATTATTGTCGTAAATTTGAAAATAATTGCTTATCCGGAGATTCTCGTGGAAGGATTGTATTTTGAGTAATATCATTTGAAGGAGTACGGTGTGTCAATCGATTACAGGGGAAAAGTAATAAAACGTTCTGTTTTGAGGTAACTTATGTACTGTTTGTCTTAATCGTTTAAATTCCCTATTTTACTTGAAACTGTTTTAATACACTGGATTTACCAGAACTTTGACCACTTGATTTCCAACTATTACTTTATTAGCTGATTTTGCTTTTTCCGGATTTGGACCGCGTCATTTTTTCGAATTAATTTATTTATATATTGGAACCAGCATATAAACAAAGTTAGTCTGAAGTTGGTAGACAATCAGGTCATCAGGTGAATGACGATAGCAGATACACAGCTACTGAAACTTTGTGAGATCCACCACTTCAAGACGATGGAAGTCCAAAGAAACTTCGAGGAATATAAAAAAGTATTCCGACGTTTCGCCCACACTTATAAGGTTTTTTTTTTCAAGGATGAGAAAAACAAAACAAATGTTACTTACCTTGCGGCGACTCCACTCGTTTAGTCTTTTTCTCACAAACACACTTTGAAACTTCAATTCATTAAACTTGTCACACTGACGCCCAAATTTTCTACAATTTATATAAATTATTATATAATTCGAAAAAATGACATGGTCAAGATCCGGGAAAAGTAAAATCAGTTATCTATGACTTTGGCCGTGAACACCTATGTTCTCATATTACTTTATTTATGTTTTAACACAAATATGCACAAATCACTGTCCTTTCACTCTTCAAAATCCAGTTGGTGACATGGTCACTCGATATATAAGAAACAAATCAAAAAAGGTGTTTGTGAAGAATAGGATGTTCTATATGAGTGTACTGTAAGGTAACCACACTTCCGGTCTTTCTTTCATCCATAAAAGAGTTAAAATTGTTTGTTAGAGGGTTAATAGATAACTACACTATCCCTGAGTAGGATATGCTTTATTTTAATTTGAGAATAGGGTCGATATTGTTTTTAACTCAATTCTTGGAAATAAAAAGTGATACAGGATTAAAAATTGGCATCTATAAATTTTTTTTCTTATTGACAGAAAGGTTTTAATATTTTTTCTAATTAATTAACCCTTTATTTAAAGTGCCCTGACCATGTTTGTGAATGTACCTTGAAGATATCATCATATTTCTACAAATAATCGAGTCTACTTGAGCTATCAAATGCTGGCCATTCTATTGGCTTTTGACACCGTTTGACCTCTGGATAAACTTACAGTCTCATGATCTTTCTTTGCTTTTTGGATTGCAGTTTTCCTTTAAAACGTAAAAGGACCTGCCCTGCATAATCAATGGCCTGCTTTCATCACCAAGATACACTTATCCATGTTATGTCTCCGAACAATGCTTAATGACATTCTGAGTTTCCTTATGTTCTCACTCCTGTCCAACTGCCCAAATAAGTGTCTGACACAACTAAAAATTGGTTGTAGAAATAACATGGGAGCTCCGATTTCACCAGAAGAGAAATTAAAAGCATCTCTGATGTTCTATCAACTAATTAAGCAAGCTTTGGGCTTCCGACTCCTCAAAATAGAATTCTAACAATCAACCTACTACTGATATATAATTTCTGAACCATTCTTATACGAAACTAATACACCAACTTCATTTTGATTGTACAGAAGCATCAATGACTAAACGCCTTCGACTGGTTCCCTCTTAATCTACCACACCTAACAAAGTAATTAGGGCACCTCCTTCATCACTTCAACCATAGCTACTTAAGGAACGAAACAAACATAGTGTTGTTATTATACAGATTGCTCATACTGTTCCTAGTCTCAGATGCTTCGTATTCTAGGATCAGCCAGCAAATTCTATTAAGTTTGCCACTCCTACTTATTATGGTCGAATATCATGACAATCATTGATCGTATTTGAATCCATGTTAAGACTATAAATACTTAGTAACTTCGTTCTCCAGTAATTGCTACCGAGTTCTATTTTCAGCTTGTCTGTTTAAGAGTTATTACAACTGGATCTTACTGTAAGAGGAGTAGTGTTGAGAAATTTCAGGTTCCAAGTCTTTTTTGCAGATTCTTGCAGTTAAAGTCATCATAATAATCATTTCTCAGTTTGTGACACCAGACTTTTTACAGGACGCTTTTGACAGAATTTCATACTTTTTTTGGTTGTGATGTAGAATTTCTATAAAACTGTATTGATCAACTTAATGACATCACTTAACGCTAATTTATACCGTCATACTTTAAAATAATATTGTTTCCCCTCTTTAATATATTTAAAAAACTCTCAAATATCCTAACTTAAGTTATCCCTTAAATTATATACATGATCTTATCCATATTTTGTCATCTTCTCGTTTGCTGTTCTTTAAAATTATTTCTATTTCAATTATTAAATTGTAAGGGGAACATTTCAGGCGGTATAATGTTATTTTAGCACTCACGAGGGTCAGTATCCCATTAGTTTTGGATGTTGTGTTTAGACAAGACCTTTCCTATGAAAAAAACTGGCGCAGTCTGTAGAACCTAAGTAACTTTACGCAATCAAAACTTTAATGGATTACACATATTTTATGTACCTGCTTTCATTATCAAAGCAAATAACTGCGCTAAAACCAACTCGCTACTAGTTGAGTGAATCTCCAGTGCAAAACAAATGAATAATTATTTCCGCATTCAAACGAGTACACATACACACAAAAATACACACGCTTCAAACGTCGATCGGTTTTTAAGCTTCCCCGTTTTTGCACATTTCAATAAATAATTCCCACTGAAATTATGGAGTAATAACAGTTATGCAAATTTACTTTTGAATAGAGTAAAATGAACACCGGCAGTTAATAAAAAATTCATCGTTGTAGATTTATCATTATAACGTGTGTCGGTACTAACTTTCTTTCTACTCTCCCTCTCTGTCAAACGAAGTAAATTGATGATAAATTATTCACAAATGAGATTTTCGTCATTTTGCTGTCTATGAAGTTTGGGATTCACACAGCCAAATGTGGGGCTCAGGAAAGGAGAATATGGAAGTAGTTTAGTCGCAGCTTGTGTTGAGATACCCCTAAACTGTATATTTATTTACTGTTAAGACCATTTACACAGAGTACATATATATATTGTTGCGTCCGCAATTGCACGTACGTGTGTGAACTTGGTGTGTTGTTAAGTTCTGCGAACGTCTTACGTTCCTATAATGCCAATTAAGGGATTACAGGTAGTTCAAATTAAGAGATAAAATGTCTACACACTAAATAGGTTTATTGAGACTATTGTAGACAAGTTGAGAGTTAAGTTAAATTACAAAAAGAGATTATTAATACAAAACAACAAAGGCAAGATGTGAATTAACGCGACAATGTTATACTTGGTGGAGTCGCACAAGGCCGGAGTAAAATTAGAAGTAGTAGTTGCTCGTCCGACGCTTGGTTTCGATCTCAAAATTCATTCAGTTAGATTTTTTCCACAATATAGAAAAATGGGCGTTTCTCTGCTTGTTGGAAATCCACTAAGAATTTACAGAATACTAATAAGAAGGGATAACTGCCAAGGGTGTTTATGGTAGCATAATTACACTGTCCTACTTTTGGCCCGAACCGGCCCATGCTGCGTTTGGGTACTTAGAGATCCTAATAAACTTTGTTGGGTTCAAAGTATGGTTATTGAAGGTAATAAATGCTTAATAGTTAGTTTCAAGAAGGGTTTGAAATATAGCTTTTTTAAGGGTCCTCATAAAGATGAAATGCTTAAAGAATAGGTTTATGTCTTGTAACAAAATTAAATAACTGAACAAACGATACAAAGCAATTATAAATGTAGATTTTTTGGAACAACAATTAGGTGCTGGAAAATGGGATATTTTCCCATGAATGTTCTCATTGCAATTGCTAAGAAATTCTTTTACGACTTAACATATATATATATATATATATATATATATATATATATATATAATACAGGAAATATTACAACACGCTAAGACACTAAATTAATCACAAACCAAGCATCCCAATTATCTTCTCAAAGTTAAAACAGCTTTTTAATATCACATTTAAATTTCTGAAAAGAGATTCCTAAAATACCAATACGGTCCTGAAATAAGTTAAAAGTTCTTGTGATTCTAGTTAGTGATACGTTTGAATCATAGTATGCCTACTGCGCCTGTCCGGCACATTTAAATGAAACAAATTCAGTAGATTTGGGCATACTATACATGAGTTAACTAGTTTATGCAAAAAGCATAAATCTGCACAAATTCTCCTGCTCTCCAAAGATAACAATCCTAACTCTGTTCTAATGAGATCATATGAGTAATCATCTCTACGAAGTCCCATTTTATATGCAGTAATACGTAGAAACTTGTTTTGCAGCTGCTCAAAAAGATGTCGATCTTTTGAGCATGACCGATATGATGGTGACCAGACTACGCAGATAGCTTACGATCAAAAGTAATTCCCAGATCCTTGATTTCTTAAGAATTTTTAAGATTATTGTTTTCTATTTGGAATTGAAAGGTGATGGGGTTTAGTCGTCTACCAAATGATATTTGGCAACATTTTTTTATGTTTAGGTCCATTTTATTAATCTTACACCAATAAGAAAAGTGATTTATATCTCCTTGGAGAAGTAAAGCATCTTCTAAGGTATCAACTCATCTATTTAGAAGACGTTTTATATTTGTATATAGAAGGGGTAATTGAAATAATAGCTTATACAGAAGCATTTTATCAAAAATTAATTGAGAATTCTCACAAATCAAAGAAAACCCTCAACGGCTCAGGTGAAATGTTGGTTGAAAAATTCCATCAACACCAGCTAGAATCACAAATACTTTTATTGTACATCACAAATAGATGTAGGAACGAACATGTAGACACTAGAGGTGCCGTGCACAAAAGTTTTCTAGAATGTTGAAAATTAACACATTTTTTTAAAAAATTGATTGCTTCGAAAAAATGATTTTTTTAGTTAAAATTTACTACAGAAAATGTATTCCAATTTTAATTTAATTCTCTACAAAGATATATTTTTAAAATTATAGAATGCGTCTGTATCAGTGCACTACCAGAACAGTAATCTGTTAAAAAAAACCTGAAAATTGCAACTGCCAAATCTAAAATAATGAATAAAAATGTTTGTTTTTTTATGTATTTATATAAAATTAAGAATATTATTGTCAAAGTGATTGATTTTTATTTTTGCACTGTTATAAAGCGTTTTTTGGTCCATTTTTAACATTTTTCAGTTCTACATTTTAAAAAATTAGAATATATTGTTACATTGTTTAATTGTCTGTACTAACAGGGGAATTATTTAGCATAGTAATAAGCCAACACCGAAAAACAAAACGCAGGACACAGTAGTACTGGACAGCTGCTTTGCGTTTGATTTATCGTTGTAATATTTGAAGTATTAGTCTAGCGAATTGTGACTTTTTGGTAAAAATCAACAATATTTATTTTCGGTGTAAATTTTGTTAACACCCACGGACTTCTTAACATTTGGTGTCAGAAGTGGGTTAAGTGGTTTATCATTCAAAATTTACGATTTTCGAGACCACTGAGGAAATTATCAAAATCTATATCTGAGTTAAAAAGGCAAAATGATTCAAAAATACAACAGGAACAATTAGAACAAATAAAGCAATTAGTAATACAAGGTAACAAAGCAATTAATTGTGCATGAAATTTAGGTATTCGTTCGGACTAATATTGTTAATTTTAGCTACTAGGTTTCAAGAATAAATACAAAATACAACTCATTCAACTTCGGTGCTGATGGACTGCAATTTTTTAGGCAACAATGAGGCGAACGCATATGTCGTGTACCACCTGTTGCTATACAATCGACTATGTGTGTGTGTTTGTGTGTCAAAGAATCAATCATACCACGAATTTAATTCCAACTTGCTCCATAGGAACTTGCAAGTTTCTGAATAATTCCTTAAAGGAATAACGGTATAATTACTAAATAATGAGATCGACGATAATAATTTTACGCGGTATCCTCTCCGTCTTTGTTCGTGACGGGAAAATTCATTGGGGGTTTTTTGCTCGACCGTATCGTTCTGAACAAATTTGATTGAATATTTATTAGAGTGACTCCAAGGGCAAACGCTGTGCACAGCGTGCCGTCAATTCCCATTCAGAATGCAAGTCAATTACCGGCAAGACGACTGGCTTATTTGTTTTTGTGAAAGGCTGCCTGTTTTCTTCCAGCGGAATCGATGTAAACAGCATTCGGGATCATCACGGCGTAAAATCTTATCTCTAGTGAAATTTGCAGGCGTGGAAAATTCATTAGTATTGTCTTTCAACGTCGCGACAGTTTTATGGGAAAGACATGATTTGTTGAAAGTAACCAAGCAGCCTTACACTTCGCTTTAAACAATACCAATAAGATAATCGGTATTGACCCTTTTTATTTATTTTAAGAAGATATATATTGACAAATGTTTAAAAGTTTTATGGCTGAACCTGTTCTTTGTGGGTTCACTGAACAAGTTTACCTGCTTGTAGATCTTGAATACTTTGCATCCTGTCGTCTTGGTAAGTTTCTACAGGCCAGCAATACCAAAGAAATTACTTTTATCCTCTGCCCGATAGAACTGCAACCCGAATTCTTGTTGTTCGCAAGTTCATGACGACGTTCATATTCATATTTCTGAAAGCTGTTTAAATTAGAACTAATACATAAGTCACTTATTTCGTACGTTTTTTCGGCGTCCAGGTGAAATACTTAATTTAAAATCGATTTATTTTCATTCAGAAGTGTTGTGCTTACAAATGTCAGATTTATCAGGTTATAACGAAAAATGTTAATTCATATTATTCGGTAATTGTCATTAATTGGTTAGAACATGTTATTCTGTGACAATCTTAAACACATTACATCAATAGTCAAGAACCCACAATAAGATTTACAATGGAAATCGAAAATTTACATAAACTTACTTATCTAGATGTACTTACAGATAGAACAAACAACACAATAAGTACAAGCACTTATCGAAAACCTACGACTACTAATAGATATTTGAATTTGAACTCCAATCATTCATTGAATGTAAAAAAGGTGTTGTAAAGTGTTTATATGATAGAGCAAAACACATATCATCATCCATCGAAATATTTAACGACGAGGTCAACATTATCAAAGAACATCTACTCCAAAATGAATATCCCCAAGACTTTATAAATAAAACTATAAATCAACTAGAAAGAAAATCGCAACAACAAACCATCACAAATAACCAACAGACCACTAATACCAACCTAACACAAACAGAAAACAAAATTATGAATATAATTCCATACGTCCCAGGTGTATCCGAAAAAATTAAGCGGTTAGGAAATAAATATTAAAACTGTTTTCAAAACAAATAATACATTACGCTCTATCCTCACACATACCAAACCATTTAACGCAACTCCACATTCCAAAAATTGTGTGTACAGTGTTGTGTGTGACTGTGGCCATAGTTATACCGGTGAAACTTCAAGCCCTTTAAAAGTAAGGAAAAAAGAACACCAATATAACATTTCGAGAAGACATGTGGACAAGTCAAATTTGGCCAACCATGTATTAACTAGCACCGGAAGCCGTAGGATAGATTGGGATAAAACAAAGGTCTTGTTGAAAGAGGAGAATTTAAAAAAGAGAAAACTTAAAGAAGCCAGCTGTATGATGATAAAAAAATACGGAAATCGGGGCCCTTCAATCGACCTTTATTTCAGCTGGAGAGATCTATTGATAGAAGAGCAAAAGAATGGTACCGTCAGTATCAAGTGATCCGCAAATGACATATAGTCACTGTCAAAATTTTTTGACAAACAACATAATCCATATCAGTGCGAAATTTTTTTGAAAATACCAACAATACGATTGACAACGACTCCAGAGTCGGAGTTGAAACGAGTCCAAACAGATAAGTATAACACTATACCATACCATACACTCTTTATATACAGGAATACTGGTTGATCATTTTAAGACATCTCTTTCTCTCAGAATAACTGTGAGGAAGAATTTCTGTACGGACAGCCAGTAATCCGGACAATTTTACGAAATTGCCTTATTACACTTTGTTCTCCAAAAACGAAATACTTATCTGTTGCAGGAAAAAATTTTGAGGAGAGAAAACCCCAATGAACAGACAAAATAATACAAGACCTCCTCAACAATCTTTTCGAAATTACTTAATCTTAAACACGTCGAAAAGGCAGAAATGGGTGGGGAGAAAAATTCCACGTTCGGATTGACTCGATGGCGTTTTAATAAACAAATGGTTGTTAAAAAAATAGTATGTTGACATTAAATTATAGCATTTCAAGCAGGCAGTTAGGTACGTCAATAACATACATTTGAGTGTATTGTAATAGTCCAAAATTCATCAATTTCATGTATAAAAAGTTCGGGTGATACTGTGAAAGTGTATAAATTATATTAAGGTACTTACTTACACTCGTCTTTACAGCATCTCAAACTTCAAATATTTACTTATCTATTTCAGAATATAGAAATGTAAAAACCGGCAATGAAATTCGGTATCTGAAATCTGATTTCAGTACAGAATTTGAACGGAAAAATGATATAAAAATAGATTAGTACAAATCCAAAATAGAAAGGGTATAACTCTGTATAATTAAGAATTGTTGAAAATAAATAACAGACTTGAGCTAGACAGGCCCAGGTTCCGAGAGATATTCCTCTAAACATATAAATTTCGTGACATTCGGCATTTTATTGTAGAGCCAATCTCGACAGACATAAAGATAAAATGAAAATTAAATTGAAATAACTATTGACACTGCTATATCCAAAAGGCGTCATTTTTTGTCAATAATCAGGTCACTTTTATACATCACACAAGTATTTATTGTATAGTAAAACATATGTTCTGGTAATATGGTAAGTTCTAACTGCTGCTTTATGATTTCCACATTAATTCTAGCTACAGGCATAGTAGAAGTCTCTTCAGTTTCTTTTTGCAAAAATTCCGATTTTTTCTAAAAATTGTGCCATAGCCATCAAAAGGAGACTGACAATAATATATTTTTTTAAATTCTGGGAATCGTTTACCTGAATAAATCTCCATCTTCTACAAAATCAAAGAAACCTGGCTCAAATGTTATTTAAGGATCAGTTTTAATTTTGTATTTAAATACAAAAAAATAATTAAATAATTTTACAAACTACTTCTTTTAACATTATAATGAATTTGGGCTCTGAAACTTTTGCTTTCTCGCGATGGAAATTTCCTGTAAGCTGTAAAAGTAAAATAAATAAAGGAGATCATATTGAAATTATTTCTGAATTTTAAAATATGTGCCTGTGCAACAATTTCTTCTCTTTTATTGATTTTAACTACTGGCCTAACTGCTACCCACTATTTGTTGCGCAAGAGAATATTTGTCAAAAATTATCTAAAGGAAAATTAGATATTTTCAAGAATTCACATCACCATGCAATTTTGTAATGTTTCTTTTGCTAGAAAAACGAAATATATCTAAAAAGTATATATGGTTTCTTTCCGTGCATATCGCGTTAGTTTTGCAGACTTCACCAATATAGAGAAACTAACCCGATCTTTTTATGTAAAGTATTGCCTAGTGTGGAATTCCGATGAGGCAGACAATCCATCATTCCAACTACGTTAGAACTTCAACGTATTTTCGAAATCACGTAAATATTTGTTGTGTATGGCGCGCTACTAGCGCGTTTCGGTCTATTTGTAACTGACAGCAAGTCGGATAAAATATTCATACGTTTATTCTTCTTTACTAACGTCATTCGGTACATTGTTTTATCTGGAAGGTAAGGACCCGAGCTGCATGAAAATTTCAGAAAGGCGTTGTCGAATAAAAACTGAAATAATTTCGTTACAAACTTCTGAGAGGAGAAGATGAAACGCGTTTTTATTTACTGGTAAAGTATGACTCGTTTGAAAAACAACTGCCGCTGGCATCTGTATTTAATCTGATAGATAGGCTATGCAAATAATTTTTAAGGTGTTCTTCAGATAAGTTTGAATTCAGCATTCTGTTTCGTTATTTCTATAAACCGATTATCTGTAAACGCATTTTATTTCTTGACAGGATATATTTATTTTGTCTATGTTCCGAATTCTGTTGTTTTACGATGTCTTTGTCTGCCCTAAATAACTAGCTAATCATAAAACGGTAGTAAGACTATTATAAACAGCTAATTTGTGCCTGTGCTATACTTCTTAGCTTTCCGTCTGGTTTAATTCAAGTAATATGCTGTATGACTACTTCACTTATTTCCATTTTGATTGTTTTATCCGGTTTCTTTTATCTGTGTACTGTTTTCATTTGGCAGTTGTGACATACTCCTAGGTTATCTTCCAAACTATATTTGTAGAGTTTATACAGGTATTCTTTGAGTTCATATGCACTGGTAAGCAAATTGGCTTCAGATTAAGTAAATTGTGGTAAAGTAGGACTGAATGAAATACCATCATAGGTCACATCTATTGTAACTTAAAAAATCTGCTGAACGTTAAAAATATTGTATTTTTAGGAGGCGTTGCTAATCGACATTTGTTGAGGACTTTGTAGTGAAAGATATTTGTGGCATATTTTTCAGTGTCTAAGTACTTCTTGGGAAATAACTCCACAGTTAAGAAAATTGCTGTAATTTCCAAACGTTTCGGGGTCTAGGTCAGACCCCGTTGTCAATGGTTAAGATAAAAAAGGCACAATTCTAAGATGTAAATTAAAACATTTGACAATATGTATTATTTGATTTCTGACGTAACTAAGAGAATTTTATTTGTAATATACAGGGTAGCACACAAACTTCTAAAGATCATATAATCATAAAATTCCTTTCAAATTCTTCCAATTTGAAAGGGAGATCTTCAGAATTTTATGTGGCGCTCCTAGGTGCGACTTTGTTATAAGATAGTGCATTCGCCAAAAATGCAACCAAAGAATTTTGTTGATTCAGTGATCCCTAGGAAAAACCTTATGAACTATCCCGATATTGGGTTGTTCACAACGACATGACCATTAGCAATTTCTTCCTTAATCATCGGCAACAAGGAACGACTGAATTCAACGGAGGTAGTAGTGATATAATCGTTTTCATTTAACGAAATTAACTCTTTTAGTTTTCTTTTGGTGTTGTGTTCTTCTTTGTGTAATATAACTGAATTTTGAAACTGTATTTTATGACCAAGGTCTATTTTTTGTGTTCGTTTATTCGTACATTTAGAGGTCTAGAGGTTTCTATTGGAGAACAACCCAATATCGGGATAGTTCATAAGGTTTTTCCTAGGTTTTCCCTTACGGTTTTAATGGGATCACTGAATCAACAAAATTCTTATAACAAAGTCGCACCAAGGAGCGCCACATAAAATTCTGAAGATCTCCCTTTCAAATTCTTCCAATTTAAAAGGAACTTAATGATTATATGATCTTTAGAAGTTTCTGTGCTACCCTGTATATTACAAATAAAATTCTCTTAGTTACGTCAGAAATCAAATAATACATATTGTCAAATATTTTAATTTACATCTTAGAATTGTGCCTTTTTTATCCAAGTTTCTTAACCATTGACAACGGGGTCTGACCTACACCCCGAAACGTTTGGAATATACAGCAATTTTCTTAGCTGTGGTGTTATTTCCCAAGAAGTATTTAGACTTTGTAGTGAATGTCTAAAATGAACTTGTAACTGAATATTAGTTATTTCTAATGCCTGTTATTTCTTACTATTACAGCTCAATCGTATCTAATTTTCGACTTAAACTGTTTACTAGTAATCTAGGAGTATCTTAACCAAGTCCTAGGTACCTGTTCAGTTACCTATTAACTCTTAGGGAGTAGGCAGATTGAGACCCCGAATTCGATCTAGATTTGTCACTTTTGTCTCTTGATAATGACTCCAAAGCAGGAGTCGAAACGTCGAGCATTTAATAAATTCAGACGCGGTTCTCACCCGGAACCTAGCCTAGTTCATATAAAAAATAACACAAGCGCACAAGAAAAAGTTTTCGATTTCGTAAGTAGCTCCACGCACTTCATATTCCACGTCTTTTTGGTCGTTAAATCCAATTCCCGGTTTGTGGCAAATTGCAATACACGCGCCGAAAATCGCCAAATTGTTATGTTTTTGGGGGTATGTTTCGAGTTGTCAAAAATCCTGACGTGGTGGGGGTAAACTAGCCCAGAAAATAAATTCAGTAAATTCAGCGAACCTTTTTGGTTGGCTTATAGGGTTAGACGAATGAAGCATAAAAATCCTAAAAAACTTCGTTGTCGAATCATAAGTACCATTAGATAATGCTGAATGATATGCTACAATACTGTTTGTATATTCAAGTAACAGTTAAAACTTGAAAGAAGAGTATAATCTTTGAAAAACGATATTACAGTTTGATACCACAGTTACTTTATTATCTAGTTTTTGTGAAATCTCAAGCGGTTAACTATGACTAAATACTAAAACACTTTCTATAAAGAATTTAAAATTCCTGGGTTTTACCATGACTTAATTAATCGACACAAACATTCTTAGAATTATTGCGTGTTTTAAATAATTGAGCAAATCTCACGATTAGGTACGAAATCTGTATTTCTTTAATTCCTATACTTCATTTTTCCATGTTGTTGAAAAAATTTCTTACAACTAATATCATAATCTCGTAAACCAGCAAAATCAAAAGCTAGCTGATGAAGTAAAATATTCATATCCACATACACACACACACACGCAAGTTGTTGACCCAAACGCCAACATAACCCTGCATCTGTTTGCATTTTACTTCGACGTTGCCGCTTCCTCGTCGATTCCGCTCCGTCGATCAACTAATTAAGGCTAATAAAAATGGACGGAATTAAACTGATTTACATAAAGAATCCAAGAAGCTTATCTCATCATCGAACATAAAAAAGTTCGTTTCAGAAATTGGTCCTATCGAGTACGGCAGGTGCTCGTTTGACCTCCCCGACAACCGGCAACGCTGCAGTTTGACGAGTTCGTTTTTACTACCGTTGGTCGTGATGTCTTGAAGAACCGGTCGAGGATGCCGTCCGAGACGCGGTCAACGAAGAAAAAGAAGACGAAGAAGTTGAGGACGAGAGTGCCAACGATACTACTATGCGGTAGCTTCTGGACTATGTACGAAATAACGTTGAAAATGTTGTCGAGGAAGACTTACGACTGGAAAATAAGAAACTTGTTCGTTCTTATTTTTCTTCTGGTATGAGTTAAATCGAAATACGATCTATTTAAAATTTTTTAAGGCTTCGAATAGTCTACAGTGTACCTGACGTATCTAAACAAATGACCCTTCTGTCAGTGTTTATAAATATGCGTGACGTTGTTTTTAATTTTGTATTCTATTAACGTTTCGTTTGATTTTAATGCATTAAAGAGACTCAATGCCTCACAGCAGCCTTGCCTCAAGCGCTTGGATACCGTAGGTTTCGAAAATTACTTGTTCTCATTTATATACGGCTTGGGGGTTTAAGTGTTAGTGGTCCAAAAAGAAAAACCTTTCTAAAGACTAGCTGTCGCCCAGTGGTCGAAATTCGACCAAATGTGTCAATATCTCTGGCAGGTTAAGTAACCTGAAAATTTTATCGTGGCATTCTAACCTAGGACTTTAGGGAGAACAGCAATTACACGGAACGGATCCAGATTCGGAACCTCTGTGTGATAGATTTCTCGAAAATACTAGATATCGGTCTTACATCTCGCTTTTACAAATAAGTAACGAAATTCATGTTATTTTTCAGATATAATTAATAGGACATTATTTGTTCAAATTGGTAATTCTTAATTTAATATGACAACAATTCAACCGCTAATGGGCTATCCTACATAATTGTTTTCTCTAAACACCCTGTATAACTATAATTGCACTCAATTCTCTAACATTTATATATAATTTATATATAAATACTCATTATAATAATTCCACATCATTATATATTTCCACCACCCTGTATATGTAACTACTCATGGACCACGCATAATATTTTTTAACATTTTTGAACCACCCGGTAAACCATTCTGTATATGCGACTTCCTATAAGTCACCGTATTTACTCTTTTTGTTTATGAAAACTATCTTCTGTAACTATAATTCTACTCCGATCTATATTTCAATCATCATATATATGGAACTCATCGTGGACTACTCTATAAATCATTTCCTTTTCTCACATTTTTTATAATCATCCTCTATAACTATAATTCCTATATTTCATCTACCCTATATATACTACTGCTTATGGGTTACGAAATGTTGCATTTCCATTTCCTCCACACTGTATATGCCTCTCTGTATATTTTTTGCACCACCCTGTATAACTGTAATTCTATTGCGCCCTCTATTCCAAGAACCCTGTAAATTCAACCGCTAATGGGCTTCCCTATATAATTATTTTATTAGTTATAATTGCATCTACTCTATATTTTAAACACCCTATATATGCAACTGCTTGTGTGTCACCCTTGAAAAAAATGATTTCTAACATATCTGGAATCGCCCTTTGTAATTATAATATACAACGCCTTATATCTCAGTCAATTTAGAACATTAGAACACATCCAATAATCGCCTAAGCTGCAATTTTTACTTTAAAAAATAATAAATAGCGATAAAATTCTTATAAGATTCTACACATCAATTTGTATTGGAAATTTTTTTCAAGTATGTTACCGAATCATCCTGTATTGAAACTTTTGTAATTTCAAAACTCAGCTGTCATAATTATTGTCACAATTTCGTTCTTTCTCGGTAATACGATTTTTCCCGACCAATCAATTTGTAGACGCCAAAACCCCGAAATGAAATTTCGACGGTCATAGTGCAGTTTGCGAGAATAACATATAATAAGTTATATGTAAATAAACAAAACATTATATGTACTATATTGTTAGATAAATAAGTAAAAATATATTTGCAGCATATCACATCTCGTTTAAAGAACATTTAACCATTTTTGACTGAATGTTAATATTTTAGACATGTTAAAATTAATTTAAAAGATTACCTTATATCGAATAAAACAGCAATATATTACTAATACTTATTCAATTTTCATTTGCACATGGCAGAAAATAAAAAAAAACATATTCAACTTGAGTGGATCTGAAATCAAATGTATCAATTGGCTTTATAATCTCTCAATAGTTAGTTTACTTACGTAAAAGTTTTCATCGGGGAATTATATCAAAACATTTAAGAAATACAATGCACCACCTGTTAATTTATGTTAAATAATACCTTTATATGTTGACAATTTTGTTCATTGAAATTGAAATTTTGAAAATTATACATTGATAATTTTCTGATTGCATTGAGAAGGTAACTTAACCAAGCGGTTAACATTGTGAAGAAATGTCAAATTGAAATTCAATCTGCTACAATGGCCGTGAACTGGTCGAGAAATTACAACCATTGCCATGATGTCAAATCTAACTATCTTCAATTTCACTATTTGTATTTATATCATAGGCTTTGTTATCTTACTTAAATTGTATGAAACTATTAATTAGCCTTTAAAATAGAAACAATATAAATTAACAGTATAATGTTAAAATAATAAAATATTATTGGAAAAACATTGTTCAGGTGCCACGCAATACGAATTTCTGATTTTAGTTGACAAACTACATTTAGAAAAACTTGCGAGTACCCAATAAATTGTCATTATCATATAATATAACGTTTTGTGGGTAAGTTCTCAATAGCATGATAATGTAGAATAACTTTCAGAACCAAACAAAATTTGTTAGTTTTTCTTTTAATTTAGTTTGTTTTCCCATTCGAGTCAATCCGTCTTACGATTTTCTCTCCACGCAATCTGGCGGCACTGTGGACGTAAATTATGAATTTTTTATTTTACTTTATTTAATGAATGAATCAATATTATAAATATATTTTAGCATTCTGCACTGAAGGTCGTCAATAGTCACTAAACAAAACAAAAATCAAATAAATCTGTTGAGGGACAGAGGAGAAAATGGTACCTAACCGTTTTGTCTTTGCCTATTTATATATAGATATTGTGAAGTCGTCTCTAATTTTAAAACTATTATCGTCAATTTGTGGTATGAAATGTTTCCAATTTGTCGCTTGATAAAACAGTTTCTTCTGGGCATCTAAAGTAGTATTATTCTTTACACCCTTCTTATTTCAAACATGCCGCGTATTATAGTATGATCTATAGCGTAATTTACATACATCAAACCTCGGCTAATTTTCAGAAGGATCTAAATATAATTAAACAGAAAGAATTATGGTTATCAAAATGAATTAATAGAGAAAAGACTTAAAAACCGACAGCACAAGAAGGCATTACGAGAAGTTTGTCCAGATAAGGATTCGTACATATTTACCTTTCATAGCCTTTACTGTTTCATCCCATATGAGATGCTTAAGGAGTCTTCCCGTCTTATACCAGTCCTATTGTTACTATACTACATCATTTGTCAGTCTTCCTTAGTGGTCATTCCATTTTCTTTTCCTTTTCAATATGCACCGTGTATGTTCTGATTTCATCACTCCTTATTCTGTAGTATTTTCTCCCATCTTTATGTTATCTTAACTTCCCGTTATGAGAATGGTGTCATCTGCCTAGCAAAGAATTTTTATTTCGCCATTCCCAATCGTATAACCTTTACCTTTCTTTACGGTCTGTAGTATCTCATCGATTATGAGACTGGAGAGTGGGGTGCTTAAGACAACTCTCAATTTTATAGCCTATTTTTATCTCCTCTGTCAGTTGTCCGTCTATTCTGGCCTATATTATATTGTCCTTGTATATGTCTTGAGTTGTTTTAATAATCTCTAGCGGGATTTGTCTGTCTATTGGGCAGAAGCTGAATCGTGTCCTTTGGCCTGACTATGTCAAAGTCTTTTTGCAGGTCAATTAAACAGATGAACACTTGTCCATTATATTCTAAGACTTGCTTTGTTATTTTTAAGCTTCGAAAACTCTGCTATACGTCTTCAAGTGGTTTTGGATGTATTTGTGTTCAGAATTAATAAGTTTTGTTTGTGGATCCTCATTGCTGTAGAAGTTTTGCCCCAACAAGGTGGTGGGACTAGGCAGGCTGCTAAGATCCCCGGATTTTTCTCGTATCGGAAGGACAGCGCAGCATCGTCGTCAACTTGAAACGGGATCTGATGTTCTCTGTCTCTCCTTTGTGTTCTCGATTCAGTCTGTCCGTCGTTTCCTTCAAAGCTTTTTCGTTCTCAGTAGCTTTTTCCAGCTGGTTCAAACAAATAACAAAGGACCTCGTAATTAATAGTTAATCCCTAACCTTTCGTCGAAGTTCCTCATTTCTTGGTTCTCCTTTCTTCTGAGACTGTTCTAGATGGTAGCAGCAGTTGCAGGGCTTCATAAGGTCCTTACACTAAGTCCATTTTTAAGAAAACAGGGAATTAATGTTATATTTAAAACAAACAATGACAGGAAATTTAATCAGGATAATAAAATCGAAAATTGGTCAAGAATATTAATCGGGGGTATTTAAATTAAGTATTATTGGTATTATTAATCCCGGTACAACTTATTAAACAATTTTCCTAAACATATTGTTAACTCGTCTCTAATTTTAAAATTATTATCATCTGTACAAAAGGGTCATTGGAACATTTAACACAATTTGTTATATTATATGTTTCTAATTTGTCGCCTCATGAAATATGTAGTGCAAGAAGTACCTTGTGAGCATCTAAGTCAGTTTTATCATTCGTTACACCCTTTATCAGCACAAAATGCCGCTCATAATAATATGATTCATGGTTATTTTCCATAGAACAAACATTGTTGACAGACCTAAATAGAATTAAACAGATGGCAATAACTACTGGATTATAAAAATATTAAGACTACTGTTTTCAACTCTTACAAACTTTGAATTTCATAGGTATTGCAGGGAATTAAGGCAAAAAAAATATTACAGCTGATGTAATAAAAAATACATTGTGTGGTTTTATGAAAAACACGATGCACGTGAAACTTTGTTCTCACATGAATTTTCATAACAAAATTAATTTACATTTATTTACCGACAGCAAAGGCTTGATATAATAAACAGGAATAATATTCGAACATGGAATATTCGATGTCGATGCTGTCTATTAACCTATTTCGTAGTTATCCAACATATGCCTTATAATTTATCTTATTAGAATATAACCGAAAAGAAACCTGTTAACATTTGTAACTCGAATTATTTTCCGAACATCCAATATTCGATGTCAATAAGCGCTACACACCCATTTTGTGGCCATACAACAAATATCTTCTGTAATCTATATTCGAACATAACTGAAATAGATTGATAATTTTTAATTCAAATATTTTTCGGGCATGCAATATTCGATCTCAATAAGGTCTATATACCCATTCTGTGGCTATACAACAAATGCCTTATGTCGTATATATTCGAATATAACAGAAATAGATTGATAATTTTTAATTCAAATATTATCCGGGCCTCCAATATTCGATGTCAATAAGGCCTATACATGGTTTCACAAAAGTATGGAAACAACACAATAACTTTCGAGAAATGCATTTTGAGGATAAATGATTCAACAACGAAAGATTTAGAATTATTCCCTGGCTATTCCATGGTGACCTTAGATTTGACCTTAACCTTCAAGGTCAAGTTTTTTTTTCAAATAGGATGCCGTACTTTTGACCCGGGAAATGAAAAGAGGGGAAAATTCTTCGTTCAGATATATGTTTGACAATTTTCTTAATTTGACCTCTGATGGTTTTTGAAGGTTCAAATGCAGGTCACGCATCAAATACCAAAATGACACAGCTAGTTGAGGCGAGGAAACCCACCCGGCCATTTAAGACAAGGCTTACGATCCCGGCTAGTTAAGGCAAGGCAATCCACCCGGCCAGTTAAGGCAATGCTTACGATCCCGGCTAGTTGAGGCAAGACAATCTACCAAGCCAGTTTAGGCAAGGATTTCATGAGTAATATCAGTGTAAACATTGATTATTCTTTGTTTCAGATCCTTTAAATCTCGTGATTTCGTAGTGTATACTTTGATCTTTTTGTAGCCCCATAAAAAAAGTCAAGTCAGAGGACCTGCCTGGCCATTCAATAGTCCCTCTACGGCCAGTCCAACGAGTAATGAATACTACATCTAGGTAGTTTCTCACAATCTTCCGAGAATGAGTTGGTGCACCATCTTGTTGCTACCAAACCTCCACAAAACCATCACCAGCTATCTCCTGAATCTCCAATTATACTCAAAATATCGTTCAGTCGACATGTTGACTCGTCTAAAAAAACAATATGTGACTGAAAATTATGGTTCTGAACGATTCTCTCCCTAATGTTGTCTCAAAATTCAACTCGTCGGTCAGGATCATCTTCAGTTAGATCTCGATGAAGGCGTATTTTGTAGGGGTGGAATTTAATGATCTTCAAATTTCTAAAAACACGCATTTCAAAGATTCGTAGAGAATTCGATTAAGGAACAGTGGTGCGTTCCCGCAATTTGTTTAGTGTATTGTTTTCAATTTGATTGAATTACTTCATTGATTTTTAAACTTCTGCACCTTTTCTAAAACATTCAGTCGCGCTAATGCTAATTTTAAGTGTTTTTTACGTGTAAAATATAGACAGTATTAACATTCGTGTTTCGGTTCCCTAGCTGTTAGGACGCTTGGGAGGTTCGTGCAATGTACTCCGAACTTTTCGGTGGCTTTGATCCCGTCTGAAGAGACGGCGCTTATTATTGTTTTTTGCGTTACGATTCCGCGAGTTAGTAGCTTCGTTCGTAACGACCGCTAAACGCTTTCATTTTGTTTCTTTTGTGTTTACAAAAGCGCATCATTTGTTGTTAAACCCGCATTTTTGTTTGCTCAATCAATGAACATTACGTCGCTATTTTTTGTGTAACGTGTTGTCCAGACGATGCTCTAAGAAACTGTTCCTGCTGTTACGGGGCTAGCTTCCGAAGAAAGAAGACCCAAGAAAACACCAGAGCTCGACATAAAAGGTTAGTGATAACTTTTATTTGGTGATTCGTTTATGTGACGGCACGTGTTTATTGATTGTTCCGCTAAAGATCCTTCGTCAATTATATACTTGCATTGAACCAGCATTGAACTAAAACCGCAACATCTAATTCATACATTTTTTTTTAATATTCTCTATGGAATGTGCCATCGAAGACATTCCAAACAGCAATAGCTTTAAACAAGAAGGAAAAGATCTCTACTATTTAAAAGGACTGTTAGAGCTGCAAATACAGCCGAAATATCATTTTTTCAATTATTATCCCAGAAAGGACATAATAAAACAGCAACCGAGCCGAAAACTATAAATCCCTTAACAATCCTTATAAGAAATAGAAGGTGCTAAATAGAAAAAACCATCTGTTCTTATTTAAATAACAATAGGGAAAAAAATTAAATTTATAAAAACATTATAGAGATATACTATTTGACAGAAAAAGCTTTAATATCGTTCTTAATTAACCTTCTTTTAAAATCGAATATCAACGTAAACTATATCGAATATTATTTTTTAATACATCCTAAGAAACCTTATCGATAGATTCGTCGTTATCATCACTAAGCATGTATTGACGTGCGAAATGTAAGCCGTCAAACTATTCGGATCGAACCGAAATAAGGATTTATCAACATCCGGAATGAACCTGTTTTCGTTTGGCTGTATAGAAGAACACACATATTTTCGCATTGCTCAACAAAACGACGAAATAATCTCGAGATTTTCCGTTCGGCGCGGGAAATTCTTTTTTCTCGAGTGGTGTAATGATGTTATCGGAGGAAAAGGTATTTCCACCCCTTGGCCCGCCGCCAGTATATCGTTAGAGATACAATCTGAAATTTCTCGTTGCGGCTTGGGAGTTTTCGAAACCGAGTACGAGAAAAAAGAAGAAAAAATGAGAAATAGGGTCTGGCAGAGACCTCATGAATTATTATGCTCGGTATAATAAAAATATAAATTATCAAAATAGAAGCATAAAGTTCGTTCTGATATTGAATCTTCGGGTAAACTTACTACTTCTTTTTTAGTACTACATTTCTAAATAAAAATATGTGGAACATATTTCTTTTTCGTTTTATATAAATTTTTGAGTTATTCAGATACTTGTTTCATACTGAAATTTCGCTCTAATGCCTACCGACAGCTGACAAGACGCCACAAGGCGAGATACAATTTCTCGACTTAATAATTGGCATGGGCCTAATAAATATTCTGGGAGTAAAACCAAACCCAGAAAACGGTAATGCGTATCGAAAAAACACCCCACAAAAGTCTCGACAGGAAACAGATGTCATGACTTCGAAGCATTCTGACTGGGGTCATGAAAAGGAAACGCCGAAATGGGATTCGGCCGACGATTGATAGTTTTATTGGAATTTTGCTCGAAACCTTCAACGTCTGGCTAACCTTAAAAAGGCAGTAATTAACGGAGAACCCATTCGAATGTATTTGGACGTAGCAGAGATTTATTAACGTAAAATAATACATCATCTTGTAATTTCCTATAACAGAAATAAAATTAATAAAAAAACATTTATATTGGTCAAACTGGTTGATTGTTTAAAAGAAGAATGTGTGAACATAAATTATTAATTTAAAATTATAATAAGATGCGTATGTCCAAACAATAGCATTATTTTAATTATTGGTACAATTACAATTACAAGCACTATATTTCTTTATCTTGCTCTAAACCGATGGAATTTCAGATATCATATCAGATCTCTAGTTGTGTCAAAATAGATCTACAATTTTACTGATTGCTTATTTATAAAACCACTAGACTGATTGACTAACACTTTGTATTTTATTTTCAGGTATGTTGCTCTTATTGAAACCAGTCCTTCTGATTCTAGTGTTGCGGTAAGTTTTAAGCTCAACATTTGAAGTGATCGATTCTTATGGACATTAAATGTAAAAGTTCTTTTTTTATAATGTGAACTACATTTGATAGAAATATTTTCTTCTCCCATTATTTGAGTGTTTTATGCGTGTGTGAGGAAACTATTTTTCAACTTTTTAAATTACAAATAAACTATGGAATAGAAAGACAATTTTGAAACCCCTGTAGTTTTTGCTTCTGCATAACTCTACTTATTCCCAAATATTCAAGTATTGTCCATTTTCAGATCACAGCTTTAGGGTCCTGTAGTGTATTAAATTTATCGATAATCTCTATTTAATTCAGTTAATTTTAATGAGTTTCCAGACACATACCATAACTATTAGACTGGGTTTTAATAAGGTTGAACCTCGAGCAATAATCATTTCAATTATTGCAAGGGTTGTTCCATAATTGTCCTGCAGCAAGAGAAATCAAGGCACAACGTGCTTATAGGGGACTTCTCCCTTTTCATCTTTGATTGTATTCACTAAGATAAGAAAATTATATTGAACATCAGAATTCGCAAGTGTCGTACGCTTTCCCCCAAAACCACATACGGATTCGAATCGGGACTCTTTTTAAAATTCTTTATTACATTCTGAAAAATACGGTGGACCTCTAGGGTTATGGGCGTTTAAAATAACCCTAAACGGCTTAGTGGACAGCGACCGTAGCAAATACATCGTCCTGTGAATTTAAATGGCCTTATAAAACGTTAGCTGGTAAGAATTTGAAACAACTTTTACCGGTTTTAAACGGCTTTTAACGCCTCTTATCCTCGTTGATGTGCAGAAAATTCAAATCGGTCCGAAACGTACATATCAAGTTGAGAAATATCATCAGTTTTTATTACACTGAGGTAGAATTAATTTCAACATAAATTATGTGGTGATTATTATTAAAAAATTCCAAAATTAGATGAAGAAATTTAACGCCATCTGTAGTTTGTTTTATAATCCACACTTGAAATTTGCATCAAATTATGTTATTTTTGATCTTTAATTAATTATGGATAAAATTAGATGATGTATTAATTAAGTTTATTCTTGGTAATTTTCTTGTATTTAGTGGCGCCATCGATAGTTGTTAAATAAAATCCTTATTAAATTCTCAGGTTTCGATAGGTGTCGATCCACATTCTAATCTTACACAGTGGTCTTCAACCTGACTCACGAACTTGACTAAATCAAATTCCAAACTGAAAAATTGATTTATTGTGCAGAAATATCATACTGCATGGTAAAGTGCTTCTAAAGGTTTCACAAAATTCTCATAAATATGATTAACTTCTTCTTGTTGTTCTTCAAACAAAAGCCCCGATGGGTAAGTATGGTCTTGATTCTTATTGACCATATACCAGTGCATAATATTCACTAAATCAAAATTAACTGAAATTTCATTTAAAATATTCAGAATTAACTAAATGAAATAACTATGTTGAGTAAGATATCCATGACCTAAAATACTATTACCGCCTCTCAGTACTTCCGGCTTTAGCTTATTTAATAATCATACAACACAAATCACTTTCACTATAATGAGCGTCCAAAATCGGTAACTGCTAAAAAAAATCAAAAACAAAGGAGCTAGTGGGAATTGACTAAATCGACAGAATTTCGTTTTTTCAAAATATCTAGTAAGCCATGACTTTTTACAAAAATCCGAAAGTGTCATTAAATTGGGCCAGTAAAACTGCAAATCTTTCCCAATTCCCCATACTGATCATCAAAAAAAAACTCACCCTGTAGATCTGATGATGGTTTATAAATAAAACCGAAACTTTATTTAGAAGAATATGTGTTTTGAGTGACTCAATCCCATTAAAATACCAGATGAATAAGTATTATTTTTGCGTAAAAACAACATCACCAGAACCATGGCAAAAATTCATAAATTGGACTAGAAACTGCAGCCCCATCCAGCATTGTATCCAGATTTAGCCCCTTGCGACGATTTACTGTTTTCCAATCCAGAAAAAAAAACAGGTGAGCGGTAACAGATTTTAAGCAAACCCCTATTTGGTGCCAATTTGCCTAAAAAGTTATGTTTTTTTCAGAAAGTCACTTATTTATTAAGCCGACCTTGTATATCATTTGTTCTTAATCCGTAGTTTTCGTTTGATATCTTCTACAGTTGAGGCTGCCAAATAAAATACCTACCCAATATATAAAAATGATGGTGGATAGAAATTATTTCTCAAAAAATTGATTGAAACATTTACAAATCATGAATTCAAAGCTATCAATATCTTCTTTCTGTTTTTGTATACACTTAAAAAAACTAAAATACAGCAATCTCCGAAGAGTTAGTGATGCAGAAGGAAAGCTCGAACAAAAAACGTTAATTCACCTCATCACAGTCGATGCAACATCAGATCATACGATAATGAGTTTTTGTTAATTTAAATTTGATTCCAACAAACAATTTCTTTTTCATTTTACTTTTCGATACGCTTCGTTGCCTCGCTATGGTTAAGAACGATTCAGATTCTTCAACTGAAATATCAGTTTATGGAAATATGAGGACGTAATAATGCTTTCGTTGGTCAACAGAAACCGCAAGTTATCGTTTAGTCTGGGAGATGAAACCGATACCGAAAGTTAACTGAGAAAATATTTTGTTCTATAACTCGAACTGACACAGTGAATAACTTGCTAAATCTCACAAAAAAATAGGTATTTCTTAGTAAGTATGTGCTCCACAGATAGACCAATCAATAGAGATTTTTTCGTGCAAAAAATACTGCCTGAGCCATCACATTAAGAACGATTTGTAGTGATATTTGGCTACCTTTCCCACTCGCAACTGTTTTTTTATTTTATTATAAACAAGAAAATTGCGAATTTTTTTTTTCGTTGCATGTTTATAAAATAAAAAAAAGAAAATCTAATATTAATGGTGTCAATAGGTGAAATGTAAAGCATGGAAACATCAATGAAATGAGCCCAGGAATGATCCAATGGGATCTTTAGCAACAGGGAAAAACAGAAAATACTGGAAAATTTAGCGGTTTTCTTTATATTATCATAACTCCGTTGTAGAATTGGGCTTGTGGGAACTGATAATAATTAATATCTACCTTATGCGAGACTAAACCAGGCGCTGTCGATTTATTAGTTTTCGAATAATTGCGATATAAAATTTTTAGTCCACTATTCTTGCAGTGTGTTTCCATGCGACATGGATCGTCAAATATCAACTCAGAATAGAGATATTGAAAATAGAGGTATCATTCTACAACGCATCTACCATTTTTTATTGAATGACTGTGAAATATACGAAAAATGTTGGCAAAAATGACCAAAATTCGGTGAGCGTATGAATGTGTTCGAGTAGTGGGGGGAACATGGTTGTTGAGGGGAACTGCTAACAATAATTATTATCGATAGTAACTGTTACTCTGACAGATGGTGAAAGAATCTAATCACTAAAAAACCTTCTACACAGAGCGATTTGTTCGATTTTATTATATCAAATCAGAACTGTTTGTTTATTAATATGTTTATATGTAAACGGTTTCTCGGAAACGTTTTTGCTTAAATTTGTGGATTTTGGGTTTACGGAACATCGAAATAGAGCGGTCATTAACAAAATGTCTAGTCGTAGGCCTTCACTGATGGAACAATGTGAAGATAGAACCATAAAACCAGAAGATATCATAGCCAGTTTCGATGTTAAGTCCTTATATCCAAGCATACCGGTAGAAGGGTAGAAGAAGCACTTCAACAAATATGTGAAAATGAAGACCTCCCACAATTCGTAATAGATTTGTCACAACACTGCCTAAAAAGTGCCTATGTATGACAACCGCATATATAAACAAACCGACGGAGCCGCAATGGGGTCCCCACCATCACCAGCGGTGGCAAATCTCTTTATGACCTATTTCGAGAAAAAGGCACTACAAACCTGAAACCAAAGGTATGGCTAAGATACGTCGATGACGTATTTGTCATATGGCCTTTTGGTAAATAAGAAATCCTCAAGTTCCTGGAGCACCTAAACTCTATACAGCCCAGGATTCAATTTACATTAGAACTTAAAGAAAACAACCAGCTGCCCTTCCTCGACGTTCTCGTAAGAAAAAACCCCCAAAATGGGCATTTTGACCACACCGTATATAGAAAGCCGACACACACGAACAGATATTTAAACTACAAATCTCATCACCACCCTTCTCAAATACAGGGAGCTGCCAACACGCTAATTTCCAGATCCATACGACTGACAGACGACAATAACAAAAGACACGAATTAAAACAGATAACTACCGCTCTACGACAAAACGGATACACAAACCACACTATCAAAAAAGCAACACACCCGACACGGCAGCGAAGGGGGCGGAGTCAACACCGACCAATCAGGCGCGATACGACCTCCAACGGAGACATATAAAATAGACATCTCACACAGATCACCTCTCAGTTCACCGCAACAACGCATTGTGAATGCCAAGTAAGACCTTGGCGAAACGTCTGCAGTATTCAAAGATGAATCAATATAACGAACGGATGAATTCCCGGATAAATATTTCTTCATATATATATATATATATATATATATATATATATATATATATATATATATATATATATGAATATTATTTTAGACATTTTAGTTCACAAATTTAATAATAAAAACTGTTTTTAGAAACTTTATTTGCATTTTATGGTGGTCTATTTATCCCGTATTTTCAATTGTTGGCATTTACCTAAAGAAGAAGACATCCTCTTCGTAGATTCGCCTCTGGCACACTTTACTAAAGAGTTGCACCTTTGGTAGCATAATTTTCTAGTTTTGGATCTTCGGGGAAACATGTTTATACTGCTAAGCCAAAGCTGATAGTTTAACTAAAACCAACACTTACAAAAAGTTGACATTTCAGAAACAAACTCTCATCCTTTGTCGTGGAAAACCTCTCCCGTTCCTTTGCCGAATCGATGCACCAATTGTGTCGAACTCATCGAGCGTCGCTCATCGACATCCGAACATTTTCCATTAACTAAACGCCGCTCGCATTGTACAAAGTGAAATGTTAAATTGCGTTTCTTGGTAAATAGCAACCACAAAAGCGTCGAATATCGAGTACTGACATCAGCCTTCAGCCTTATTGCTCTTCGTCTACGAACAAAATTCGATTGATTCTTGATGATGAAACACCAATAAGAAAATCCTTTGTGCCCGAAGAATTGAATTTGAGGAGTGATATAGAACCGCTGAAAGGTCGGTTTCGCATTACCAAGTTCACATTATTCGATAAAACTTCCGAGGAACATAATCTCCTTGTTCAAACATAAAGCTTCGAACGGAAGCCAGAGGAAGTGCATATATTTTATTTGTAATGGATAAAACAAATTGCTGTAGTTCTCGCTCTTTCACTCTACCTTGCTCTCGATTCCGATGAAAGATATTCACTTTATGCAGTTCGTACGAAATAGCAAAATTTCTTGCAAAATCCGGGCCAGATCTGTTTTTTGCGTATATAATAATAACTCGCTGTGCATTGTAAAAATTATTTATAATCAAGTAAATATTAAAAAATTCGACCTTTTCTATATATGCCCCTATAAATTTATTGTTTTAAATTTTTTGACCAAAGTTGTTTATATTCAAATTTTTACAAGTTTGATTGATGACTTGCAATTTCCGAAAATTCTCTGGTTGTTTTCGACTTTGAGAATCTGAAATTGTGAAAATTGCAGTTTGGAGATTTACTGCAAGTTTATCCAAACTCTAAAGCCAGACATATATTTTAGAGTTCTATTAGTCAGTCTGCTCTACAAGCTACTCAAAGTTGTAACACCTATCAAATCTACAATAATTTAAAAAATTATTATTTTTTATTTTTAAACCACTTTAAATTTTCAAAGACCTTCAACTCGAACGCTACCTGGCACTCAATTTCAGGGTCGATTCTAGGATGTACTTGGAGGGAAGGGCAACATCAAAATTGTTAATGTTGAAGATTATATAACTTAATTCTGTCGGTTTATTAGTTTATTAATCTAGTCTCCACTCTTTACTCTGATTCATAATTTTTTGATTTTTACTTAGCTTCAGATGGGGGCGCTGCCTGTTTTGGATTTTTTTTAAACGTCTTGCCTTAATGCATATGGGTTTCAATTTTACCGCTTTACCAAAGCTTAATTATATTTACACCAGCATCATTGATCGTTAAATTCATTGCTTACTTTATTAAGTCGTTATTTTTTGTGTACTTCTATTTGGTTAGAAATATATTGATGAATTAAAACTTGACCAAGTTATTTATAAACCAAGACAGGAAAAAGCATCAATCTAAGTACTAACACAAAGTACACTGGGACGTCGAATTTGATCATGACAGTTGGTTAGAATCTTTCCATTAGATCTAAGGAACCATATAGACATTATTGAAAGGTGGTGCGGAAATGTGTTCAAATCGTTTACCAACAAATAAAGCCGAGACAGTAAAAAATACAAACTACTAAAACAAAGTACACTAGGATGTCGAATTTGATCATGACAGTTGGTTAGAATCTTTCCATTAAATCTAAGGAACCATATAGACATTATTGAAAGGTGGTGCGGAAATGTGTTCAATTCATTTACCAACAAATAAAGCCGAGACAGTAAAAAATACAAACTACTAAAACAAAGTACACTAGGACGTCGAATTTGATCATGACAGTTGGTTAGAATCTTTCCATTAAATCTAAGGAACCATAAAGACATTATTGAAAGGTGGTGCGGAAATGTGTTCAAATCATTTACCAACAAATAAAGCCGAGACAGTCAAAAAATACAAACTACGAAAACAAAGTACACCAGGACGTCGAATTTGATCATGACAGCTGGTTAGAATCTTTCCATTAGACCTAAGGAACCATATATACATTATTGAAAGGTGGTGTGGAAATGTGTTCAAATCATTTACCAACAAATAAAGCCGAGACAGTAAAAAAACACAAACTATTAAAACAAAGTACACTAGCACGTCGAATTTTATCATTACAGATGTTTAGAATCTTTCCATTAGATCTAAGGAACCATATATACATTATTGAAAGGTGGTGTGGAAATGTGTTCAAATCATTTACCAACAAATAAAGCCGAGACAGTAAAAAAACACAAACTATTAAAACAAAGTACACTAGCACGTCGAATTTTATCATGACAGATGTTTAGAATCTTTCCATTAGATCTAAGGAACCATATATACATTATTGGAAGGTGGTGCGGAAATGTGTTCAAATCATTTACCAACAAATAAAGCCGAGACAGTAAAAAAACACAAACTATTAAAACAAAGTACACTAGCACGTCGAATTTTATCATGACAGATGTTTAGAATCTTTCCATTAGATCTAAGGAACCATATATACATTATTGAAATCAAAATAATGTGAAACATTGCAAAAAGGAACACAGATCTTGTTGTTTATCATTGTACTTTATAAAGTTATTCTACCTTTCAGTATTCTGTACCGATATTCAGAATTTCTGAATTTGGACAAATTTATAGTACTTCTTTAGTAACAAACTTTTACTTTATAAACTTCCCATTTTCTGGAAAATAAAATGTAATAATTTTCTTGGAAAATTATTGAAGGTGGTTTTGAATGCTATTCTAAAAAAAGCTTGTTTTTGCTGAGTTGTGTTGTGAACAATCTGTAAAATACACCTACGCTATTTCTACAAGTTGTGAAATATTATTTACATGCAAATAGAATCTGAAGAAGCCTCCTTTTTTGGTTGTTCTTGTATAATTAAGGGGCTATAGGCTTTTCATTTCGCAAAGAGAGCTTTAAATTACCTAACCTGCCACGGATTAATATTCCAAATAAGAAAAATGGAACGGAATTACTAATTTGTGAACTCCCTTTTGTATGAATAAAATCTTAATTTGGTGTAATTAAGGAAATTTTCACACCCCTCCAAAGACAAGCCAATAAGACGTGTTGGGGCACTAACAAAAGCACATCGATCATCAATCATCTTAGTTCACTTGTTTCAGAATAAACGATTACGTCGTTTCAATAACAAGGTGAATCAATAAAGGCGTGGGAGCCCTCCTACGCATTCAGATTCCCTTCAACTGGTCACTTCCGACTGTTTGATTTTGTTGCCAAATATTTAATTTGTAAGCCTTTATTCAAAAACACTTCTAGGACTTATTGAGAATTATTTTTGAATTCCAACTGATCACGAAAATCTTTTCTCATAGATTTTACTATTTGATTATTTTCATTTGTTAAAAGTCTTGGACGAAACTATTTTCAAAATTGTTTTAGCTTATGCTGTCTAGGAATAGTGCATTTGATTAAAGGTGGCTAGTATAATTTCCTAACTGGATGCAGTGCCAACTATGACTGATTTAACCCGTTATGGTATTATGGTAGTATACTATATGATTTTTACTATCAAAGATGTTCGACCGGTTATACACAATATTATTTTGTTTTAGACATACTCTAATTCTGAAAAGCTTCTGCTGTTATTCCCACACATTCATGTTTCATTGTGTAAAAAAAGTTTTCGTTAATTTTTAGTTTAATTTCTCTGTAACTTTTTATAGACTTCTGTTTCTTCTTCCATATTTCTTTGATATTTCTCACATTTGTCATTAAAATGCACGATCTGACACCAAATAAGTCAAACTGGTTTGATCAATGCAATATTACTATAAAGTGCACTTTGCCACTTGATACTTTTATCTAAAAAGTTGTATTCATCAATTAATATTGTTGTATTTGTATTACCTTTCGTCACTAGATAGCGCCAATATGAATCAAACACGGAAGAAAATTGACGACATTGTTAAATTTCTTAATATGGCACTGTAGACCCTATACTTCTGGAGGTACCTGCAATGTACATTAATAACGGCCTTAGAGCATACACTTGATGTGACTTTAAAATCATATACAAAATATTATCGATTTTTTAGTTATTATTAATAGCGAACTTTAGAGCATATACATCTTAGAACTTAAGAGCATTAACACAAAATTATCGTTTTATGGTATTACGAAAATGAAACCAAACTTTAAGTTTCTTTCGCACTTACAATTCATTGAATATTAATTCTCAGTTGCTCACAATTGATCAGGTATTAGCTTCAACTGGGAAGTTAATGAATCATCAAATTTTTTATTTCTTGCTGAAATAGGTGTATGATTTATTTTTAAGTATAAATAGTTATATATAATAGACTGATTCGATTTTTAATTTAACATTTTATAATTAATGTGACCTCGTTATATATTGGCAGAATATTAAATAAGTGAAGTATATTCGAAATATTATAATTCAACAAATTTTTTTGGCACTTAAATTTAAATTAAGAATTAAGTTACACATTAGGTTTAATATCTGAGTCGTAACAAAATAGTGACAACTGTTTTAGTTCTCCTGAAATTTATGGAAATAGTGCCAATTATTTTAGTTCACCTAAAATTTATATTCATTATTATTGATGACACAAGGAAAGAGAACCAGAGACAAGGATATAGCAAGAGACGGAATGTATAATTCATAAGAAGCATTCGCTTCTATCGTTCAGTCTCAACTGACTGCCGCTCTTTTTTAAATTATGCCCGACTCGTGCTCTGCAAACAGCACCGTTTAATATGACCACTAACTGATAATGGCATTAGTCATTCAGGTTTGCCTGCTGAGATCGCAAGTCTCCGCAAGATACCCATTGATTCGGTCGGTTAGTGGTATGTCCATGCTCACAAGCCTAGTTCGTAACAGTAGAATATTGTTAAAAACTAACAGCTTTTCTAAATTAAAGTACAATGAGACAGAGTGAAGTAACTACGATACACTATGGTTTATGAACATACAGAAACAATGAAACCGTTACACTTGTTTGACATTTGTGTAAATAGGACAATGCTTGGCAAATGTTTTCTTAGAGAGTATAAGCAATTTTAAACTAAATGATCATAATCCCTTTGAGGTAATCTTTATCGACGTTGTTCTCGAAATCCTCATCATGAACGCTGTTAGAAACTTCCTACAAAACAAAGCGCCCTCCTTAGAGTTTAGGTGAAAACCGTCAAAAGGAGCAATTTTCCGCAGTCATTAGAAACAATTTCGAGAACACTTCTCTAAATTACGAATTCCAACAGGGAAACAATTCGCATTTAGGTATCTTTAACAGATAACAAACTTTTTCAATTTACCGGGAAATTTATATTAGCCCTTTCGCTGCTTATCGAGATACACCCGCTCCGGCTTTAATTCAACTCAGTCGGTGTGTATATCCATTAAGTTTTGTTCGTGTACTCGTTTCTTGTTTCTTGCAATTTTAATGCCAATAGTTTTGGTCTTACGTAATTGGGCTTAGCCAATTTGACCCGTTTCACCGGCATTTACATACCGGGTCAGCGGCGGGCGACCCTGCACAATAAATGTTTCGCATTATCGGCTCTAAATAATTGAATTTGAATATATTTCACTGATATTAACACATTTTCTGATCGATTGTACACGACGGGTTTTCCCTGCTAATTGGCTTTAATAGGGTTTAGTATATTGCATCAGAATAAACTGCAACGGTGGTAGGATAGCAATTGAATGATGAAGCACTAGAACTATTTTGATCCCAGTAAATAATATAATCGGTCTGTGTATTGTAATGATTCAGCTAAGTTACTACTGAAACAAGATTCTAATTATACTAAGGCTTTATACATTTTATTACCAAAAAGAATTCTAAGAAATGGATAGTAAAAGTTATTTTCAAATTGGTCTGTACCTGTTTTCGTCAAAAATTTCTAATTGTCCTACAATAGAAAATCCAAATCCATTAAAAGCGAGTATATCAAAGATGGATAGTTATATTATATATTTTCTGAGGTTAAATTGGATTCCGATAAACATTTTATTGTTATTATTCCTCAGAGAAATTATCAAGGACAGCAACAGGTAAGCCAATTGCATATGTTGGCTTACCTAGTTTAAAATATTAATTCTACTTCAGCTACATTATTTTCTATTAAGAGTGAAATCAAAATTTCCGCATCTGGTGGAATTTTTTTAAATTTTCCCAATTAATTTGGTCCATTATTTAGAATTCAAACTTCAATACAATATTATAAAATATTATATAATTTTTCAACATTATGCATGAGGTCAATTAGTAAAGGCCTTCGTCAACTCGAATAATAGGAACTGAATTGATACTCTACAGTTTGTTTATTTCTTATACTAAAATAACTCAAGCTTCCACCTCATACCACCTGCTTGATGAAATGGCAAAATATTTCTAATTTAATTACGAGAAAAAAATCATTTGCCTTTTCTTAGGGGCCTCTGTGGAGGAGAAAGCTAGCGGAAAATTTCTGACATTAGTGCGGAACTTTTGTTTAGCCATAAGAGAACTTGACTACTAAATGGCAGACATTTTTTTCACGTTTCTTCCATTTTGTGGCACTTAAAAAGGTTTTGAGCAATTTTCGAAATTTTGATGTAAAATTCCTGAAAAATGGTAAGCCTGCAAAATCCGCCACTATTTTTCCATCAAGGTACAAGTCGAAACAAGGGAATTTCACTTTGTTAGTTCCAATTAAGATCCTCTTTATTACTTAGTGTTTATGCCACGACTCCCCCTTTATGTCCGCCATTGAATTTTGTCTGCCAACAATATTTTGGTATAAAAAATGGATAAAACAATGTATTTATTAGTACTCATGTACTCTGAAGCTGATACCAATAACAGTTTTAATGTGGGTATACTAATTTAATTAATAGTAACTATGTGATCAAGCTGCATTCGTAAATTCATAGTTTCTTCACATATACGAAAAAACGAACGTTTACTAGGTAAACTGATTTTCTCCAAGACAAAAATAATCAGTTTAATTTCAATTCCCTTACAACTATTGAAACGCTGATTGATCACCCAGTATAACAGTTTTTGCTACCATTTGATTAATACCTCGTATAATATAATTCTACTCCGAGGTATATGGATCATCCATTTATTTTTCACAATATTATTATAAACTTCCTGTATAATATATGACTCCACTCCACCCACATAAAACCACTCATTAAATTCAATTGCTAATGGGATACTCTACTATAACCACCCTGTACAGGCAACTGCTTATGAGCCATCCAATAAAATGTGTTAATTCCAATGTAAACATAAATGTAATTCTATAGCGTCTTAGTTTTAAACCACTTTCACTCTTAAGTAGGTCACTAAACCACCCTCCATTTAACGCTTAGAAGAATGTCGACAACTGTCATAATTGTCGATCATAACTTGTCACTGAATTTTTTAGTATTTAAATTTCTCAGTTATATCATTTCCCAAGGATGATACCCTCACCAATCGATTTCAGGGCATCAAAACACTGAAATGGGCAAATTTCAACAAAATCGTTTTCGTTTTCGGAAACTCAATCACATAAATATATATGCACACAATACTCATATTTATACATAATATCTTATAAATATTTGTCTTCCATCACAACTTCATATGTTTGCCACAACAAATCCATTCCAGTTGGAAATTAATTGGAAATTATTCTTTCCATGTCCTGTCGACCTAAAAAGACACTTTCTCTTACACACCCTTCATTCCAGAACCAAATCAAACCAATATAACTTCGAATCGACTTTGACATCCTGCTTATAAATCTTTCAGAACATCACCAGAGGATCCCCATAAAATTGTCGCACTCGATTATTCCCAGCTCTTGATTCCACATAAGATTAAAGTGGATCTCGTTCACGACTAGCCCGAAACGAACATCTTGGATATAAAACCGACCCGACGGCCGACGGAGCGCCTTAGCCGCCCGCTCGGCAGCAACTTGTTGGACTGCCCCCGTTTTATCTAAATTTGTCAGCCATTAAGACTGGAAAACGATGAGAAGGAGAGCCGTAAATATCACCGTGTAAGTTTTTGGGGAATAGGAACCAGATAGGGGAAGATGAATGCCTCCAGGGGACTACGTTTATTGGTACACCGGAGTTATTTAGTGGAGACACCTTGTTTCGAGGTTGGAAAAGCCACTGCGGAACATCTATTTCGGATCGGAGGACGTGAAACAATTTCTTTAACTGGAAATAAATACGGGGGCTTAATCTAAACAAAATTAATAACAAAGCGAGTTCTGTGATTTCAAAGATACGTCCAATTTTGTGATGTTGATTATATTCTCATTAATATCTTTAACGTTTCATTCATAACGATAATTGATTTAGATTTTGTACTTCTTTTGAATTATAGAACTTTTTTAATAAATTGTAAAAGTACAAACAGAATATTGTGTTTCCACTTTTTAATAATTTAGGCACCAAACTCCTCTATCTCCCAGAATTATAGGTAGTACGAGGGCTGCCTTTTATATTTCGGGATTGGACAACCCTAGGATTGCAATCTGACAATTGACAGCTCTATCGTAAAGTTTGACATTTTTGAGGTTCTACGTACTCAGAACGTTTTGACATACGAGTGCTATGTGTTGTTTACAGTAACTTAAAGGATTCATCTCGGCCAAAAAATGGAATTAAATCGTGAACATTTTCGTGCGATTATTTTTTACAACTTTCGACGTGGATTAAAGTCAGCAAGAGTGCATGTATGAACTTAATTTAATTTTTGGCGATAACACTCCATCAAGGACCACTGTTTATCGATGGTATGGTGAATTCAATCGAGGTCGTAGTTCACTCCAAGACGAATTTCGTGAAGGTCGTTCAAAAACAGTTGTTGTTTCGGAAACCATTGATGCTGTGCGCGAACTGATATTGCAAGATCGTCATGTGACCTATCGTGAGATTGAGTCAACCTTACACATTAGTGGGACCAGCATACATTCAATATTGCATAAACATTTGAATGTCAAAAAAAATTGTTCGCGTTTGATTCCACACAATTTGTCAATCGTTCAAAAAAAGGCTCGTGTCAATTGGTCGAAAGAAAAGCTCAAAAAATACGATCGCGGTGCTTCAAAACACGTTTATGACATAGTGACAGGTGATGAATCGTGGATTTACTCGTATGAGCCCGAAAATAAACAGCAGTCGACTGTATGGGTGTTTCAAGATGAGCCGAATCCAACAAAAGTTGTTCGCGCACGAATCACTTCCAAGCAAATGTTCGCCTGTTTTTTTCGGAAAAACTGGACATGTCGCAACCGTACTACTTGAACAACGCAGAACAGTCAATTCTGAGTGGTACACAACCATTTGTTTGCCAGTTGTCTTCCAAGAAATGAGGAAAACCAACCGCCGAAGACGGATCACTCTTCACCACGACAATGCGAGCTCTCACACATCGGCTCAAACAACTGCATTTTTGACTCTCAAAACATCCATTTGATGAGTCATCCGCCGTATAGTCCTGACTTGTCACCAAATGACTTCTTTTTATTCCCGTACGTAAAAAACAAACTGAGGGGTCAACGTTTTTCGACACCTGAAGAAGCGGTTGCTGCGTTCCGAATGCATGTTTTGGAGATACCTCAGTCAGAGTGGAAAAAGTGTGTAGATCTTCATGGGGAATATTTTGAAAAACAATAAAGCGATTTTCGATGATTAATATTTGTTTTTGTTCTCTAATCCCGAAATATAAAAAGCAGCCCTCGTACTTTAATTGTCATGGAGTTTTTGATCTTTTGGATTTTCCTAAAAATTTCTGGGTCTTTATAGTATTCTTTTTTAGTCTACAACCATCAGATAAAGTTCTACACCCTTCCGCATGAACGCCTCCACATACCATTATCGATATTTAACCCTTGGTTATTACAATGTCCAGTATCGCCTTTGATTCGGGACACAATATCTACCGCCCAGCCGTTCTTCTTGGCGATGTCAGCTATGACTTTAACTGTGTTGTTATGTCGCTTAATACGATTGTTGAGGCAAATGGATTCGAACTTTGTGCGCCCAGCCCAATACTTTCTTTGTTCTATAGGATTGTCTGGAGTGCCTTTTGTTGGTACCTAGGTATGTTTGTCCCTACCAAGACACAGGAGGGTCCAGGATCCAATTGCTCAAAGCGCTAGATGATTGGCCCCCGAACTTTATAAACTCATTTGGGAGGTCATCTATTACAGCAGCTTTAATATTTTGATCTTACACACTACATTTAGTGTAGTTACTTTATTTCTCTATTGTCTTAAGTTTCTTTCGCAGCCAATCGTTAATCAGAAATAGTCAGTAAAGGTCGACATATATTCGTAGCAAATAAATATGGATAAATATGAAGCTACAGATATTTCCCAAAATGTGATACAGATCCTAGTTACTTTGAATAATTTCTACAGGCAAAAAGACACCTGAATAAAAAAAATTGTTGGCATTTTCCAGCTTCAAGTCTACAAATACTTATTCAAATTTGTGTGGATATATCTAAAATTTAGATGTTTACAACTCGTGGAACAGCCGGGATTTAGAATGAGATTTAGCACCATAGACCATCTAGTCTTCGTTCTGACCTTGAAACAACAATAGAAATAACAATATGTATCCGAATAGTCATGGCAACTACGACCATTTGGGGAGAGGTTTGAGTCAGTGGAACACCATTTCACCTAAACTGTTTACTTAAGAATAAATATTTAAAACATTGGAATTGGAGACCAAAGGCATTAATCTAGATGGTACCAGACTATACCACCTCAGAGCTGCAAATGATATAGTCCTTATAGGTAACAACGTCAGAGCATTAGATTCAATGTTTGTCTGAAGTTGGTAGACAATGTAACTCGTTCGTCGAAGTTTCCTTGGACTTCCATCTTCTTGAAGTGGTTGGTTTCAATAGCTGTATCTGCTATGGTCATCAGTTGAATGAATGAAATTCAGATTATCAGTCGTATTTATATTATACCCTTAACCGGTCATGCATCAAGGACACCACGGTAGCAACTCTACTATTACCGTAACAACACCTTGAGGACCATGATAACAAGAACGAGGTCCGACGCACCAGCAAAACCAAATAACTGTATATACAGGATACCTTGTGGTTGTGGCAGTCTTTACATTGGAGAGACAAAGCGACCGCTGGACACCAGGGTTAAGGAACATCGCACAGCTACTCAAAGGGCGGAGGTAACGAAGTCTGGGCTAGCTAGTCACGCATGGACCGAACACCATAATATCATCTGGGACCAGGCCAGAGCAATTCACAAGGAAGAGCACTGATACAAAAGAAAATTCATAGAGGCAGCATGTATAATCTCGAACGAAAATATAATTAGCGCGCTCAGCGTCCAAATTAAAAATATTTGGCGAGCTCTTCTTCGGCCTCTGCCGCTACGCATCACCGGCAACCAACCGCCAGGTACGACGACACTGATTGGACCGGTTGACGATAGCAGATACACAGCTATTGAAACGTAGTGAAATCAACCACTTCAAGACGATGGAAGTCCAAGGAAACTTCGAGGAATTACTTACGGTTGGTTTAGGCGATTCAAACGCGGGGTCAGTTGAAGATGGAAGAAGCGTTTTGAATATAAACTTATCTATTTCGAGGAGTATATTAAATGTATATAGTCAGATCACAAAGTTACGCTGAGAAAAGAAATCCAATGTGCAGAAAATACAAGGAAAACACGGCTAGCATGGATAGCTTTTAACAGCTAGGGCATATCTTAAAAAAACATCCTTTCCAATTTGAAGCCAAGAGTATAAAAGACGTACAATTTGTCTACTGTCCATTCTAACAAAAGCTGTTGTAAATAAACTATTAACAACTCAAACAGCTATGGAACGATGTATACTAGTGGACTCACTGCGTGATTGACTATCTGATATAATTAAAAAAGTAGCTAAACTGAAATGGCAAAAGGCTGGACATGTGCTCAGGATACATATAGGGGTTCATAGAATAACAAACTAAACAAATTGTTTTATGTTGACGACATTAGGGAAGTGGCAGGTGCTTTGATACAGCACAGAATCCAGGAATGGATGAATGCAGGCAGAACAGAAGAAGAACTTAAAGTTAAAGACATGTTGGAATCTGAAACATCAACAACAATCGTGTTATAGAGCTCATACTCTAGTTACATTGAATTATTTCTGCAGTTTTTTGCAGAAACAACTAGAACAGAAGATTTTGCTGTCTTTTTCAAAATCCGAGCTTAAATTCCACAAAAAAATAGCAGATTTTGTATGGATATATCTAAAGCTACGCAAACTTTAGAATATAACTCATTTCGGGCATATACCGACGGCAATTTTAAACTGAGCTTACTCGGATTTGCTGACAACAAAAGTTTTCCATTGGCTCGAAGCTCCTGGCAGCTTTGTCTCCGAACTTTCCACCTTCTCTGGTAAGATAACACTTCATATATTATCAGATGTTCCGTATAATTACGTAACATTCGACTTTAACATTACCGTGCAACTCAAGCCAACCGACTGGATTTTCGAGAAAAACCCGTCGTTTCCTTATACCATTTTCTCCTTTTAAGCTCGTACGTTTTCGGAGAACTGCTGCAGTTGTTTTTTGTCTTATCAATGCAACTCGGATTACATCATTAGCGTATACGTTGTCTACCTTTTGCAGCTAGCTTCGGTTTAAAAAGGGATAAACGCGCAACAGAAATGGACGTGATCTCTCGTCTCAGGTCTTTTATTGGAGTAATTTATTGATGATGGGTCTCGAAGATGCTTATTAGATATTATGTTCGTCCCGTTCGTATCTCGGACAAAAAAAAGAGGAAAAGTTCAATAGAACTATTGTAATTATGTAGATTGAAGTTGATTTGAATCGGATATCGGATGCAGGTTATAATCGTATTTCCTTTGGTTGGTAATTTTAGGAATATTATATTAATTTGTTACTTGTTTTCTTGTTGGATATAAGAGTATGCACGTGATAGAAATATCTATAATTAAGAAATGGTTGCTCGAGAAAGATCCTCTGTAAGATCTTGAGGGGTAGGTGTGTATGTGCTTATATTGAACGTTTTGAGGATAAATACAACTTAAAAACATTATTATCTAATATGACAAAAACAAAATCGGAAACGCTGCTCAAAAATGTTGTGTGTAGAGTGCTTTGTGTATACGGGAATACTTATACTGGTGAAACATCAAGACCTCTTGAAATAAGAAATAAAAATATTTTATATTTAGAAAAAGAACCGACTTCATATGGCTTGAATTCAAAACCGTGTGCAATCAATAACCATTTTCTGTCATATATTCTTTTTTTATCTGATTTAAGGTATGTTGATTATTTTAGTTCTTATCTATCTCTCCTTCTCTCTCTGATTTGTATATTTTTTTATTTTCCACATATTTTTTAACTTTTTTATTTGTTTTATTATTTGGACCACTTTCCATAAGTGTAACTCTAATTCACCCTATATTGCAACCACCCTGTTTAAGTTTGTGTGTATTGATGAACCAATATAAATTGTTTGTTTATCATTTTCTGAATCACCCTGCATAACTATAATTCACCTGTACACGATGTTGCAACCGCCCTGAATCAGTATTAATCCTCTTCACCCTATTTGACTGTTTCTATTTGTCTATTGTTTAAATCACCCTATATACCTATAATTTTACTTCGCCCCATATGTCAAATTTAAGCAACTACTAATGCCAACACTATATAACATTTTTTAACCACCTTGTATAACTATTATTCGTCTCCCCTTATATTTCAATCATCCTGTATATGGTACTGTATCAAACTATCTGTCCTATAACTCGAATATCCTTATTTAACCAATTTTTTTAAGTTTTTGATCCACTCTGTATAACTCACTCTTGTTTCAACCTCCTTGTATACGTAGCTACTTATGTCCCAACAAAATTTTTTGAACCACCCTGTATAACTTTAACTCTATTTCACATTATATTTTAACTATCCTATATATGGAACAGCTTATGTACCACCCAATATTATATTTATTTGTAAGATTTTTGAACCCTCTGTCTAACTATAATTTTACTTCGCCCTATATTTCAACAGCTCACATTGTATAGAAAAAAAAAAACCTTACCTAACATTTTTCTTTTCTTTTCGAGTCACTAATGGAATATTTTGTGCCATTCCACTCGACTGCAAGCCCTATAAAATGAAAACCGTTACAAACACCCTGTAAGATATACTTTTATGGCATTTCTTGACATTTAATCTAGACATATTGATGAAAATTTGACATTTACCGTTTTTTGAACATATTTTTACTTATTTTCAGAAAAACGGTATGTTTTACGTTTTAGAAAATTATACGGAATCAAGCTGGAACATCTGTGTAGAATACAATTTAAAATAATCAAATTGGTTGGGCCATTTTTAAGAAAACAGTGTAGATTTATTGAAACTAGCTGTCGCCCATTGTGTCAATATCTCTGGCAGGTATTTGTGTTCAAATTCGTAATTCTTAATTTAATATGACAACAATTCAACCGCTAATGGGCTACCCTACATATTTATATTTTCTAACCTCCCTGTATAGCTATAATTGCACACAATTCTTTAACATTTATTAAAATCCTCATTATAATAATTCCATCTCATTATATATTTCCACCACCCTGTATATGCAACTGCTCATGGACCACGCATAATATTTTTTAACATCTTTGAACCGCCCGGTAAACCATTCTGTATATGCCACTGCCTATGAGCCACCGTATTTACTCTTTTTGTTTATGAAATTTTTAACTATCTTCTGTAACTATAATTCTACTCCGACCTATATTTCAATCACCATATATATGGAACTCTTCGTGGGCTACTCTATAAATCATTTCCTTTTCTAACATTTTTTATCATCATCCTGCATATCTATAATTCCTCTCACCCTATATTTCATCTTCCTTATATATACAACGGCTTATGGGTTACGAAATGTTGCATTTCCATTTCCGCCACCCTGTATATGCATCTCTGTATAATATATGTATATAACTGTAATTCTACTGCACCTTCTATTCCAAGAACCCTGTAAATTCAACCGCTAATGGTCTTCCCTATATAATTATTTTATTAGTTATAATTGCACTTTACTCTATATTTTAAACACCCTATATATGCAACTGCTTATGTGCCGCGCACGAAAAATGATTTCTAACATATCTGGAATCGCTCTGTATAATTATAATATACAACGATTACTTTACCACTAAACAATAACAACGCTTGCATGCCACTTCCAGAAGTACATGCTCTAAGTACCATTGGTCACTCTATATATAATTACTCAATGTTTTGAATCTGGCGGCGGCGGCACATTCAGTTGTTTGGCGTTGACGACGTAAATAATGAATTTTTATTATATTTTATTTAATGAATGAACCAATATTATAAATTAATATTAGCATTCTGCACTGAAGGTCGTCAGTAGTTACTAAACAAAACAAAAATGAAGAAGATCGGTTGAGAGACAGAGGAGAAAATGGTAAAAATGGTACCTAATCGTTTTGTCTTTGCCTATTTATATATAGATTCACTGAAGTGTAGTCCTTTAATTGCTGTTTTTTCTGATTTTCTGGAAAATTGTAAATATCATGTTATAGAAAATTACAAGGTACCTTTCTGTAATATTCCTTAATATAATACCGTTTAAATGATCCTAATTGCCCAAGACGTTTTTGAATGATCACTGAGCATACATAACAACACAACATACCGACGAATTGATAACCTCCTCCTGTTTGGAAGTCGGTTAAAAAAGTACACCAATAAAACGTCTCAAGAAGACATATAGACCGCCTCACTGCTGCGATTTCACACCGCTTGACTTTTTATACGGGGGCGCACTGGAGGAAAATGTTTATGGCGACGACCCACCGTTTAAAACATAAACTTAAATGATATTGTTTCTCGAATCCCATCTACATGAAATTATATTCCATAATCGGAATAGAAAATATAGAAAAAGTAATGGAAAAATAATTCATCCATGTCTCCTCCTATAAGAATGAAGTTTTAACTATAAGATGACCTAGTCCTTCGAAGTAACGTCGAACGTTGTTGTATAATAATAGATAGAATTTAGTTTCCATACGTCTATAAATTTTCCCCAGTTGAAATCGCGTATTTCGGGTCTCGCGTGTCCGAATTTCCCGGCATTTTCACCATCTTGACGACGTTATCGTAGCTCACAGCCTTGCCAGACCACTAAAAACTATTCCTTCGTTTTCCCCAGTTGGTAAAGAAGTGATTGAAGTAAAACATTACACCTCATAACTTCGCAGTGAGCAGTTTCAATTTCCACTTGTAGCACTCTAATGAATTTTAAAAACGGCTTATAAATTTTGAACTGCTCAACACTTATCTCCAGGATAACGTCGGCGGTCTCGACGTTATGCGATTGCGTTTGCCGTTTTTATCGGCAATTCTTGCAAATGGTCTCATTAATATTTAGTACGGAAGAGGAATCGACTGCCAAAATTTTCCAGCTGTATTTATTTTTGGTGTAATAATTTCGTGTTGTAAATGGCAAAAACGTGTTTATGAGAAAACAAAGCAATTTGAGTTTTCAAATTTAGTTACACGAAGGTCTTCTTCCACGCTTGTTTCCTTTCTAAGGTTCCATATTATGGGCTTCGTGTTTTGACGAACATTCATTGTCAAATAAATTCGTTATTTTTAACCGACTTCGAAAAGTAGCAGATTCTCAATGCATTGGTATATATTTTTTATGATTTTCAGCGATTACTCTAAATCGACAAAAACGAATTTGGATCGTTTGAACTGGATTCTGTTAAGGTGGATCCCGAAGTGGTCCCATATTTTTTTTCAAGGTTATAGCGTAAACCCTTTCTTCGAATATAGGGTTTCAAACTTCTGCTGTGTATAGAATCCTTAAAAGGGCTCAAACAAAATAAATAGAAAAAATTGCATGGGTCTTACATAACTTTTTACCCTAAATGACGTGTACGTTTTTCAACATGCGAATCATAAGCGTCCTATTTAGGTTGGTGAAGAAGGTTTTCGGACCAATTTTTATACACAGCAGAAGTTTGGAACCCTATTTTAGAAACACCCTGTATCGGTTGCTAGTTACATAAAAAGAATGTTCGGAATCTGGGTTGTAATAAATTGAAAATAGATTAGAATTAAATCAAAATAAATGTCAATCAACTTCAAGATGGATGTCCACAATTGATCTCTATATACAGTGTGTCCCCAATAGTTGGAATCAAACATAAACCTTTATTATGAATAATATTTAGAGAAAAAGGTAGTTTACATAAAAAGGTTTGCTTGGTCTGAAGCGAATAGTGTAATCTTGAAATGACACTTTATCAACTGTGTACGAAGTTCGTAATTTTTTTAAATTTTTTCGTCAAATTTAACAATTAATGAATAAATAATGTATAATTTCTCATTGTTTATGACTTCCGATTGGTTTTTCAAAAACTTATCCATTATTGAACGAAACGTTTGAAAGAGATGAAAGGTGTAGAAATCCCTTGGTGCCAAATCGGGATAGTACGGCTTGTGTGGCAGCAGGCATTTGAGTGACATCATTGATGATATTGGCGATATGAAGGCGAGCGTTCTCTTGCTACAAAAAGTATACCATGCTATCTATCGTAAATAGACGGGTTAAGTCATCGATTGTACCTAGACTTCAGCGTTAACTGCTTGGTTAACATTTAAACACTGTGGGAGTGTTCCATTGACTTTGCCTGTTCCTTTGTTTCTCTCCATCGATCTTAGCTCGACTACAAAAACTGGGAATGTCTTTGAGGTCCGAATTTCCATTTTAACTTGGCATGCCAATGATAAGCTGTTCTTTCAGAAATAGCACCCTTTCCACATACAGCACTTTCCCCTCTAAGCATTAAAAATAATAATCAATTTAAAAATGTCTTATATGTTTTAGCACCAGCCGTTACCCGCGATTTCACCCGCAGTTATTTGCAAAAAGAAATAGTTTATGAAACATATGGGCTATCCTATATAACAATTTTTTCTAACTTTTTTTAACCGCCCTACGTAACTACCAATATCTTATATATTTCACCCAAACTGCAATAGTATTCAAAATTTGTTTGAACCACAATGTCCTGTTAATATGTCTGTCATTATAAAATTTTCAGCTATGCAACTGCTTATGGTCAGGTATTCCATATAGTAGGATGCAGCTGTTTATGATCTACCCTATATAACAACTTTTAACATTTTTTTGATCCACCTTGTAATACTATAATTCTACTGTGCACTCGATTTCAACCACCTTGTATACTACTTCACCCACTATAACATTTTTTGTACCACTCTGTATAACTTAAATTTACCAACCCTAAACATATTTCACCTAAACTGCAACTGCTTATTTGCCACCCTATATAACAATTTTATTCGACTTTTTTTTTAACCGCCTTCTATTACTATAACTTTACTTCCATCTATATTTAAACATCCTATATATACTCCTGCCAATTAGTCATCCATTATAACTTATTTGTCTATCAGTTTATGAATCATCCTGGATAAGCATAATTTTACTCTACGAAATATTTTAACCACCCTGTATACGCCTCTACTCCACTCTATATTTCAACTATCTTATACATGCAACTGCTAATGGACTTCGCTATATAACCATTTTTCTGATATTTTTAACATCCCTGGAAACAAACAAACAGCAGCTACAATTTTATAATAGTATAATTTTGGATTTTACAATTTGTAACTTGTAGAATAATTTTGTTGAATTACGAAACGAAATTTCACAAGTTTCAAAACTACAAGTTACAAGTTGATTATGAAACAGGCCCCAGGAGTGGGCCTCCCGTTAGATTTTGTATTATACTCTCTTTTCGATCGAGCGAAAAAAAGAATGAAAACATAAAACTATACGGATACTATGTCGAAAGTAACAAATCGCAATAGACAATGATTAGAAGCCAAGGAAATGGACTTTTACGAAGAAGCTGTGGTGTCAAGAATGAAAAGAATTACAAATAATCAAATAAGAAGAATCGCAATAGAAAAACCTATAACAGAGGAAATGGTGAGATGACGACTTTAGTAAAAAAAAACGTGATAGACCACCAGAAATATAGATAAAACAAGTGAAAAAGGACGTGGAAAGGTCTGGCAGGTGGAGACTGTCAGCACATAGTGACATGGAAAAAAGGATGTGAGATGGACCCACAATGCTGGGGTTAACTGCGTATTTTAAAATGGAAGTAGCTGATATATTTTTGAACGAACACCTTTGTAATTTTAGATTTTTAGTATAGTATTTACTTTCAAACTCGATTTAGAAAAAATAATGTTACAACGTGGTTCAGAATTCATAATAGCATTTGCTGGTTAAGCCTCTTCAAACAAATGTAAAACGGTATCTCCATATGCGTAATTAATCACAGGGCATTTATTACAGTCCTTCATACATCTCTTGCGGACAAGCCTACGGTTCTTTGTGAGCTGTGCCGTCAAAGACCATCGAGAAAAACAGTTCTTCAGTGATGTTCATAACCTAACGCAGAGCATGTCCCTCCTCGAGGCTTTTCACGGCAAAAAAACAAAGGCATACCGCTGTCTTAGTTAAAATATCTCGGAGAACGGATTCTGGAACTAATTAAGAACTACCTTTTGTCTGAGAGATGACTATCCGGAAATTCCCGGTGATGATAAATCTTCTCTTTCGAAATTTAATTTGTGTATTTGTACCGCCATTGTGTTTTCGTCGCTAATAGGAATTTATTTTTTAAGGGGTTTTCACGTTTTTTCGTCAGTGATCAGTAACGTATAAAATATGGTTTGTGTTTGTTAAATGCTAATGTATTTTTGATGCCGATACAAAAGTGATTAGATATGAAAAAAACATTTTATGGTTTATGCAGATGTTATTGTACCAGGTTATATCAATAAGATTATCGGTAATGACCTTTTCTTAATTATTTTAAGAAAGAATGCATTGATGAATGTGTAAGAGCTTCAAAGCTGTTCTTTGTAGGTGAACTGAACTAATTTAAGTGTTTGTAGCTCCTGAGTACCTTGTATCTTGTGTTGACTTGGTGAATTTGCAGTCAGCGCTACAAAAGATTTTAATTGAGTCTTTTTATTGTTAGAAAAGAAAGCGAATTTTCGTTTTCAGCTTATTTGTTGTTCGAAAATTCATAACAACGACGTTTATTTTCCTATCTCTAAAAGATGTACGAATTAAAAGTTGATGATTGTTTCGGTCATTCCTTGGTGAAAATTCATATTTTAATTATATTAAAACACTAACCACTGTGGTAATTTTGACAAATTTATTATTTTCTTGACAATTGTTTCGCTCTGATGACAGGCTTCGTCAGAATTAAATATTAAACTAAATGCTAAACATCTGAATATATTATATAGTGTTGTAAGATAATAATGAGTATATAGGTAAAAAGCACAAACAATATGTTTACTGTATAATATTAGTGAAGTTAAATATTATTAATATAATTTTGAATTTTGTATTATGTAAGTATATTAAGATTAAGTAAAGGAGACATATTTGTATCAGTTTGGTCATTTAAAAAATGTGGTGAATTTTTATTTTTATTGATCTCAAGTGATTCTAACAGTTAATTTTTTACTTTTTTGTTCTAGATGTAAAATTTCGAAAGTAGTTTGTGGAATATTATTTTCATTTAATAAATGGTCGGCAAATGTAGATATGTTGTATTTCTGATTTTCATACGCTTTTAAATGTTCAGACCATCTTGTTTTAAATGACCTTCCTGTGTGACCGATGTAAAATTTTGGGCAACTACCACACCACAAGTTAACTTATAGACTCCAGAGTTTTCATACTTACATATTTTTTATGTGTTTGGTTAAATTATTGTCAGTTTTAAAGGCTGTTTGAATATTTCTGTTTAGTAGAAATTGAGAATTTTTTTAATGGCAAACTAATTTCTTTTGATGTTGTTAACCTTTTTCCTAGTATTCCACCAAAACAATGTATCTCTCTCATTATGAACTTACTAGACATAAATAACACGAACCCTATAATAAAAAATGAAATATGTGTTCTATTGCAGCTTTGTCTTAGCCATAATTATTTTCAATTTAACAGTATCATTTACAGTAGCAATTAAGGTTTAATTATGGGAAACCCATTAAGTCCTCTTTTGGCTGAAATATTCATGGACAACCTAGAATCTCTAATATTTAATCATGATTTGAGTAACAAATTCTTATATTGGTACCGATACGTTGATGATGTTTTCGCTTGTTTTACTGGTGCACAGAGACAATTACAATTACTACATAATTACATAAAGTTGCCACCCCAATATTCAATTTACACTAGAAACAGAAAGAAACAACACAATAGATTTTCTAGATTTAACTCTAAAGTATCTGATAATAAACACAAATTTTCGATATATCATAAAAAGTCCCATACAGACCTCACTATTCACAATACTTCATGTCATCCAATCCAACACAAACTTGCAGCATATCACTCCATGCTACACAGATTAGTAACTGTCCCGTTATCTAAACCTAACTTTGACAATGAACTCAATAGGATAAAACTCATTGCTATCAATAATGGTTACAACCCCCAAATCATTGATAACATATTATCCAGAAAATTAAAGAAAAAAGCTATAGAACAAGTATACCCTTCCTCTCCCAACTCTAACTCAAAATTCCACCAATCCATTACATTTATAGGTTCTCCATCTGAAAAAAATTCTCAATTTCTACTAAACAGAAATATTCAAACAGCCTTTAAAACTGACAATAATTTAGCCAAACACATAAAAAATAATAAAGATTAAATTAATAAGTATGAAAACTCTGGAGTCTATAAGTTAAAATGTGGTAGTTGCCCAAAATTTTACATCGGTCACACAGGAAGGTCATTTAAAACAAGATGGTCTGAACATTTAAAAGCGTATGAAAATCAGAAATACAACATATCTACATTTGCCGACCATTTATCAAATGAAAATCATATTCCACAAACTACTTTCGAAATTTTACATCTAGAACAAAAAAGTAAAAAATTAACTCTGTTAGAATCACTTGAGATCAATAAAAATAAAAATTCACCACATTTTTTAAATGACCAAACTGATACAAATATGTCTCCTTTACTTAATCTTAATATACTTACATAATACAAAATTCAAAATTATATTAATAATATTTACCTTCACTAATATTATACAGTAAACATATTGTGCTTTTTACCTATATACCCATTATTATCTTACAACACTATATAATATATTCAGATGTTTAGCATTTAGTTTAATATTTAATTCTGACGAAGCCTGTCATCAGAGCGAAACAATTGTCAAGAAAATAATAAATTTGTGAAAATTACCACAGTGATTAGTGTTTTAATATAATTATTAAAAGTTAACATAGAGTTGGATATTTTGTATCTTATGCTTGTCGTTAGTTAGAATCTGTGTTTACAACTGTCAGATTTACAAAGTTAGGAATATCGTTTACCCAATAGAACCGGCATAGAGTAAAGAGAAATTCTTCTTCTTCAGAATATCGATTAATCGATAGAACAGCGATGAACACGAGGAATTAATAGTTTTCTGCTAACGCCCTATGGTAGGGAGAGGAGACCTTTCAGTTCAAAGTCGAGCAGAGAAATTCCTTCTTGTTTCGGCTGTGGTCAAGACAGTACGCCTTGCCGCTCATTGCAGGTTCATAGTTCACCACTTAACTAGTTTCAGATAAAATTTTGAACGCCTACTGGAGTAATAACAGTCGTAAAATATATTTGCAGAGGCCGTTAATGTACAGGCATCGTTTCAAAGTTCGAATATGAATCGATGACATTTTTGAGACTTGAGTTATGACCCTTTGATAGAAGGTGAGTATAACGCCATTTTGAAGTAAAATTGTATTTCAAGCAATGTCATATTTTAGGGTTTTATTTTCTGTTTTGCTATTGTTTCCCTATGCCATATTTTGAGTTTGGCTAAGTATCCATTGAAACAATTTAACATGTTAACTTATACTGTTGGTTATTTGCTGGATGGAGTAATTTTCCCGTATAGTCATGGTCCCACTGTCAGTTATATGGTGGTTTTTTTACCACCAATTGATTGGTTACATTATGGAGTACCGAGTATACTAATAATGGCTTATAGTATGCCAGCGTAAGGTGAAAGTAACCATGTTTAGGAAATGGTTTTGGATATTTTTGGTTTGCGTTTTATGGTGGTGAAGTCTTGAAGTAAGACTATAATTTGGATGGATCCAATGGGTTTAAGTTTTCAGTTAAGTAACTGCATCAATATAGGTATTTTAACACAAGGGGCTGATAAAAAGAGGGATGGAACCATTAAACTCAGTGGGTCCAACTATAGAGGTATAATTTAAAGAAAATGTTTTGAGCTTTGTAAAGGAGAGAGCCACTTATATTGTACAAACTCTACACCTAATTAATAGTGCGTACACTGGGGAATAAATTAGAGTTTTACAAACTAAGACAGTAGATAAAATGATGAAGAATACATCAACAATACTCCAACATTACCAAACATATTTATGAAATTGAATTTTTTTAAATTATATCCTTTTTTGTTTATTAATATCTGTCTAATATATTAATAGTTACATATTTTCATAGAAAATAAATGGCAATGGAAAAGTTCTACAAATTTTATAAAAGTTCGTCCTGTTTGTAGGATAAGTAACCATATGTAATGCGAACAAAAGCGGACCTAAAACAGGCCCTTGTGGAACTCCACCTGTTAGTTTTTTGTCAACAGTATCAAAATCTATTTCGATCTGTTGTAGTCAACCATCAAGATTTTTGTTTAAAAAGTTTATTGGCACAGTCTGGTATAGCGAAGTTTTTTTAGCAGAAGAGGATACGATAATTGATATACTGAGAAAGATAGATAATTAGAGACTGATACTTCCCTAGAATAAACATTTTTAAAGGTTTCGACGACAATTAATATTTCGCAGTATACCTAGAATTTTTGTAGAATTTCCTAAAAACCCTTAATTGTTATTTTCGCAAACCCTTTGTCTCGTTTTACTCCACAATTTTCAGGAATAATAGATCTAATTTAACATTAACGTCAGTGCATTATTCACTCACTACGGGTCTGCTTAGGGTTTTGTGCATTCACACTTTTCCATTGTCTGAATTAAAAACATCCATTCGCTTTTAGTCGTAATTTATCATATAAATAAGGCACCAAGGCAGTCGCTTGTTTTTATTAATAGTTCTGGCTTTTGAAAAACGACCGTTAAGCGTCTAAAATAAAAACGCCTGGAGGCGCACCAGTGTTCCTTGAATGCATCTCTCCGCAATGCAATGTACTCGATTAAGAAACCTTTTAGCGAATCATTCGCCCTCGAAACGCTATTCCTGTTGAAGCTGTTGGAATTTTTGTGCGGTTCAACTTGACGATCTTCGTTTTTGCTGTAGTGGCAAGATGTTTCGTTTAATTCTTTTTGTATTCGTAAAGAACGACAAAAATAGAGATAGCGGTAATAAATACATATTATATATCGTATATTAAGCCCGAACGATACTGTAAAGTTTCTTGGACAATGAGAACTAGACAATATGTATGTATATTGAGTCTGCAATGTCAGAAATTTGTTTATAAACAGAGATTAAAAAATCGACTTTTTTCTGTTTTTTCTCTATAACTCCGTTGATTTAGGACAAGGACTGAACACAGAATATCAATTAATCGGTAGAACATTTTTTCATAACCGCTGTGTTGCGAGTTTTAAGTCTCACAATGTTAGCACTTTCTGATAGTTTTTCGGAAGCCGACTTGAGTTAATTCAGTCGTAAAATATATTAGTGCAGGCCGTTTCTTCTCTGGCATCGTTTAAAAGTTCGAATATGAATTGATGGGCAAAGATTAGAGTAAGTTCGATGGTAAACGTAAACGCCATTTTGCAGTAGAATTAATTGGCATGTGATATTTTAGGGTTCTTGGACTGGGCTTTTATTCTTGGCTGGGTTGTATATACTCTTCGCCAAAGCAATATTTTTTTTAACTTCTGGGTCTTACATTTTTGGATTGGTAGTGTTTCTCCGTTGGGCCTTATATTTTTTTGTTGGCCATTTTTGAACAGTTTTAATAATTAACCATTGAGTTAATTTACTAGCTGAACAGATAATTTTACTATTTCTTGGATGGAATTATTATGGTTTATGGTACACAACCATAAAATGGATGCGGCCACGTATTGGGTGTGGTTTTCGATATTTTTGGATTCCATTTTTGATGGCGATATTGTGTTGAATTAAGACTGTAATTTGGAATGATTCAATGGCTTTGAGTTTTCTATGAAGATTCTGATTTATATATGGTATAAAGATTATTAATTTTCTATTGTACAAGGTAACATAATACTGTTGACAGATAATACCTATATCTTCTTAAACACATGTGAAATAATATCTTGTTCATAATATTACATTTCTGTAATTCAATATTTCAAACATCATATTGACATTTTTTTTAGAATCTAATTGTTTCAGTTTTGAAGATATCATGCTCTAAGATTTAAATGCCATAGAGATACTTTTTTTGTTAATTAAACGACTTCCAAAAAGGAGGAGCTTATCAATTCGTCGCGTTTTTTTTTCACTTTTTTTATATGTATGTTACCTGATTTCTTCTCCTGTGGTGCACCGTTTTGAATGAATATGGTCTTGTTTAATATATTATATATCCGGATTGGTGAATCTTCAAATTTTGGAAAATAATTCTGTTGGTAAAGTGATAAAATATGTGAATGAACACATGCGTGCATGGAAATCGACCAATATCCCTAATATTGTAGTCGATTTTTCGATAACTCCTTATGGATGTGTATAGTTTTTTAACGTTTAATCTACCCTTAGGTGATCTCATACACTTTTCTGCGACGTGCAACTTGCAGTTTTGCAGAAAATCGTCGAAAATTCCAAAATTCTTATCAAAAATTTCATGGAAATGACATAACGGACATTTACTCATAAATAGTTTAATTCCAACGTAATAGTGCGGTAATTTTTGGCACTCGTTTTGTTTGTATACCAGGCAAATACCTATTTAAATGCAAATTTTTCTATTTTGCGAAGACGGTGCTTTTGGTTGTCACATTTTCCCGGCCTAATAGAAAATCCAGTGACAACACATGTCAAACTTTAAACTGCTATTTGGTGCTTTTATAGGCAGGGTGTTTAGTTATAGCGAACAAAATCACAAAGTAAAATGATAGAAGGAGTTGCATTTATATGAACATTGAAATATTGGACGGACTAGAATGATAGTGGTCCGTAGGCAGCTGTATACACAGGATGGTTGGAATATAGGGTGGACTGGAAGTTTGGTGATATAAAAATGTTGGAAAAAATGTGAAATTAAAATTATATGGGGTGATTAAAAAACTGTTACGAGTATATGATGTGGACATAAGCAAATCATATACAGGATGGTTGAAATATATGCTGGAGTTGAATTATATTTATACAGTGTGATTAAAAAATGATTTCGTTTATAGCCCATAAGAAGTTGCATAAAGTGTGGAGAGGAATTAATATTACACAGGGCGATAATATAAAATGTTAAAAATGTAATAACTTATGGAGTAGCCCACAAGGAGTTATATACTATGGTTGAAATATAGGACGGATTTGACTCCAAAATATGGGATGGATTCTACTCCGTCCTATAGTTTACAGAAGGCAGCTAACAAATTTATGCTTCTCCGTGGGCAAGGATGGTTGGTACATAGGGTGGTGTGGAATTATCTATAGTTATACGGGGTTGTCAAAAAAAGTTGAAAAAAGGTTACATGGCATAGTCCATAAGGCATAAATATGTTTTGGGCTTATTAAGTCAACGCGTACTAGTACATTTTGTTCGTAAAGATTTACCTGTAAATTTAAATGAGAAAGTATCATTGTGTAATGTTGAGGCTTTCGATGTTACCTGGTTCTGTCTATTAAGGTTATACATACAAGATAAAAAATAAAGAATGAAAACTACCTGAGTTCAAAAAAACTAAAAAGTTGAAAATAAAACATTTTTAAAAAATATATAACCGACTTCTACCTATAACTAAAAAGCTAAAAATAATTATAACAAAATACAACTCTAGCAAATAAATAACACATTCAATGTTGTTAGGTACTTACTCAGGAAGTAAAAAATGTAAACATTAAAAGGTGCTCATTCTGTACACATTAATTACCTACCAATCTAGTATATTTTTGAAGTCGGTGCCAAGCAACAATCAAATTTGATGAACTAGTAGATAAGTACGCAATGAAGGATTTTAGATTTGTTTGGCACCGACTTCAAAACTATACTAGATTGGTAGGTAATTAATTTGTACAGAATGAAGACCTTTTAATGTTTACACTTTTTACTTCCTGGGTAGGTACCTAACAACATTGAATGTGTTATTTATTTTCTAGAGTTGTATTTTGTTATAATTATTTTTAGATTTTTAGTTATAGGTAGAAGTCGGTTATATTTTTTTAAATAATGTTTTATCTAGGTTTAGTTTTTCATTAAAGTTGCATTTTTACTTGTTCAAAGTATTTTTACCTGATGCTAGATTAATTAATTAATAAATTGACAAATTGCACTAAGTTAGATGTTTATTGTATGGAAAAAGCACAAGCGATAATTTTTTATATATATAAGTTAGATGATGAAATATATTACCATGATAAGTATATGTTAGAGGGCATACTTCTCTAAATATAGCCTGTGGGTACCGAAGAACTAACTTTATATCGGTTTCATCAGTTATAAGGTATGTTTCACAGTCAGGTTGCTAATTTGTCTGGCGCCCTTAAATAAGTTTACATTTGTATTATATTACTTACCTCGCGGCCTAAATATTCCCGACAAAGAGCTGTTGTTTCGCATATATGAGCCAATGTAGGTAGGTCAGTACTTTATTCGCCACAACGTATAAGGAAAGTAAAAAATGTCGATTTTTTATCATAAACTGGTTTAAAAATAATTTTACGCAATGTCTTGAAATAAAGCACATAAATGCACTTACTATGTATACTAAGCAGTTTATATTGTTTTTGACGTTCTTCGTTTCTGGTGTAGTGGTAACATGTTTCGTTCTATTTTTTTTTCAGAGGGGAAGTAGATATGGCGTACTCATAAAGAACGACAAGACAGAGAGAGAAAACGCAGGAACGATATATTTCTGCTGACGGCTGCGGTATATTATTTTATTTTAATTTATGTTAGCGTTCAAACGGACGTATATATTTCACAAAACCTGTTAGAGCATATGTCACGAGGAAATCTGTTTACGTTTTTGCGGCAAACTCGACACGAAGTCCATCGAAAGTTCAGCTAATAAAACATACCGAATAAGCCGCAAACGCAATATTAAAGATTTGGCTTAGCTTTTTGAACGAGGGAACCGTGACAAATGTACGGGCTATCCAGATGACGAGGAACATGTTTGTAGAAGAGCTTTAGTTGATCAAATAAAAACTGTTCCGTTTGTTTTCAATAAATGAAAGCTAGCAAAAGAACACAGCGAAAATAAATTTAATTTGAGCAACCAGTGGATTTACAAAAATTAAGCTTGTTTGATTTTCAGTAACTCAGGTTGTTATTGGAGATTCAGCTAAAATGTGTCAAGCAAGTAAATATAATCATCAGTATTCGACAGTACACGACTTGCAAATTTCAAATACTAATTAATATTTTGGATTTTACAAGTTGTAACTTCTAGAATAATTTTATTGCAAAACTACAAGTTACAAGTTGATTATGATACAGGCACCTGGTGGAAAACTTGTATTTCAAAACCTCCAGAAATCCAATAAAATCTCCAGATGCTGTCAATGCAAGGACAAACTTAGGGGTATCTTACCTGCCAGGCCCCAGGAAAGGTCCCGGCTGTGTAGGAGAAAGAAAACCGTATAACGCGCATATGGCGGAGTATTATGTCATAAATGTGTTTTGGTAGGTCTTCTTGATCTAAAAAGCATTTGTTAAACATGGTCTTTAGTATAGCTAACATTGGATCTGGGTCATTTTTGAGTACATCCACTGGCATGCCTCCGGTACTTAGTGATTTTCCGTTTATCATCTGTCTGAATGATTTTTTAATTTCTTTCCATTGTTATCTCCTCTATGTTTCCTTTGATGCTTGTGTGAACTTCTACTTCTATTGGATATATTTTTCTCTTGTCTCTGACAACATGTCTTTATAATATTTTTTCCTGTCGGTTATGTTAGCTATTTCTAAATTGATCGATTATGATTTTTCTGAACGTGAAAATTGTCCGCCAAGCTACTCTTGGTTTTGCTCATCCAATATGGTTATGAATCTCCATACATTTTTCCTCCCAAGGGTCGTTCTTAGCCTTTTCAACGTTTTCTTTATTTATTCTAGCGTATTGTTTTCTATCTCCATTATTCTAAGATTTTTTTGTTCTTCAGTATAAATATTATGTATAGAACTGGTTTTCACAATAAACACAAAATAATTGAGGATATTGTGGCGTGTTTTAAGCCATTTCAGGCTGGTTATTCGACTGGGCTGTAACTTAAAACGAATCGAGTATAACTTTCTTTCTAATTTCCGCCAAAATCCGGTCATGAACACCCATAACTGCTCTCAAATAGAAAAAAAGAACTTAACTCGGCAACCATGTCACCGCGGTAAATAACATTTCAAGATAATAATCGAGAATCGAAACGAAAATAGAAAGTATATATTATTCAGATTGGCGTTAAGACCGAATGCACGAGTTGGTTTATTCGGTCGAGTAGTTCGGACGTTTCGCTGCCGTCGGTTCTCCACCTAGAAATAGGTCCTTATGGCGTACACGTGACCTGAGATGCGAAAGAAAGAAAAAAAAACAAAATCAATCTTATTTCGCAGCATTCGGAGTGCACGATCACCACGCTCCGGCTACTTTCAAATTGATGAAGATATACAATGGAACGGTCCCCCGTGATTGGACCATTAACCGGAATAAAGGATGATTTGAGTCTGATTTCCGATAGAGGGCGTTGTTGCAGTGTAAGCAATTCCATTTACAATTAATACGTTCGTTGTATAATCGAGTTCTTCTACCCAACAACGAAGTTAAGTAAGAATATAAAAAAACAAGGAACACGTTTCTAATTTATTGTATTGACCAGCTTTTCAAACCGTATTTTCTGGGGCCTTATTAACTGCTATTATGTCAAGTTAATTTTTTTCGACTTACATTACTTCTTTACTATACCAACTTACTGACAAAGAATTAAAATTTGAATTAAAAATATCAAGGAGTTAATTTTTTTATTAATTGTTAATGTTTTGTCCAGGGCGGTTATCTAGATAACATTTATTTTCCATATTCAACGACTACCAGAGTGACATGTGGGAAACAAACAATTCGATTCGTGCGAAGTCGAAGTGACGATGACTGTCTTATGTTCACACATGCTGCTACCAAAGGCAAAATAACAATTGAGAACATCGAACTATAAGTCCAACATTTTTTTCCTAACAATGAAGTTAAGCTCGATTTATTACATTCCGTCAAATTGGATTCCAGCATAATTATGCCGTTTAGAAAGTGAATTGCATGAGTTACCTGCTCTCAAAACAGGTTTCACTCGAGAGATATGGCCGGTGAAGACGTGTACTACACTGGAAAGCCCCCGCTATGTTATCGTAGGCTTCCAAACGGACCGACACAGCAACATCAAAGAAAACCTCCCAGGTGTTGATCAGATTCACATTTCAAATATTTGCCTATACACTCCCCAACACGTCTTAGCATTGATTGAAAAAGGTGGTTTATTTTTTCATGTCTTAGAAGCTCCAAAGGCTGTGTGGGCTAGTGTAAATTTCCGAGCCTTGTACCCATCATATCCCAAACATGTTCTATGGAGGAAAGATCGGGGTGGCCATGGCAACAGATTTACATAGGTTTCTTCAAAACAGTTTAAACTAACGCCAGCAACATGTGGCCGAACAAAGACTAGAGGTGACCTACTTCCATGTGCAATAGCACCCCATATCGTAACGGTTACTGTTCAGTGTACATGTCGCTCAACATCAACTTGAGGTTGACGTTCTTCTCCTCGACATCGTCTAACTCTTCTTCGGCCTTCATGTCCACCCAAGCAGACTCAATTGTCACAGAAGTTGACCTGATGCCATATCAGATTCCAGTGTTGTCGTGGCCGTCGATGCTCAGCTGTCAGACGTAGCATAAGATGGGGTCCATAATATTGCAGTCCAAACGACCTTATACGGCAGTAGACCGTTAGGATACTTACAAGATGGCCTTCTACTTCTAACCACTCATCAGCCAAATTTCGAGTTGTAGAAAATCGAGCTCGAAAGGTCACACGTCTTAGACCGAGTACCATTTTGTCCTTACCGGAAAATTAATTCGTAACTGTGATTTCGCATCGTTTATTAGGTTTGTTTTAGCCTTTAGTTGCAGTTTTTAATTGTCACATTGACGTATCGCACCCCACGCACCACGTAAATCGCGTTTACGTGGGACACAACCTTAGACGTCGGTCTTGAACTTCATTTGTGCCTCGTCGAGGCCTACTCTTCTCTGATTTTGAGTATTATCAAACCACGCTTGACAACATCTCAGAGCAGCAGTTGGATTTCTGTTCGTGTGGTTAGCTATTTCTCTAAATGAAAGTACCCTAGGCATTTTAACATTACTAAATATCGATCTTGTATTCCATCAAACAGTTTGTTTTTTTTTTGGTAAACTAAACAAATAGGGTTGTAACAGAACCTCGCTTCCGTAAGTGCAGAACTTCCGCAAGAAATCATACCTCCGCCTCCGAATTCGCTTCCGTAAAATTGTTGCGGAGTTATTACGGAAGTTTATTTACTTTGACAAAAGACATATAGGATCGCCTGCGCCGCTCCACATTCAACCGAAAACGACAAATCAGACACAAACGATAACATAATTCAAAAATTAATTGAATACATAAATTCCAGATTTTGTGACCTTCAAAACAATACACTATATTCGCTTGCTACATACTGGGACCCAAGGTACAAACTAAAGTTTTTTATTGAAGTAATTAAGAAACAAGTTCATTCCGAACTAATACTGTTTGCTTACCCAATACAATTTGAATGTTGAAACTGTTCAATATCATGGATATTAAAACATTACTTTTATTATACTATGCGTTCTTTCACAGTGTCGCCTCACTCATATGGCATTCTTGCCTGAGGTGAAGAGTACAATAATACTCTTTCACAACTGCAGAATTTACAGAATAGAATACTAAAAATAATTATTAAAAAAAAACTTAACTGATAAACATCCCACTCAACATGAAACAACAATTTGGATTTGATGCCCTAGTGTACATTATCTTTAAAACAAACATTTTCTAATTCAATGAGCATTACAAGAAATAAGAGTATTTTCTTACCAAAAACCTATAAAAAAATAGTGAGAAGAACAGTACATATGAGGCTGCTCTGAGATTTAATGAATTACCAAATCAATTCAAAGTGCTAAATAATAATAAAGATGTAATGAAAAATAAAATCAAAAGGTGAATAAAATGTAAAGAGAGTAGATGATTAATACATAAATAACAAATTATTATAGTAACGAATTACTATAACTAACGGTAGCCCAGTGTTCGAATCTCGACTCTGATTACAATTATGAGATGAACATTATTGACGTTATTTTCTCCGTATAATATATAGAGTTGAGGCGAAATTAGAAAAGTAGGCCTTTGCTATCCCTATTATTTCATTTGGATTACATTTATAGAAATAATTCACGAAATATTTTTTATTTATGTATAATATTGTAGGATTATTTTTACATACATATGTCTATGCAACATGTTCGATCTAATTATCGCTGGATTGTTTTTTTTTTAACCTAAAAGTTTCCGTTTCCGATTTTAAAAATAGAGATGACAAACAACTCAATGAAAACTCTAATATTTAATGACATTTCCATTATCCCCTGATTGATGATTTGTTGCACAACACCTTCGGAATATTGTGAAAATTATATTATATTAATGAATTATAATCACAACAAAAAAATACAAATATTATTTTGTACGAAAGTTAGTACTACTTGTCCGAAAAATCAACACTTATCTATAATTTACAACACTAAATATTTTCCTATTGAACTATAGGCAACTCCAAAGATAGTAAAAGATGGTTATCACTTGGTCTGAAAGAGCGTTACCCAGCCACTGCCGTGTTTATCATTTGAAAACCAACCTCGCATATATAATTACGCAGTGGTTTCTGTTGTCGTGTAGAGCGTTTTGGATTTTAAATTTTTTGAACATTTAGGGTGTAAATTTTAAAGCCAGCAGTGATTTCAAAGATGTAGAATGTAAAAAATATATATTTTACTCTAGAATAAATAATAACTTAACCTAATATATTCAAACAAATCTTTAAAATGTTTTTAACAGTCAGAACTTTGCAGCAATGGGACCATATAATGTAAAATTAATTAACGATAAGATACCCACATTGTCAGAGAACATTAATTTTCAGTACGATTTTCATTATAAAAAATTTACTTACCAACGTAGTACCCAACCCATGACGATATCTGTTTTATGTAGAAAATATAAAGAAATATGAATCACATACTGTTAATTAATAGTAGTTAAATACACATCTTTTTGAGAATTTTTTTTCTGTGAATTGAAAATGAAACCTTGAAAATACTTGAAATATTGTCTTACTGAATTGAAAACTTTCAACCTAATCGCTACAAAAGTAAGGAAATGTCAAAATTTAAATAAAATTTCGGCAGAATGCTAAGCATTCAGTGTTGTCAAATCTACCCGACAAAATTAAAAAGACTCTAAATTAAAAGTATAAGGTTAAAATAAAGAAGATATCAAAAATAAATTGATGAGGTGCAACATAATTCTGATTTTAGTTGACAAACCATATTTACAATGCAAAGAAAGTTGCAAACTGCAAACTTGCGAGCGCCCAATAAACGGCGATTATTATGGATTATAATTTTTCGTTGGTTCTATTTCAATAGCAAGACTATAAGGCGAAGGGCCAAAACTTTTAATTTTACATTTAATTTAGTTTGTCTTTCACATTGGAGTCAACCTACCTTATGATTTTCTCTAGAAGCAATTTAGCGGCACTGTTTGGCATTGACAGTATGCATGTAAATAATGAATTTTTTATTATTTTATTATTTAATTATTGAACCAATATTATAAATTAATTTTAGCATTCTGCACTGAAGGTCATCTGTAGCTACTAAACAAAACAAAAATAAAGCAAATTGGTTGAGTGACAGAGAAGAAAATGGTACCTAACCGTATTGTCTTTACCTATCTATATATAAATAGGCTAAGACAAAACGATTAGGTACCATTTTCTCCTCTGTTTCTCAACCGATTTTCTTCATTTTTGTTTTATTTAGTAGCTACTGACGACCTTCAGTGCAGAATGCTAATCTTAATTTGTAATATTGGTTCATTCATTAAATAAAATATAATAAAAATTCATTATTTACGTCAATAATGTCAATGCCAAACAAATGAATGTGCCGTGTGCCGCTGCCGCCAGACTCAAACCATTGAGTAATTATATATAGACAGACCAATGCTATTATATACTTAGAGCATGTACTTCTGGAGGTGGCATGCAAGCGTTGTTATTGTTTAGTGGGTAAAGTAATCGTTGAATATCATAATTATACAGGGCGATTCCAGATATGTTAGAAATAATTTTTTTTAATGGGTGGCACATAAGCAGTTGCATATTTAGGGTGTTTAAAATATAGAGTAGAGTGCAATTATAACTAATAAAATAATTATATAGGGAAGCCCATTAGCGGTTGAATTTACAGGGTTCTTGGAATAGAAGGTGCAGTAAAATTACAGTTATACAGGGTGATGCAAAAAATGTTATACATAGATGCATATACAGGGTGGCAACATTTCGTAACCCATAAGCAGTTGTATATATAGTAAAGATGAAATATAGGGTAAGAGGAATTATAGATATACAGGATGATGATAAAAAATGTTAGAATAGAAAATGATTTATAGAGTAGACCACGAAGAGTTCCATATATATAATGATTGAAATATAAGTCGGAGTAGAATTATAGTTACAGAAGATAATTAAAAATTTCATAAACAAAAAGAGTAAATATGGTGGGTCATAGGCAGTGGCATATACAGAATGGTTTACCCGGTGGTTGAAAAATGTTAAAAATATTATGCGTGGTCTATAAGCAGTTGCATATACAGGGTGGTGGAAATATATAATGAGATGGAATTATTATAATGAGGATTTTAATAAATGTTAGAGAATTGAGTGCAATTATAGCTATACAGGGGTGTTAGAAAAAATAAATATGTAGGGTAGCCCATTAGCAGTTGAATTGTTGTCATATTAAATTAAGAATTACGAATTTGAACACAAATAAAGTTCTATGAATTATATCTGAAAAAAACTTGAATTTCGTTACTTATTTGTAGAAGCGAGATGTAAGACCGAAATCTAGGATTTTCGAGAGGAAACTATCACACAGAGGTTCCGAATCTGGATCCGTTCTGTGTAATTGCTGTTCTCCCTAAAGTCCTAGGATAGAATGTCACGACAAAAATTTTCATGTTACTTAACCTGCCAGAGATATTGACACAATTGGTCGAATTTCGACCACTGGGCGACAGCTAGTTTATATAAAGATATGACATAGAAACATAATAATCTAAAGAACTCTATTTTATTCTAATAGGCTGCAAGTTTAAGTCTTAATGTTAATGTTAGTTTTAAGTGTAATTTTACTGTTTAGATTTAATATAGATTTTACTATACCAGTTCCTAACTACAGGTACCTGTGTGTCCCTCTTTAGGAATTACATTACTTACATTTGTAAGTACTATAACTTTTGGTAAAATAAATAACTTGAATGCAGTTTTAATAATTGATTACTATTTGCTATCAAAATATGAACGTAAGTATTTTTAACTATTTTTTTGTGTTTTTTGTCCATCCTTCTACAAAAAGGAAGCTCGTCTGAAAATTTGTTGTTCTGTGTACCTACGTAATTGATCTTAAAATGTCAACTTCCTACTAAAAGAAAATTGTAAAGCCAGACATTATCCTTAGCCGAAGTTCCAGAACTTGTTTAAGAGATAAATAATTTTGCACGTTAACCCAACGATACCATTTGCGGCCTCCTAATGATCGGCTTTTATATAGACCGAAATATAATCGCTCTGTAATAGCCCATTAATGAAACAGTTCGGCAGCGTACTGTTTCTTGTAATAACGGCGAGAAGACAACCATTAACGATAAAACAATGAAAATGGAGAGCGTGTAATTTAAGGAAACCAACCCTTCTTGCAAATTACTGCCAAACTTTTGTGAAGTAATACCAAAAGTATCGTTTTAACTGAAACCGTGTTATTAGGGTGTCTCCTCGAAAATGTACACAGCATATTTAGTTTGAGGGCATCAGAAAATGTGAAAAGTTATACTCGGGGCTCCGTGTTACATTAGAATCATTTGAAAACCCTCTTTCAGATGTAAATGTATCCTGAGCTTTTAGGTAAACAATTATTACATTAAGAGCTCTGGAAAATCCGGGGACAACAAAACACTGATAAACTCATTTCCTGGAAAAATAACCAACATAAAGCTGAATGTCATATTGTTGTAAAATATATCTGAGTAAACGCATGTCCACAAATTGAAAAAAAAATGATCACCTGATCACTATACATTTTGTGTCGTTGAACACTATTTTGTTGAGCTTGTGGCTCTTATACGTCCAAATTTACATCATTTCCAAAAAAAACATCGCACTTTTGACGTGTATATGCACTTATGAACACTATAAGTTACGCGATCTCCAAGAATAATTTTTCCACTAATTTGCTAACACAAGAATCCCAAGCTCGCAAAGGCTGAACACTAAATCCGAAGCTCACAAATCACCAGTCCACAAATCCCAAGCCCACATATTCAAACAAGCCGACAAAATCTATGTTCTAAATCATAAAGGTTGGTTTCTATCGGGCACTCCAAGCACATAAACCTCTAAACTACAAACCTCAAACCTGGAAAACCCAATCCTGTAACTCAAAAAAAACGAACCCACTTCTCTCAACACCTCATAAGTGAGGCCGACAAATGTTTAGTTCAAAATCACCAACATTACATATCTCAAGCCAACATCCTTCAAGCTTACGAATTCTGTGTCGGCAAACCTCAAGGGCATGAACCTCAAACGTATAAAACCTAGTGCTATAAATAAAAAACTCACAAACCGTTGACGTAATTCACAAAATGACATAAGTCAAGCCCAAATCCCCAAAACTAAGTATTTCAAGCTACAAACCTTCAGTTTACAATCACTGAGCCCACAAAATTTATGACCATAAACCCACAGTACCTAATCCTACAAAATAAAAGCCATTCACCTAAAGGCGACTTATCCTAAAACCGAATAACCCAAGCCTATAAACCGAAAAGTACGAGATTCGCGGCAAAAGTCCAAAAAATTCAAATCAATAAACCTTAAGTTCATAAACCTCAAGTCCAACAAACCTTATTTTACAAAAACAAAGCTGACAAACCCTTAACTTAAAAACCCAAGACAAAATACGACAAGCCCACGTCAAAGAAGTTGATAACAGAAATAGTTTCGGAGCTTAGAGTGAAGGTAACATTTTGATTTAAAATACCAGGTCATGCACATACATCAATTGTGTTGTAGGTATTTGTTTTTGGAGATGAGGGAGGACATAATAGATTCGTCAAGGTGGGTTATAGAGATATGTGCTAGCAGTGGGCCAATAAGGAACACATTGTAAGCTTTTTGGATGTACCGTCTTTTATAAAAGACCTCGAAATGGTATTACCTTGGATATGTATGGAAATCATTCTGATCTTGGAATACTAGTGAGTTCTATTGAATTATTAATGGCATATTAGGTTCTTAATTAGGTTAGATGCTTAAATTTCAAAATTAGTTTAATAATTAGATTTCTAATAAATTTAGTAATATGTGACATTTATGTTCTAACTGGGCTTTAGCTCTATAGTTCTTGATAACTCCAGGTAGTTTGCGTAGAAATTGATATGTGTTTTCTTCTTATAACCATTATTGAAAGAAGGATTTCTGTTCAGAAATGTTTTAGTCCGGTTTTTGTAGGATCTTATTTGATTTCAGTCAGGTCTCGATTTATAAAGGAGTAAGTAAGACTTCTTTTGGTTATTCACTGGGATCTAAGTATCGAGGATTTATTTAAAGATATTTGGTTTGGTCAGGGCGATGGAATTGATGTTTTAAGGGCTTATTTAACTTCTGATACTTAAGATTTTGTATTAAAAGTTGAACAGGTTGGAGGTTACTTAGGAAAGTAAGCTCACTTGATATTCCACGAGGTATTGGATTTGGTTTTATCACTAATAAGATCAACTTCAACAGCGCGGAGTTCATGAGAAATTTTGTAGTGCAAAACTTTCGGACACTGAATAATCGTAAAGCACTTCATTGACAGGTGCTGTTGTACTCCTTAAGCCTTTTTGACACCTTTACCATCAGCTGGTGACGCTGATTTGGTCTTCAGGTAGATATATTTGGTACGGTTATTAAGTCCGAGAACCTGTTGATTAAACCATAGGTTTAACTGCTCGTATGTCATTAATTCAACAGTTTTTTTGTATTGTCTAGTATAACGTCCATGTATGCAGTCTTCCAAATAATTGACGAAAGAATAGTGGTTTGAACTGTGTTATAAAATTTGTCTGGCTAGAGTTAATACATAAAGAGTTCTGAAAATCCGGTGAGAACAAGATACTAATGAACTCATTCCCGGAAAAAATAACTGATAATTAAATTATCTCCACCATAAATAAACCGGCGATAATAAATCATTCGATAGCCTACCGGTCATCATTTTTCACAAGACTGCTGCGTAATTTGTGTCTTTATTTTCGAGAAAACCCCCCGCTAACTGGATCATAAATCTTATCTGCTATCCGCGTGTCTTTAAAACAATACACATGCGACGAGGTTGACGCCAACATTTTAACGAGTTGGCTGTGATGTCCTAGAATCTTTTCCCGGCCTACTGCGTAGACGTAAGTATCCGGAAAATGAAAAAAACATCAACAAACATGTGAACCTTACACACGATCGATGTTTTCTGTTTCCTACCAACCTCCCAGGGCGTTTAGGGACAAATATCACGATCTCGTAGCGCAAGATTTTTGCGGGTACGCAAAAAAGTGTTCGGGCACGAGAATGAGGAAAAAGTTGCGTTACGACGTTAGAATATTAGATGGGGTGGTATACGTGAGCCACTATATGTTAATAGGCCAAAGTGATTCGGTGGAATCCTCTAACGTCTTTTTTTTGGTTTTGAATAATTAAGATACATTGTAAACATGTGTAATTTTTTAAAATATAGCCTTAAAAAGATTTGAACAAGAAAAGTTTAATATAACTTAAAATGACTACTCAGATAGTACCGTTATATACATGGTGTTAACGGTATGAGTAGTGCCAATATGTTAAGGAATAGCAGTTTAGATGAGACGAATCAAAAAGCCTTTTAACATTTTTAAAAAGAGCTGTAAAAAAGAATTATATGAGTTTTGCAGCCACTGTTCCAGGCAACACCATGTAATTTTGCTTTCAAAATTATTATCAAGCTTCATATATAACTTCTAAACTATTTATATAGCTTCTCAACCTACACTAATATTGAGAAACCATTTTTTGAGTTTTCAAGTTCAATTATAACAAAAATTGGACTGAGAAAGTATTACAACATCGTGTCTACGTTTGTACAAAAATTGGATAAAGCCGTGCAGTTTAGTGCTGTTTTTACGTTGAAAATCATGGTGTTCCTTTTCAATAACTGTCGTGTTATCTCAAGAATTCATTTATCCTGTAAGTACGTGTTCTACATAAATTGATGAATGAGTTTCGCCATGTGTAATTTGAAATAACTGCTTTATCTATCCAAACAAAGCAACTATTCAACAAAACATTACAGTTATTAATATATACCCTGTATATCCGTGAATCTCTACCCTATATGCCTCTAAACCCGCACACCAGCACTGAAGTGAGGTGGTACGCCCTAACAAATCGATTTATGTATGGGTATCATAATAAATCTTTTATATATTCTTTAGCTTCTCTCCTATATTTGAATCAACTGTATTACCAGTATTTGAGTTTGTAGCTTGCTTTGTTTTTCTTTGTTTTTACATGTTTAGTAATGGCTTTATAGGCGCCTAAACTAATCAATAATTTGTAAAGTGTAAGTGGTAAATTATTAAGTAACTGTTTTCCTTTACTCATCAGTATTAATAATTGTAATAAGCTTTTTCTAAAAAGAAAGCTTCATTGTTAAAAAAAAGCAACAGTCACTTAGACTGAACGATTGAAGGGAAAGCTTCTTACGGAATATCCTTCACTCGTTATCTCCTCTGGTTCCGTCTCTTTGTGTCATTCTTATAAATGAGGATGTAATTGAGGAAAATTAAGTATTAATTCTAAGGTGTAGTGTAATTCCTAATTTAGAAAACTTTTGAGGACTGGACCTGGTCCCGGTGTAGGGACCAGGTGTCCGGTCCCGGTGCCGTGTCGAAAGTTGCAGGTTTGCCTTTCACTAGTTGTCATCTACTTTCTGATGAAGCTTTCGCTTCAATGAGGAAAGAACTTTATGCCAACGACTTCTCCACAATAGACACTCACTTTCCATAGTCTTGCAACCCTCCCTGAATCTAAAACATGGTAATATTGTATTTAACTCCGTGGGTTCAATTTAATTTAATCAATTAACGGGTATTCACTTTCTAGAACATTTATTTCCACGTAAACATCAAAAACTTTATAACAGCTGATTCGAGTACAATGACACCGAAATCATAACTACAAACTAAACTGAGCGTACAAAGTCAACTCTTCTCTACTCATATTCAATCGTCTAATATAGTATACTTGAGTTTCCTGTTTCTTCTAGACTTTTGGTGCGCAGCGACTCAATTGCTACTTCTTGCTGGTTTTGAAGATTCCAGAATTCGATGTTTTTCAGCTCTTTGGGATGAATAGTGTGTTACGGTGCTTTCGCCAGGACCGTAGTAGCTAAATTTGTAACAATATTTATTATAAAATATTAATGGATACCATTAAAATAACTTATTTACTATCCACACTGTACAATTTTATACATAAAAAACCTTTTTTTATAATTATTAATTGAATCTGAAATTCAATAAAGTACGTTATTTCAATGTTCACCGGTTGGTACGTGTTAATGCCGGGATTTGAGTTGTCCGAGTTTACACGAAGCCGAATTAGTGTTTTGTAACAATAAGGTTTATCTCCGAACTATGGTTCGGTGATAAACTTACTTATGAGTCAGTACGAACAAACCGGTGAAGTGCAAAGCCGACTTCGAAATGGCCAACGCCTTGTTACCACTCCAAATGAAGATCGGTATATTACCCAATCAGCTAGTCGTAGTACTGACACCAAAATCACAGTTTGTACTAATTGGATTTAACTGTTTTTTACTTCATTTGCAAGACAATGTTGTCTACATAGTAGGGGAATATAGCTGTAAAAACGAATGCCTAAAATATTGAAGTGTTCTGAATTAGTTTATGATGAATTTGGTCTTCTTAAGGCAGACAATATCCATCACGTTGATCGATATTTCCCACTGGTGACCAACATGACCCGTTTTTTGTAAATTTTATTTAGTATCTGTTTTTTTATCTCTGAGAATAATAATTTTACTCCAGAATTGCTTGATGGGCCTCATATTCAAGAGGATATCCCTCGTTCGAGTGATATAAAAGTGAACAAGACTGGTGGGGTTTGGAAAAAATCATCCTAGGCAAGCCCATGAATCTTCATTCTCACGAGAAGACTCCGATTCCTAGTTTGAAACCATTTTTCATCTCCAGGCAACAGTCCTCTACCAAAATTGTTAAGAAGTAGCAGAAATAATCAGGAATCTAAAATCATTCCCTCAACTTAAGAGAAAAAAAATTGAAACAGTCAAAAAATATATAGCAGCTTGTAAGAAAATAGTAAATCTGGTGGTCCAAGCTACAGCAATAAAAAAATTAGGATCTTTTTTGTTGTGATTTTGGGAAAATCAAAGTAAGGTGATGATGTGGTGGATACGTTTCATGGTCCCATTCTGCATGCACATGATTTGAGAGTGCAAAATGATCGATATTTCCCACAAGGAAGTGTAGAATTGTTCAAAGAAACTGTTTTTATTTTTGTCTAGGATTAGTTAATTTTTGTTTTTATAATTAATATGTTTGTTCGCAGAAAATACACCACAAAAAGTTCTGGTGAAATAAAAACTCTAAAATTCTAATAAGTGCTTCTTTTATTCGGGAATAGGTCGATATTAGAACATTTCCCCATAGGTGCAACTTTTCAAAGTCAATATATAAAGATGTGTAGAAAAACAAATTCTCCAACATCAGTTTCTTTACACATAATTTGCTCTGTTCCGTTGAAATTCAAGCATTTTCCAACGTATTTACGTCAAGTTAAGCTAATTGTTACCGGCATTTTGTATTCGCTGATAATTCAACCGTTTTCGTGTAATGAACACGTAATAAATTCAGTCCATCGCAAACCGTCTGCCAACTGTTCGGTGTGTTGGTATCACGAATCTGCATCTGAAAACCGATCCTCTAACTTTCGACTGGAACACTGACTGTATTAGAAAGTCCCCAGCTCCATCAATTAGTCGTGCATGCGGCAGCGGGAACCTTGGAGGAACTTTTGGTTGAAGCGTTAATGCGGTAAACATCATCTTGCATAACTCTGGAGATAGTTTGTGATATCACGGCACATTCTGGCAGCACACGTTTGTACTTTCGGGATCATATTAAAGTTTAATAAACCACGCAATTTGGCATTACGATATTTATCAGCGTTTTTCCGTCAGAATATCGTTTTCATCCAATTTACTATTTCATTATTACATATAAGGTGTCAATAGATTTATCGAAAAGCTGTCAGGAGTTGATATGACAATAAATTTCATTATATCGATGAATAAGTGAATTGCCTTGGAATAACACGCGCAGTAACTTAAGATAAATGAATTTTGTGTTTAATCTGACTCGTTTTTATAGAAAACAGGCCATTTTTGAAAAATCGCTATCCAAGTCTAAAGAAAGTCGCTCATTTTGCTCAACTTCTTCTTTCAAAGTTTGATCTTGTCTATCATGTGATGAACTCATTACCCTATTTATAATTACTAGCGGTTGCCCAGTGGTCAAAATTCGACCCTATTCATTAAAATTATGAGTTGAACATTATTGACGTTATTTGTATAAGATACAGAGTTGAGGCGCAATTAAAAAAGTAGGCCAGGCCTTTGCTATCCCTATTATTTCATTTGTATTACATTTATAGAAATAATTCACGAAATATTTTTTTATTTATGTATATAATTGTCGGATTATTTTTACATAAATATGTCTATGCAACATGTTCGATCCAATTATCGGCGGATTTTTTTTTAACCTAAAAGTTTCCGTAACCGATTTTAAAAATAGAGATGATAAACAACTCAATGAAAACTCTAATATTTAATGACATTTCCATTATCCGCTGATTGATGATTTGTTGCACAACACCTTCGGAATATTGTGAAAATTATGTTATATTACTGACAGAATTATAATCACAACAAAAAATTACAAATATTATTTTCTACGAAAGTTAGTACTACTTGTCCGAAAAATCAATACTGATCTATAATTTACAGCACTAAATATTTTCCTATTGGACTATAGGCAACTACAAAGATAGTAAAAGATGGTCATCACTTGGTCTGAAAGAGCGTTACCCAGCCACTGCCGTGTTTATCATTTGAAAACCAACCTCGCATATACAGTGTGTCCGGTTATGAACTAGCGATAATCTAAATACATGTAAAGCAACTATTTTAATACACAATTACACTATATACTAGGGCTCAATACCCCACCCCGCCATATGGCAGCCATTTTGTTTTTTTGATGACCTATTCTCTACGTGTGAACAAACACGTTCATATCTCTTAAAGTTTTGGTCTTACTGATATAAAAATAGGCTTATTCGACGGACAATAAAACTGTCTATCAACAACATTTCAAAAAAAAGTGTTAACGTTTTCTTAACTTTTGAAAAAAAGATGAAATGAAAAAAAAAGGTAACAAAATTATGCAAATCAACAAACTATCAACAAATTATGCAAATCAATGCAAAAGTAGTCCCGATACCCTTTAATTTTTTTTCACTAAATCGAAAGTTTTTGAGTTAAGCTACAATACAACATTAAATTCACAACTGTATGTTTATTACTTTAGGAGTTATTGTTGTTTGAAAATAGCGTATGCGCAAGCACAAAAGACCTTTGTCGGAACTTTAAACAGGTAGGTAAACATTAAAACCACATTAAAGTCTTATTACTTGCTGAAACCATAAACGAAGTGTATGTCAGCAATATGTTCCGTTGAATATTGACGATTTGCCATATTCATATCACAAGATAACCACTAATACAGAACGTAAACAGCACGGATGGTAAGTAAAAGTAGGGATCACAAGGCAGGGCAAGGTACAACTAACGTAACTAGTCCTTATCCTGTAAGTTCGTTGCAGGTAGAGCCAATATGTTCCATTTCGCTTACTCCTGCTAGTCGCGAATAGCATTGCTAGCCTTTTCTCGGACAGCACGCAGCTAATGTCAGATGTCACTTAATAAAGGATTCCATTGATTTGCAATAATTTGTTAATTTGCATAATTTTTTGACCCTTTTTTTTGCATTTCATCTTTTTTCAAAAGTTAAGAAAACGTTAACACTTTGTTTTGAAATGTTGTTGATAGACAGTTTTATTGTCCGTCGAATAAGCCTATTTTTATCTCAGTAAGACCAAAACTTTAAGAGATATAAAGGTTTTTGTTCACACGTAGAGAATGGGTCATCAAAAAAACAAAATGGCTGCCATATGACGGGGTGGGGTATTGAGCCCTAGTATATAGTGTATTTGTGTATTAAAATAGTTGCTTTACATGTATTTAGATTATCGCTAGTCCATAACCGGACACACTGTATAATTATGCAGTGGTTTCTGTTGTCGTGTAGAGCGTTTTGGATTTTAAATTTTTTGAACATTTAGGTTGTAAATTTTAAAGCCAGCAGTGTACGATTTCAAAGGTAATATGTATGTAAAAAATATATATTTAACTCTAGAATAAATAATAACTTAACCTAATATATTCAAACAAATCTTTAAAATATTTTTAACAGTCAGAACTTTGCAGCAATGGGACCATATAATGTAAAATTAATTAACCATAAGATACCCGCATTGTCAAAAAACAGTATGATTATCGATATAAAAAATTTACTTACCAACGTAGTAATCCATGACAATTTCTGTTTTATGTAGAAAATATAAAGAAATAGGAACCTCATACTGTTAATTAATAGTAGTTAAATACACCTATTTTTTGAGAATTTTTTTTCTGTGAATTGAAACCTTGAAAATACTTTGAAATCTTTTCTTACTGAATTGAAAACTTTCAACCTAATCGCGACAAAAGTAATGAAATGTCAAAATTTAAATCAAATTTCCGGCACATGGCTAAGCATTCAGTGTTGTCAGATCAACCTATTTATCGTGAATTTGTGCATAATTTCACAATTTTCTGTAATCTTAGTTAAACTAATATGAAATTTACCCGACAGAAATAAAAGGACTCTAAATTAAAAGTATATGGTTAAAATAAAGAATATATCAAAAATAAATTGATTAGGTGCAACATAATTCTGATTTTAGTTGACAAACCATATTTACAATGCAAAGAAAGTTGCAAACTGCAAACTTGCAAGCGCCCAATAAAAGGCGATTATTATGTATTATAATTTTTCGTTGGTTCTATTTCAGTAGCATGACTATGTAGGCTAACTTTAACGAAGGGCCAAAACTTTCAGTTTTACATTTAATTTAGTTTGTCTTTCACATTGGAGCCAACATACCTTATGATTTTCTCTAGAAGCAATCTGGCGGCACTGTTTGGCATTGAAGTATGCATGTTAATAATGATTTTTTTATTATTTTATTATTTAATTATTGCACCAATATTATAAATTAATTTTATCATTCTGCACAGAAGGTCGTCAGTAGCTACTAAACAAATCAAAAATGAAGAAAATCGGTTGGTTTGAGAGACAGAGGAGAAAATGGTACCTAATCGTTTTGTCTTTGCCTATTTATATATAGATCATTACTGCGTATTCAAGGTATGCTTTTAGCATAAGACGATTTTTATCTTTATCTTGCATGGATAAAGAAAGAAAAGAACTTTTCTATTTTGGTCCATTCAGTTCGAAAATCAAACAATAAATGGAAATCACTCGTCACGAAAGACACTAACTACAATTTAAAAAAATATATTCAGATGTACACCTAAAGAAACACAATAAAATCATCGTATATCTGTCAAAAACCTTGCCTGGTGTCCTTAAATATAATTGTGAATACTAAACTAAAACTAAGTACAAATATCATAACGTCATGTTTACGTTTCCATGAGAGCAAAATTACAACATATTTACAAAAACAAAGGATGTTAGAACTTATACAAGCAAATTCATTTGTCCAGAGAACAGTATCACATGAAAGTTGACGTGCTCTAGTTACGTCCATTCTGTTCGAAAATCAAACAATAATTGTTGTTCTTGTATAAAATACTACAATTTAATTATTATTAAATGCACACCTCTCGAAACACACTGAAGCATCGTATATCGGTAGAAAATTCTGTGTTATCCTATTCAATGAAATTAAATATTAGAAAATCATAGTAAAGTTAAACTCTTATATTCAAATAGCGAGAGTTTTTTATAGATACAGATTTTTTGGAAAATGTTTATAAATTTGAGAATCGAGTATATTTATTAGATATTTATGTGAGTACAAATTCAATTGTGGTACTTAAAAGTTTCAGGGAAACTTTCTGGTAGAATCTTAATAAGGTTGCAAAAGATGTTAAGAAACAATGATAACATGAGATAATAGGAAGTGTATGCAATAAAAAAAATTCAAATATCCCTTATTCCTTCTGGCGATGATAGAATATTTAATTCTCATTCAAGCTTGAGATTTATAAAATTTATTTGACAATCCTTTTAGTTTCCTCAGATCACTTTATGACTGTTACGTAGAACACATATTTGAACACAAACAAACCTGTGAAACATATATTTTACAAAAGATTATGGAAACTACTGAAAGGCGATATGCTGCGTCATTCTTTTCTACATAATAGGTAGACAACTATAGTTGTATAAGGACAGATGTACCATTCAAATAACCATCTGCAACCAGATTCCTACAAGAGGAATGCTAATCTTCGACATATGTTATTGCATTTTCAATGCTGTTTTAAGCATTTTTGTTTTATCAGCGTATCCTTTGAACTTCTCCATACTGTGCAGTACACTTGGGAACGACAGGCTAACAAGTTTTTATGTCTGCCCGCTAGCCACTGAGCTCTTTCATTCAAAATTTTTAATTAACAAATACTGTTTTATCTATCACACAATTTATAAACATGTTATAGAATCCGTTATTGCCAAATGTATTTGAAAATATGTCTATATTGAATCGGGCAAACCAATATTATTGTAAATATAAACTTGAAATCAAATTATAAGTATTGGAACAAAATGAAAAGCAAATATTTTCACAATTTATTTGATGGATTTCGAATATAATAAAATTATAACAAAATAATGTTTTTTTAAATCTATGAATGCATTATTTTGAGGCATCGATTTTATTAAACAACTGTTGTTTTTGCTTGTAAATTGAAATGAATAAACAATGCAATGAATTTATCTTTGTTATAAATTGAAGTTATATAACAAATATTTTAAAAAACAAGGTTTAGAATGTAGGTCCAAAATTACGTGGTTTTAAGACGAATTTTATTAATTTGGAATTAAATATTTTGCAGAATCTTTATAATTTGTTTAAAATGGGTGTTGGTTTTAAATGAACGGTTTAAATAATCAGTTTTGTTTAAAGATAGTTATGAGCCACACAGACACTAGTCGATCTTCTAAAATAACATGTTTTCAAAATGACGTTTAGATTTTGAAAGGATGAGAAATACATCGTAGATTGTGCTATAAACATTTTTAAATAAAGATTTTACTAGCCCATTACATTTACATTCGAGACTGCGTCAAATTTAAACTGGCGCAGTTCCTAGGATTTTCGGCATCGTTGCTAATTCTGTTAGAATTTCAAAGTCGATTTATTACATTTAAGATCTTTAAAAATTTTCAGCTATAAACATAATTGTTCCTTTACACATTTTTTCCTTCATTGCGAAATCATTAACTTTTGTAACCTGAGATTCGTAACAGTCTTTAACATGTTGTTGTCTTTACAGTTTTAATCTCAACGACGTGTGCAGGCCCAGATGATGGCATCCGAGACACGCGAGAAGGAGAAGACGTGACACTCGAGTGCAGATTCCCACCGCAAACTTCCCGAGATACTTTAACCTATTATTGGGCTAAGAACAGCAAGCACACACACGACAATGTCGCTATAGGGAACGTGCCTCTTGACAACAACTACAGGTAAGTACTTTTGTTTCACATTTAACGCTTTTATAATTTTAAAAGATTTACTCGATATGAAACAGACAAGATCAAATACAGATATTGGGAAAATGTCCGATAATTGTCAGTTAGTGTTATTGTTAGTTAAATATAAATGATTATAACATGATTACATACTCTTGTATAGTTTGACTCAAATATATTATACAAGGTGAGTTTTTTTTATGATCAGTATGGGGATCTCGGAAACCAGCGGAGATAGCACAATGGTTAAATTGGGAAAGATTTGCAGTTTTACTGACCTAATTTAATGACACTTTCGGATTTTTGTAAAAAGTCATGGTTTACTAGATATTTTGAAATTCTGTCGATTTAGTAAAATCCGTCTAGCTCCTTTGTTTTTGATTTTATAAAAAAAGTGTAAATATCAAAATTGAAGGGAATTGTATCCTGAATATGATTGTCATGTCCTCGTTTGCGTGACAGCTCTCGTTTTCGAGATATGACACAAACTTATATTTTTTTGAATGGAAACCATAGTTGGCTATGACCTCAAAATATTCGGACATTTTTATAGATTTTTCAACGATATAATACTCGATATAGTTATTCATAAAAATAACGGAGTTATGGATGCTTTTCTCTCTTATTTTCACTTTTAACGTAGTTAGCCATGAAATAGATTGATTTATTAATAACTATTCCAAAAAACATTGAATGATTTTTTTAGGTATATCAGATATAACGAATAAACTAAATAAGTAGGTATTTACTAAATACTTAAGAAATTAAAGTACATAATAATGGTTACAATTTATGTTTGAATAGTCCACCATTGTTATTTAGACAAAAATTGCGTTTTCTTAAGATTGACATTACCGCTTTCCTCACCGCCTATCAATTCCTTCAATTGCTTTTAATACCGCTTCCCTTAGGTCACCAACTGTCTCATACTTTCTTTTGAATAGTTTGTTTTTTAGCGCACCCCATAAATAGAAGTCTATTACTGCCAAATCGGGAGACCGAGGTGGCCATTCGCGTGGGCCATTTCTTCCTATCCAAGAGTTTGGATAGATATTATCTAAGTGTTGTCTTACTAATAACGAGTTCTGAGCAGGTGCTCCTTCATTTTGGAACCACTCAATTTCTAAACGAGTTTTCAAATTCAAATTATGCAACAGGTCTTGAAAAGTGTATTGCAAGAAATGCAAGTAGCGCTCTCCAGTAAGTGATTCGTCATAGATAAAAGGCTCCAGAATAGTAGACCTTATGATACCACACCAAACATTAAAACCAAATTTTATTTGGGGTCGTCTTTGTTCTACATGGAAAGGGTTTTCTTTAGCGCAGATATGCTCATTGTGTCTATTGAACATACCGCAGTTAGTAAGTCTAGTTTCATCTGACCACATAACACTTTAATGGAAACTGTGGATTGTCAATGCACATGTCTCTAAACCATATACAAAACAAAATACGTCGATGTTCGTCACCAGCATGCAAAGTTTGAGAAACTGAAAGTTTGTACGGGTGGAACTTGTGCGCTTTCAGTACCTTAACTACAGTTCATTGAGATGTGCCTGCTTCTGCCGCAATCTCACGAGTTGATGTAGATGGAATTTGATTTACCATTGCCAAAACATTTATTTGTGCTGCTTCGTTAATTTGATTACGTTCCTTTGGTGGTTTAGTAAAAGATCCATATCTGCGTAAACTATCGTAAAGCCTCTTAAATGTACATAGAGCAGGCTGACGACGATTAAAATATCTATGAAAGTATTCCTCAGCTGCGCGAACTGAATTTTTATGGCATATGATATAACATTCCACCATATTCAGTTTTTCTTCGTTAGAATATTCCATTTTATCACGAAAACTTGTCAATATCGACTGTCAGTTCAGCACTACTAATGGAATTACTCTCAAATGAGGAAACGTCAAAGTGAAAACAATCTTTTTCAAGGCTACTTTCGTTAAAAGTGAGAATAAGAGAGAAAAGCATCCATAACTCCGTTATTTTTATGAATAACTATATCGAGTATTAAATGGTTGAAAAGCTCTAAAAATGTTCGATTTTTTTGTCATATCTCGAAAACGAGATCTGTCACGCAAACGAGGACATGACAATCATATTCGGGATACAATTCCCTTCAATTTTGATATTTACGCTTTTTTTATAAAATCAAAAACAAGGGAGCTAGAGGGATTTGACTAAATCGCCAGAATTTCGTTTTTTCAAAATATCTAGTAAACCATGACTTTTTACAAAAATCCGAAAGTTTCATTAAATTGGGCCAGTAAAACTGCAAATCTTTCCCAATTTAACCATTGCTCTATCTCCGCTAGTTTCCGAGATCCCCATACTGATCATCAAAAAAAAATCTCACCCTGTATAATAGCAATGAAAAAGTTTTTCATTAGCCTTGTGTCATGTTGGTACTGGCGAAGTTACCAGAATGGTACAATATGCGACCTAACATAAAATAGTAATAGAGAAAATTCATTTCTGAGTTTCTTGGGAACATTATCTTTAAAGACGCCACCCTTTTTCCTTTAAGTAAATTAAAGGATCCGTATTCGAGTTTGTGACAAATAGTTATTTCACAAAAAAAAACAGATTCAGACCCCAATATACTTATAAATATATTTTGTTGTTCAAACAAAACTGAACCTTTTGACGTTGTGGTTATATAAATAGAATTTCACCAGATCGTGCGAACACCTAAACCTCTGCCTACGTTATAGCTACAGTTTCCCTCGAGTCCTACTGTTTAAATAAATTTATTTTATGTGTATTCAACAAAAAATTGGGACGTATGACCGTCCACCCACATTCCCATTGTCCCGAACGCCTTCAGTCTTTAGGGTTAATTCTCGGCACAATACTTTTTGCCTGAAATTTTTAACATCCCCTTGGGGTATTAGGTGTATGAAAAAATAACGAGAATGCTTAATATTGCTTTTGGTAAATATGCTTTGATTAAAATATGGATTTACGAGTGTTATAAATGTTTTCAAGAAGGTCGTGAAAACGTTGATGATGATGAGTCTTGGGTGAAAATTTTTCAAATATTTTAAATATGAAACATATGAGAGCAAAAAATTTATTCGAAAATTGTTTAGTTCTACCTAAAGCTTTTTCTAAACCCAAGAGCAATTTTGTGACGAAGTTCTGAAGAAAAAAAACTCTTGTTAGTTATAAAGCAAAAATATTTTTCAGTAAACTTATATTCTTAGCAATATATTGGACACGATGTCAATAAAGAGTTTAATGCCTTTTTCTAAATTCAACAGCACCAGAGTTACGAGACATTGTGAAAACAGAATTTCTAACATATTTAATAAACTATGTCATAAATAAATGGAAGACACAATAATACAGAATTTTTGGAACTAGTGCTATTTTAACCTCGTAGTAACAAATGAGTTATGGAATCAAATACGATGCAGAATTATAAATACTGATGAGGAAAAATTAGGTAAGGGCATAGTGCACCATAACTCCTTGTTCAGATTTGTAGTGAAACAATTCATGTCATTAGCGCCACGATAGTACATCTCGGCACAGTTCTTTGCATTCTCATGAATTTGTGGTCAAAACAGCACTCCAGCCTCTATTTTCGCCGGATATGATTCGGTGTGATTTTTCATCATCATTAAAAGAATGGTCGTAGGTACTACCGCAGAAAGAACTGACAGTATTGATTACCATTTGTTTTTTTTTGCTGTTGAAAGGCATTTTCTACTCATCATTTGTTATTTTCATGTGTAAATATAAAACTGGAAAACTTCATGGAATGTTATCTTCAGATGGTTTAATCTGCCAAATGCTTGCTGCATTGTTTCAGCAGTAAGAGGTAATCTCAATGTGTGCTTCATATCCCGGTATAACTGAATTCTACAATATTGTGAATCTCCCTTGACCAGTTGCAATCCGTTAATTGTTCATTTCGTTTCCTGGAGTCACTGTAGCTGTATAATATGTGCGTAAAAGAGAAAATTGGTAATATAGTTATAACAAAGATACTAGGCTTTGCAGGTTTATGACGGGTGGTTGAGCGTCTTTATACCAATGAAATACCTACGAAAGAATTACGATTCAAATAGCTATTGTTCTTTTACAATTGGTTCGTTACTTTTATACTGTTTTGTTGTAATTTAAACTTTCAAACTTGTCTGCTTTTCTTTTTCCTCAAATTACCAGCAGTTCATGTTTCTAGACCTCGAGTTCTTTAACTTCAGCACCCAACTCGACCCACACACATCCTATAAATTTTGGTTTTCTGTCAAATTGTTTGCAGCTGATGATTTGTCCATCTAAAGTTATCATGCCCAAATATGAACAGTTTGTAGATATCATGGTCAAAAGAAATAGCAATAGACCATTACTTGAAAATTCGATGATCATATTAACTTGCAAATTATGATTATTTCTTACATAATTAAGCTGTAGGTAATGAGATGGAACTTTAGATCATGCACGTGTATTTACTTTATTCATAAAGATTTTCAGAATAATATTTATATTCACTACTTTTATTTTCTTCACACAGTATTTTATCAGTTTCGTAGGTCATGTTTTCAGTGTCCAATATTACTGAAAGAAGAGATTATATAAACTTTCCTTATCAATTCGCAGGTCTTAGTGTAATTTCATGTAAAATGCAAACTGTATTTGTTTTCTAAAGGACATTTGTGGCATATTTAAATTGCCCTATATTCCAAACGTTTTGGGGTGTAGGTCAGACCCCGTTGTCAATGAAAGGTAAGAAAGTTTCATTTGATAATATACAGGGTAGCACAGAAACTTCTCATATAATAATAAAGTTTCTTTCAAATTGGAAGAATTTGAAAGGGGTGATCTTCAGATTTTATATGGCGCTCCTAATTTTGACTATATTATAAAATAGTGCATTAGTCAAGAAATGAGATCAAAGAATTCAATGATCCTATTAAAATCAAAAACCTAGGAAAAACCGTATGAACTATCCCGATATTGAGGTCTTCACAATTTTCGTGACTTGGCAGTGTTATTTCCGAAAAAGTACTTGAACATCAAACTGTTTTTATTCATATTTCACAACTTTTTTCAGTTCCTTACAATATTATCGCATCCGTTACTCGTTGTACTTACCGTATCTTCAAGCACGACCCATCATAACGGCTAATTATATTTAATAATCTCAACCAACGAACTTTTTCATCCAATTAAGGCGTCAACTTCATTTTTCACCGTCATTATCACCTCTAATTCCCCATAATAGCAATCTTGATAGTCAACTAACTATGTCTACATAATTAGTCCGCATCGTTGTCAGAATCTACGGAGATCGTCTTCATTAAACACGAGTATTCCACATAATAATTCCTAATTGTTTCCGTGTACCTTTCTGGCCGTTTCTGAAGCTGGAGTTTACTCAACACTTCACTCGCGTCGCATGGTCTCTCAGCTCAGCATATTCTCCTCAAAAGCTGATGTTATCGAATTCAGATCGAATAGTTTGGCTTCTGATATTATAAAGCACAATACTTGAAATTAGCATTCGATAGGTAAACAGTTGGTATGTTATTATCTGCTAGTGAAGACGAATAATTAGTCGATATTGTATTGAATAATCATGGGTGAATGAGCGTAGGTCGAAGGTGAAGCAGCGTTGATTTGTCCTTGTGCAAGATGTTAAACATATACAAAGCGATTTATGTCTATACAGGATGGTAGAAACTTCCAATAAACAAAAAAGGTTCCATATTCCCATAGATAGACTTGGCATCAGACAAATCCTTATTATTATAAACCTGTCAATGGAGATGATTAAGTGACTTAGAATTGAAGAGCAAAGCACGTGTGTCATCAATTAAGTAATGTTTAAGTACTTCTTGGGAAATAACACCACAAGTTACGGAAATTGTTGTATATTCCAAACGTTTCGGGGTCTAGGTCAGACCCCGTTGTCAATGGTTAAGAAACTATGAACAAAAAAGGCACAATTCTAAGAATTGTGCTTTTTAAACATTGAAAAATATGCCACAAATATCATTCAGAAAACATCAATTAAGTAATTGCTTTTAGGGAATAATTGATATATTTTAATATCAATTTCATACAACTAAAGTATTTGAACAACAAAGGAGACATAAATTGAAGGGATAAATCGCCAATGGAAAGTTGTAAAGAATCGGAAAACCTTCAAAATGACCGTTATACATATCCTGATTAATATAATTATGGTTGTTATAAAAAATAAAATTCTGAAACATTGCTGGTTCTACTCGTGTAGTTGGACTAATCCAAGGCTTTTGCTCTGATAGATCATGACCTTCTTTGTGTCAAATTAGCTCACTATGGGTTTGATGACCGCTTCCTGTCATTTTTTAAATCATTTTGACTGGAAGAGGTCGCAGACATGTTAGTCTAAAGCTGATAGACAATGTAACTCGTTCCTCGAAGTTTCCTTGAACTTCCATCGTCTTGAACTGATTGATCTCACAACATCAGATGCATGATGAGAAATTTAGATTATACTTCATATTTATACCCTTAACCTGGCGATTAGTTGCCGGTGATGCGTAGCGGCAGTGGCTCGAGAAGAGGTCTCCAAACGTTTTTAATTTGGACCCTGGGCTCGCTGATTATATTCTCATTAGAGATTGTATATGGCGTCTCCATGAATTTTCTCTTATACCAGTGCTCCTCCTTGTGAACTACCCTTGCCTGGTCGCAGTTAATGTTAACGAGGGATTGAGCGACCCAATGAGCATGACCGGTTAAGGGTATAAATATGAAGTATAATCTGAATTTTCCATCATTCACCAGATGACAATAGCACATCCAAAGCTATTGAAACGTTGTGAGATCAGTCATTTCGAAGATCGCAGACAGTTTCTCTGAACGATATGTTTCCGCAACCAAGAATAGTTGTTTCAAGGGTGCCCCAGGAATCCTTACTTGGACTCTTCTGTTTCTTTTATATACGCCAGACCTGTCCAAAATAGTTTTAAACTGAGATATTCAATTATATGCAGATGATGATACTCAACACTTCATTATTTCTCTTCTTCAGAATCACCAGAAAATGTAACTGTAAATGTTAACCGAGGTTTGGATCTTATATTCTAGGTTTCACTGAACACAATTTAAGTCTGAATGCCAGTGAAACCTCGGTAATCGTATTTTGTTCTAAGGTGAGAAAAGCTTACCTGGAAAGGACTATTCAACTTATATTGACTGATAGTAGATTGAATTAGTTTGAAATTGTCAAAATTTTAGGTTTGATTGTGTTCACTTAGATTTCGAGACCATATGAATATTCTTCTTAAAAAAAAAAAAAAAAAAAAACTTGTTTTCTGAAGGACATAAACTTGAAAATCTGTATATTTCAAATAATCCAAACGTTTCAAGGTCTAAGTGAGAGCCCATTTTCAATGGTATAACTTAACCCAAATGAACATTTCTGTTAAGTTATACCAAATAAGAAATACGAGGTATGGCTATTAAATAAAGGGACTGACACTGCAGTGGAACGACTGCGCATGCGCCAATCAACATTGACTAATAGCTATTTAGTTTGAGGCTTCCCCTTCAAAATGCAGTTAGTCCCGTTTCTGTAAACAACATAGTTGAGACATAACCTTCATTTACTTTAGTGTTGTTATTTTATTTTGCCGGAAAAATGGTTAGCGTAATAATAGAGCAACGAATTGTTATTAAATTCCACTTTATACTTGGAAAAACCGCTACCGAAACCTATAATATACTAAAAGAAGTGTATGGCAGTGAATGTTTATCGCGCACTCGTGTTTTTGAATCTTTTAAGTGTTTTCAAGATGGTCGACAAGACGTTGAAGATGATTCGCGGCCAGGTCGTCCTTCAACATCAAAAACGTATGGCAATGTGGAAAAAGTTGCTAATTTGATTCGGTCAGACCGTCGATTAAGTATTCGAGCAGTTGCTGAATCTGTAGGCATTGATAAAGAATGTGTACGGCAAATTTTACGTGACAATTTGAACATGCGAAAAGTGTGTGCAAAAATGGTACCAAAAATTCTCACGATCGAACAACAAGCAGCTCGCAAAAATGTTTGTACTGACACTTTGAATGCCATTGAAAATGACCCAAATTTATTGGAAAAGATAATAACAAGTGATGAATCGTAGTTTTTTACTTATGATCCGGAAACGAAGCCCCAATCCATGCATTGGAAAACCCCAAATTCAACGAGAGTAAAAAAGCAAGGATGAGTCAGGTCAAAATTTAAAGCAATGATGATTGTTTTTTTCGATATTCATAGGATTGTGTACCTTCACTGGGTTCCTGAAGGTCAAACAATTAATCAACATTACTACCTTGAGGTACTTGATAAACTACATGAAAGAGTAAGAAAAAAACGACACAAAATGTGGAAGGACAAATCGTGAGTTTTGCACCAAGACAATGCGCCAGCTCATTCCGCGTTATCTGTTAAGCGGTTACTAGCCAAATTCAGCATCCCAGTGTTATAACATCCACCTTACTCACCAGACCTAGCACCATGTGACTTTTATATTTTCCCTAAGGTGAAATCAGCATTGAAAGGTAGGAGATTTGAATCCGTAGAAGCTGTTCAAAAGAAAGCGGCAAGAGTCCTGAAGTGTTGACAGAAGATGACTTCCAGCATTGTTTCCAACAATTGAAAATTCGCATGGAGCGTTGTAGGGATAGAGAAGGGGTGTATATTGAAGGCGATAATAAGTAATTATCTATAAAATAAAAATTTTTACAATATCAATCCTTTTATTTCATAGCCATACCTCGTACACTTTAAATCAATAAGGACGTAATACGTTATTTTTTGAAAATTTATTAATTGTTAGGGAGAAGGCAATGGGTTTTTATTATTTGTAAGGAAATTAGTTTCTTACAAAAGTGATGCAGGCATGAAAATCAGTATATTCTCCTTCAATGACTTGCTTTCTTGCACTTTACGTAGATTCACGTATACGGTAGGGGTCGGAGGAGTATTTTTTTATTGCATGATTCTTACTAGCTTGACTTATTTCTTTAAATAAATTAGCATGTGAGGCGTCATTTATTATTAACAGAAAAGTAATTAATGAAAGGAAAAATCTAATATCCATTTAAGAAATACATAATCATAATTATTAACTAAATCAAAGTGATTTTCATAACATTGAATAACATTGAAACTTAACTTAACTAAACTTAATGTATTAGATGTTCAAACTGAGCACCGTTTACTTCTTGACAATAAGCAAGTCGGTTTTTAGTAACATTAGCTATTACTTCTGGTGTAATTCTCTGGATGTCCTGAGTTATTCTTGCAGCTAATTCTTGCAAATTATTTGGTCTATCAACATAAACCTTAGACTTTAAGTAACCCCACAGAAAATAGTCTAGTGGATTAAGGTCGGGACTTCATGCAGGCCATTCATAAATACCCCTTCTTCCAATCCATCTGTGATGAAATGTCCTATCTAAATGATCTCGAACAGTGCGAACGTAATGGGGTGGTGCTCCATCCTGCTGAAACCAGATATTATTTGGTAATTGTCCATTTACCTCCAATGCCGGAATAACTTCTGTTGTTATAAATGCTGGCCCAAACGTTCAATTTTTGGGGATGTTGTGTATGAGCCTCTTGTACCCAATTAGGATTACTTTGCGACCAGTAGCGGCAGTTATCTCGATTAACCGTACCATTTAAACAAAATGTAGCCTCGTCTGAAAACACCACATTTCTTATAAAATTATTATCACGGTTACAAATATCCATCATCGTTTCACAAAATTGCAAACGTCTGTCGAAATCGTCTTCGGAGAGTTCTTGAACGAGGCGAATTTTGTGTGGATGATATTTTTCTCGCCTTAATATCCTTCCGACTGAACGATGGCTAATTCGATGCATATTGGCGAGGTCGGTAGTGGATAAGTGAGGATTTTCTTCCAAAGATATAGCAACATTTTGAGCTACACCTTCATTACTTGCACTTTTTAAGAGTCCACTTTTTGGTAAATTGCTAACTGTTCCCCTTGTGTCGTACCTTCGCAAAGTTTTCGTCACTACTGAACGGGATATTTGTGTATTCGGATGAACAATATTAAAAAGGTCACAAACTTCTTGATGCGTCCTTTTCCTCTCCCATACCCAATCATCATTAATATTTCTATTCTTTCTCTTTCACTTAATTTGGCCATTTTACGATCAAATTAAAACAATACAATCTTATTACGTTCAAATAATAAAACTAATAATTTATTTTGACAACTACTGTCACTTCTGCAATGAATTTCATGGACTACTAAACTTGATTCAGATTTAATTTGCGCCTGATTTAAACAAACGCACATGTATTCGACTATGCAACAAGCAGTGCTGTTGGCTGTGACGGTATAATGCCACCGATTGGCCAATAAAAATACAAATCCTTACCGGGCGTAAATGAAATCTTAGTTACTTTTCTGTTAATATCTCGGTAGCTATTGAAGTAAACAATATCAAACCCGATATTTTTGTATTTGTAATAAAGTTTTTCATCAGAAACTAAAATATTATACAGGGTGTTTCATTGCAAATTTTAAAATCGACATTACTTCCGGCAAAACAGGAAGTTCAAAATTGTTAAAAAATTTGGAAACAAATAGGCAATCTACTGCAGTATCCACTTTCCAAATTTCCTTTTGATATCTCTAAAATTCCAAAGATATTTACTAGGTTCCACACATTTGCCCATCACTGTATAGATATTCCAAACGATAAATGTCTGATAAGAAAATCAATATTGAAAATGTCCAAAATCTCAAATGGCAAATATCAAAAACATCAAAAAAGAAAAAAAACCAAATATACTAAAAATAAAAAACGTCAAAATGTAAAAAAAACGTCTAACATGTCAAATAACGTTTACAACGTCGAAAATATCAAAAGTGTTAAAAATGATTAAAATTGTCAAAAATACCTAAAACGAGGAAAAGATCTGAATAGTCTAAAACAACTAGGTACAATATTAAATGTTAAAGATCATAAATATAAAAAATGTCTGGCTATGTTAATTAAAATTAAATTTTATTTTTAGAGCTCTTCGTATACAAGATGTTACAAGAGTTTTCACAAAAAAAAATTATGGGAAATATCAAATGACAAAATTTTTCAAAAATATCAGAAATAAAAAAAAAACAATATAACTATGTACCAACATAAAAGACCGATTTGTCTAACCCAAGCAAAGACGGGGCCTGGTAGTTGTTCATATTATATTCAAAGTAATTCCCGTCTATATTTTTGGGGTGTTAACAAATTTCTACATGTCATTATTTCCCTCTATCATGTTTTCTAGTCCTTTATTCAGTTTAATCAGTGTTAAGTCTTGAAACTACCCTGTATTCCTGTTTGGAGAAACGTCTTCGCTATATCATGAATAATAAACCAGCATTTACATTGAATAGATGAAACGTCCGATGTTCTATTATAACACAAATGACGACTAAATATACAGTTTTTCTGCTCTCGTTTATTTCATTTATTTCTTTTTTTGCCAGTAAAGAGATGTCACTGAACTGATATTCGAACTTGTAAGTTCGTTTGTTATGTGCTCGAATCTATTTCGTTCTCTTTTTTTTTTTTTTTTTTTCTAGTTTGATCCGCTTATCTGTTCAGTGCTCTTTTCAGCAGTCACGTGAAATCGCTAACGGAAACCTTCTGTCTCATAATCTTTAAAACAAACACGCTTTAGAGAAAATTACACCGTGTGTTGCTCGCTCTCACCTTCATTTATCATGCCTATCGTAGAAAAATAAAACTGGTGGAAAATTTAAAATAGAAATTAATTTAAAGGGAGAATGTCTTCTGTCACGAAATTTGTCGAAACGGGGTAAGTAATTATGGGATAGACCGTAGCCCATAATTTATTTGTGTCGTGTGGCGTTATTTAGAGCCTCTAGCCAGGCGATAGTTTATTTTCCCGCAAAAATGCAGTTAGATCTAAATTCGGAATTACGATGGATATTGTGTGTTCGGATTTCATTAATCTCAAACGTGTGCAAACTGTAGTTCTTATAACAAGTACACATAAGTATAATAAACGACATGTTTTTCTCGCGACAAATTATACTCACTGACAAAGAAATCGTTTAAATTGTATATTGAATTTGTTTTAATATGTTTGTCCACCGCGTATATCTATACATTCCACAACAAATATTGGCAAGTCCGTTGAGGCTGGGATACATTTCGGAGCATTCTACCCATCATATCCCAAACATATTCTATAGGCGAAAGATCGGGGGATCTGGGCGACCAAAGCAACACGTTCACATCGTTCTCTTCAATAAAGTTTAAACTCCAGCAACATGAGGCCGAGCATTATCTATATATAAATAGGTAAAGACAAAACCATTTTCTCCTCTGTCTCTCAACCGATTTTCTTCATTTTTGTTTTGTTTAGTAGCTACTGACGACCTTCAGTGCAGAATGCTAATATTAATTTATAATATTGGTTCATTCATTAAATAAAATATAATAAAAATTAATTATTTACGTCCATAATGTCAACGCCAAACAACTGAATGGGCAGCCGCCCCCAGACTCAAAACATTGAGTAATGATATATAGAGGGACTAATGGTGTTATATACTTAAAGCATGTACTGCTGGAAGTGGCATGCAAGCGTTGTTATTGTTTAGTGGTAAAGTAATCGTTGTATATTATAATTATACAGGGCGATTCCAGATATGTTAGAAATCATTTTTTTCGTGGGTGGCACATAAGCAGTTGCATATATAGGGTGTTTAAAATATAGAGTAGAGTGCAATTATAACTAATAAAATAATTATATAGGGAAGCCCATTAGCGGTTGAATTTACAGGGTTCTTGGAATAGAAGGCGCAGTAGAATTACAGTTATACAGGGTGGTGCAAAAAATATTATACAGAGATGTATATACAGGATGGCGGAAATGGAAATACAACATTTCATAACCCATAAGCAGTTGTATATATAGGGAAGATGAAATATAGGGTGAGAGGAAGTTTAGATATGCAGGATGATGATAAAAAATGTTAGAGAAGAAAATGATTTATAGAGTAGCCCTCGAAGAGTTCCATATATATGATGATTGAAATATAGGTCGGAGTAGAATTATAGTTACAGAAGATAGTTAAAAATGTCATAAGCAAAAAGAGTAAATACGGTGGCTCATAGGCAGTGGCATATACAGAATGGTTTACCGGGTGGTTCAAAAATGTTAAAAATATTATGAGTGGTCCATGAGCAGTTGCATATACAGGGTGGTGGAAATATATAATAAGATGGAATTATTATAATGAGGATTTTAATATATATTAGAGAATAAAAAAAATAAAGTTCTATGAATTATATCTGAAAAAAACTTGAATTTCGTTACTTATTTGTAGAAGCGAGATGTAAGACCAACATCTAGGATTTCCGAGGAAACTAAAGTCCTAGGATCGAATGTCATGATAAAATTTTCAGGTTACTTAACCTGCCAGAGACACTGACACAAAAGGAATAGGTACCATTTTCTCCTCTGTCTCTCAACCGATTTTATTCATTTTTATTTTATTTAGTAGCTACTGACGACCTTCACTGCAGAATGCTAATATTAATTTATAATATTGGCTCATTCATTAAATAAAATATAATAAAAATTCATTATTTACGTCCATACTGTCAATGCCAAACAACTGACGGTCAAAACTCAAAACATTGAGTAATTTTATATGGAGAGAGCGATTGTTAGATGCTGTTATATTCTTAGAGCATGTACTTTTGGAAGTGGCATGCAAGCGTTGGTATTGTTTAGTGGTAAAATAGTCAATGTAGTAGATCAGTACTGATTTTTCGGACGCGTTGCAGTAATTTTCATATTAAATATTTTGTTTTTAATGTGAATTTAATTATTTGATTAATATATTATTATCACAACCTTCCCGAAAGTGTTGTGTAAAAAATTGTCAGTCAGCGGATAATAGAGAATGTATTAAATATTTAAGTTCTCCTAGGGTTGTTGGTCCTGTCTTTTCTTTAATATTTCTGAACTTGATTGAAACCGCAAATGACGAATACTTTTAGGTTGCAAAGAACAATCTTCCAATTATTATATCGAATATTTTGCCAGGAGCGGTTCCAGCCAAAAATTTGGGGGTTATTCATATGTCAAAAATATTTCCATTACCGATATTTGATTACATTTTTATTTTCTTTTTATTTCAATAGGTTTGTCAATATGAGTGAACAATTTTGGTCATTGTAATGACCAAAATGTTGATGTATCTACTTCTCCAATTTCTCCACCACTCTGATATGATTTTTACAATTTCATGAAATAGGGTCGAATTTCGACCACTGGCGCTCACTAGTCTGAATTAAAAGGTGACTAAAAATTACCTACTTCCACACAATCGAGATTCATCAGAGAAGACGACCTGATGGCTTTCCACATTCCAATGTTGTCGTTCTCTGCACCACTGTAGTCGTTCTCTGCAGCACTGTAGTCGTTGCCTTCGATGCGCAGCGGGCAGAGGTAGCACAAGATGAGGTCGGTAATGCTGCAGTCCAAAAGAACTTATACTGCAGTAAACCATTCGGACACTTACTAGATGACTTTGTTCTTCTAACCACTCATCAGCCAAATTACGAGTTATCGAGAATCAGTCGTAAGTCGATCTTGAACTTCATTTGTGCCCCTTGGACGTCCGGTGCCTACTCTTCACAGATTTTTCGGTATAATCAAACCACGCTTGACAACTTCTCATAACAGTAGTTCGATTTCTGTTCATGCGGTTAAGGATTTCTGGTCTTCCGTCAACCAACCTCTTTCAAATTTACTTAGCTGGCGATACATTACCAAAACCATCTCCTTCTGGGTGTTAAGATTTCTGTGCCAGTTCGTATATAACTGATGACCAGTGAATCCACCTTATTTGCAACTTAGAATAACATCATCAGAGAGTTTTAAATTCACAAAATCTTTAGGTGTCTTTTCGAGGTTAAAGTTTTTGAACTGAATATGGATGGGAACCATGAGTGAGTTACAGATGTATAAACATACATGTTCTACAGCCAACCCGTTACACTCATGGAATAAACCCAAATCGTGTTCGTACTACGTGAAACTGTGTCTCCCTTTGACTAACTTGAATAATCTTGATATCTGATTTTCCATACCTGTGAATAATGTTGTATAAAATCCGACTGCCAAAAAGGAGGAGGTTATCAATTCGTCTACAACGTTTTTTTATGTATGACGAGCATTTGTTCAAAAACGGCTTGGGCAATTTTGATGATTTAAACTACATTATATTAAAGAACATTACAGAATGGTCCCATACATTGTCTATAACATGAGTTTTACGATTTTCTAGAAAATCAGAAAAAAAGTAAATAAGGAACTAGATTACAGCGATTTTCAATGAATCTTCACTGTTTTCTCAAAAACTGCTCACGCAATTTGAATATTATAAATTGTATTATACAAAGATATGCTTGATTCCGTACAATTTTCTATAACGTAAAAAATATCATTTTTCTGAAAATCGGAAAAATATATGCACATAAACTGTAAACATTATGGTAAATATCAAATTTTCTTAATAAATATCTAGTTTAAATGTCAATATATGCCATGAAAGTATGTCGTACAGTGCCATTGACAACGAAGTCAGAATAGACTTTGAAACGTTTGGTTTTCCATCAGTATACGTCGTTTTATTTCGATTGTGGTGTTACTGCCCAAAAAAACATAAAATAATTAAACAAGGTGTTTGAAGTAAGGGTGGGGTAAAATTATTGTTATTGAGGGCGTATAAAAAATTTGTTATATAAGCATAAGCAGTTAGGATATTTGAATTATGTGACGTAGGAGGGGGTATAATTATACACATGGGTTAAAAAAAATTAGAAGCAGTTGCATATAGCGGGTGATTGAAATAAATGGTAGAGTAAATTTATAGTCATAAAGTGTAGTTTAAAAAGGTGAATTTTGTTATATAGGGCAGACCATGAGCAGTTGGATAAATGGAATACTAGATATATGGGGCGAAGGAAAATCATTGAATAATTTAAAAAATAGAACAATAGAAGAAGTCAATAGTGTGGAGAGAATTTGTACTTATACAGTGTGGTTTTAAAGATATCAGGACCGTTATAATATTGTATTGAGTTGAATTATAGTTGTACAGGATGATTCAGAAAATGATAGACCAATAAGTTCTATAGGAGTGACCAGTTCACAGAAGCATATAAAGTGTGGATGCAATATAGAGTGAATTACTTACATTAATAGAATGTGGTCCAAATAATAAAACAAATAAAAAAGTTAAAATATACTTGGAAAATATAGCCAAAGAATTAAAATTAGAAAGGGAGAAAGAGAGGGGGGGAAAGAGAGAGAAAGAGATAGGAATAGACTAAATTTTTTGAATTGTACCGTAAATCTGATAAAAAGAAGATATGTCTGGAAACAGTGATTGATTGCACACGGTTTCTAAACTGTTTTCATATTAAGTCAGCTGAAGTCGGTTCTTTTTTAAATATAAATTAGTTATTTTTACTGATTTATTCAGATTTTTTAATTAACTTTTGGAAATCACAACATACTGTTGTCCCTATTTGAAGATGTAGCTTACTTAACTTCTCATTTAAATAAGTGGCAACACTAGAAAATACTATAATAATTATAATATTTAGATCAACCTTCCTTTCGTTATAACATTAATTTCTAGTGTTTTCAACAATATTCGCTACTGAAAAGACCGAAACAATGGAGGTAATTAATAATATCTAAAAATCACTTCGCGCTACAAGTATTAATTGCAATTTTCTAATCGGCTTAATTCACCTTCATTCATTTCACTTTTTACCTGGCGTGAACTACGGCTTCTCATAAATCACCTCTATCCAGTAATTACACCTCTGCAAATATGAGAGACGGTAATTTAGTATGTTTTCTCAGTCGCAAAGTCCGCTAATTAGTTCAGTCGAGCCGTGGCGGGGGTAGGAAATATTCAGACTGAACTGAAACTGAACAAAAGGCGCAAGGAGAAATATTTTCCGTTATCTTCTTCATAAAAATAACAAGAAAAAAAATGCGCCGAGATTTTACTTTTCCTCGAAATGATTTATTCATGCGAGGCACTTTTTCTTAATTACCTTCGAGGCTGGCATAGCTTTAGAAAAAAAATGCCTAAATTGGAAATTTATGAGGGATGTTAAAAAAAGTGGAAAAAACCCTTAACGATGTTTCTATGGTGAGGTATTACCATAGTGACAAAAAGATTTTCCTTCTGTTGAATTTATTTATTCATAAAGAATCTAATGTTCTAATGTTAGATTTATATATATTATATGTATACAAGCCTCCCCCCTCTCCCGGTGGGTTAGAGGGAAAGACCTTCAACTGTCACAATAAAAATTGGAGCTTGATAAGCGGTCTTGACCCGGGATCGAATCCCAGTCATGTCAAAGTTTTTTATAACTGATAAGAATAGCAAAAATCAACCCCCACTACAGCACCGTGCTAAGGTATGCCTATTATCTCCAATAAAAAACTCTAAAAAAACTTTAGTCTGAATCTGGTAGACAATGTAACTCGTAGAATGATCATTCACCTGTTGACGATAGCAGATCCAAAGCTATTGAAACGTTGTGAGATCAATAATTTCCAGACAATGGAAGTCCAAGGAATCTTCGAAAAACTCTAAAAATATTCTTTACCTCTTCTATCATTCGAGAGCAATCTTCGTGTTCCCCCAAAACCTTTCACATCAGTTCTTCACTTTTTATCTTCATTAATACATTTCTTAACAAGTTTTGTTATTCAACATTTTTTTCAATTTCCTCAATCTCTAGCCTTGAATTCTGCAATTCTTTAGTTACAGTTCTTCTTCATCTCCATTGAGTTAGTCAAAAAAGACCATTTGTATACCTAGTTTCAGTTCTCTTCATTACGGGCATTCAGCCCTTCTCACAGATCTTAAGCTTCTTTTCTTCTTTGGACCCTAATTTCCCGAGTTCCATAGCCCTTCAATTTCCTCTAAAATCTTTCAATTCTTCAGGGATGCTAATCCAAGACTTCTCGTTCTATGCGTAACTCCTCATTTATTGAGGTCTGATCTCCATCCACTACCTCTAACCATTGTTCTTGGTCATTATCCTTTTCTTTATGGATGTTTTTTCTTTCTTATTTCCTGAAGAGTACCTACTTATTTTTGCACAGCTCCATAATTTTCCTATTTACACTTGTATACTCGTCCAGACATTTGCTTCCTCTGAACATCCTCCGTGCTGTTTTATGTTCGTACACGTATAGTTTCTTTGGTGGTTACTACTTTTCGATGGCGAAGGAAACCGTAGGTCGTGTCATTGTTTGGTTTGTTCCTAGTATTATGTTTGTTATTTTCTTAAAAACTTTGAAAAGATAAGAATTACTCAAAGCAGTTCGTCACTTTCTCGGCGTCACCTAGCGACGCCCCTTTGCCGAGCGCTAATTAGTCAATTCAGATGCCATCAAGTCACCCACGTGCTTATTACCAGCTGTTACTAGTCAGCTTCAATCGCTGTCATTAAGCCTTATGTCAAAGCATAGAATTAATATTCAATTCAGAAAACATAGGTCATATCCATGCTTAGATCATTTACCATCTAGATATAGTCAAGCGTACAATCGTGGCAACGCTAGAAAGAGAGGGCAATAGAGACAGTAAGAGGCTATTTCACTTAGTGGGTGGATGGTCGGTGGACGCAGCCAATGAACAACATGCTTTATTGGAAGCAGCTCCCAACCGAGTGAAATAGCCTCTTGCCCTCTCTATTGCCCTCTCTCCCCTTAGTCTTACAACGACATTTGTGCACTGCAAGCTATCTCTAGAAAGTAAATGCTCTAAGTATCCATGTCTTGTGATCATGATCGTTATCGTGAACCAGATCATTGACTCGATTCACTAGTCGATTAAAAGTTTCTTGATATTTTACGGGATTATGTTCAAGGCCCTCAGGATAGTACTTGGACTCTTGGGTGTGTCGACAGAAGGGTCTTGCGATCTTGAAGTCAAAGGGTGGTCGTCTGAAAATGTCAAATGTGATTTTGGCGAAAGGGTAAGAGTTATTTCATCAAAATACAACAGACGACGATAAATGACCTTAATCCAACCAAATCGAGCCTTATGATATTTTGTCCAGATCAACCAGTAGTTCGACGCCCAACTGTCGACATAATCTTGGTTGACGTCTTTTATACGTCTTCTGTGAAGGGGCTTCTCTTTCTATTTGAGCAGCTTCTGATCAGTTGCCTGGTGGTATACCTGAACTTGTTGTTCTGTCAGTCGCAGAGGTGTTGAGTCATCAACCGACATATGACTGTGTAGATCAGAAAATTCTGCGAGTTTCTAAAAATAATTACGCAAATTAGAAATTTGTTGATCACGTAACTAAAAAAAGACAAGTTATTATTATTATTAAATTAAAATTTAGTCATAGCACTTTTTCCGTCTCTAAATTGGTGCTCTTACCAATTCTAATTTTTGTTCCACCTTATCTCTACCTTCTGTTGGTTACGTAAAACTCTCCCAATGTTTCAATCTGACATTTACCAGAAACATTTTTCGTTATCGCGGATCTGATATCACCTCAAAACTCACGTCCACATATATTTATTGTTGAACACAGGCTTTTGATTGATGCATAGTGTGATAATTTTTATTTGATTGCTACAAGAAATTCACCAAATTGGCTCCGACAAAAACGACCACCTATTGTGCTTTGTCAAAGCACACTAAGGAAATTATTTGATTGATTTGATTATTTCGGTCACGGAAACAGCGTTTATAGAGTTATTCGAACCTGCATTTGAAAAACGAGGGCCAAATGAAACTCGCTAGAAAAATATTCGGGTCAAACTTATTTATATACAGAATTTTTTAATTTAATTGCTTTATGTGAGTACAAAAATTAAGCCACAGTTTTCCGTTTTCTATCTCGAAATAGAAAAAAGCTGTGCGTTTATTACTGTACATAAACGGAAAATTGAATTCATTCAATCTTGCTAACGAATATAAAATTAATGAGATACTGTAATTACAAACTTGTGTAAATTAAAAAATATATAGCTGGGGGATTAACAGGTTATTTTAAATTAAATTTTAATTGAATAGTAGGTATCAAATAACCTCTACCAAACACGAAAGCATTATTGACAGTTGATGCTTTTAAAGGATACTTTTAACAAAGTTTTTTTTGAAAGTAGTTTTGCAACTGTATGTGAATGTTTTCGCTTATAGTATGCATAAATAAAGTTTAAGTGCTATTTTTATTTTGATTCGTAATTTGGTTTTTGTATCTTCACGAGAATCTTGGATTATTGCAAGTTGCAAATTTGATTTAAGCAATTTAAACCAATAAATATAAAGCCATTGACAACGAAGTCAGAATAGACTTTGAAACGTTTGGTTTTCCTTCAATATATGTCGTTTTATTTCGATTGTGGTGTTATTGCCTAAAAAACATAAAAGTAATCAAGAATATGCCACAAACAACGTTTAGAAGACAATCCGTTTCTGAAGTTTTTTGGATTATTTCAGCTCTATTTTGGGTTCCATAATAATTATTTGTAAAGTATTTATTTTATAAATATTTCCATTTTAAAGTGAATGGGTTTATTGTCTTTATTCATCAAATACTCAGAAGTTCGAAAAGTATTATTATATATTGAATGCCGCAATGTGTTTTATCGGACTGGAAAATAAAAACTAAACTTGCGAATAAATATACGACAAAAAAATCCAAATAAACAACAATAAAATTATACGTTAGCGTACAGGAAGACACACAGAAACATCTCGATCCACTGTGGGGATAAATAAAGGACTGATGAGAGAAGTTGAAGTTGTGTGGATGGCATCGCAGTGATCATCTGTTCGATATTAGTCATCGTTGTTCATGTAAATATTATGAAGTCGAACGTATTGTGACTTATTTTGATGCGAATAAAGACAATTATTGTCGCTGTCAAAATTGATTAAAAAAACCCACGAACTTTGTAACAATATTGTAATTTTTTGTGTTCCTTAGAAGTAAAGGCTGAGTATTTGCTTTGAATTTATTTCAGTTTACTTTCTCGTTGAGTTTTGTTTGTTACTAAACTTTATTTTCATGTTCAATGCACAAAGAATATCGCTGATTCAACTGTACTATGAAAATGATAGATGTGCTAATATTGCTTCAGCGCATCCCTGGGTGTGGTTTAAGTGACATAGTTGAAAATTATGCGTGAAAGGCTTCTTATTCGAGCTAAAACTCGACAATTTGAGCATTTTTGTCATGGAGCATTACTAGAGATTTTTTTTCCATTATTCTTCCCTCATCTTGATTTTCTTTAAACGCTATATGGAACATGTCTCGTGTGTCATCATGATCGACCCACTCTATATGTCTAGATATCACTGTCAGATTTTTATCTTTGTTATCTATAACACAATTTTCAAATTTGTGGTTACAGTAAAAAACATAAAACTTATTAAATCTAACATAATAAAAATGAAGGAATGCACTTAAATGTCTCAACAACAGTAAATACTTTAATATAGATTCGTTCATATGCATCTTTGTTTGAAAGTACATTCAGAGTCCTGTCGTAAAACCCGTCCAAATCACTGTTTCCCATTACACCAAGGGAACTGTACTTCATTAGATTCCGAATTCAATAATCCCGGGCAAAATCCGATAATAGAAATCCAGAGAACAACTTTAGATTATGTTATTGTCGGAATCGTAAAACGTATTCGAATATACTCGACGTATGAAAGCTTCATAGCGGATATAACATTGTCAGAATTCTCTTAATGAAGAAGTTTCGCTAACAGAGAAACCGAAGACTAACTAATAACTAAGATCCAGAGACTCCGATGTTTCTAACAAAGATCGAATAGGACGAGGAGCGGATTATCGGGATCAGTTTTCCACTAATCACTTGGTGTGATTCGAGAGGAACTCTACTTGGTGTTATAACGAGATTAGTAGCAAAGATTGCGGGGCTTAAAATCCCATAGTGAAAGTTTGGAATTAATAAAATCGCTCACGAGATAGTGTGGGAACATCAGTTTTCCAATACTGCTGCTTATTATTACCGACTTTGAATGAAAAAAATTTTAAATATGATTTTCTCTCGCATTTAGGTATGTTTTCAATTATTTATATCAATCAATTACGATAATCATTTGCAGTGTGTACAAAAAGTGTCCACAATGAATACAACCGAGAAAAATTATCCCCTTAACCTGTGTTTTTAATGTCCATATACACGAGATTATTGATCAAATCAAACTAATTTCTTTGTTTTCTATCACTTACGTTATTCAATTCGTGGCTTGTTTCGACGGCACGTGTCAGTTTCAAACGTATACACATGAGTGACAAAATAGATAATCTAAGCAACTAAACCAATAAAAACAACTAACTAAAGGTATGAACTGAACAAGTCAAAAGCACATTAAGAAATTAAAATTTGAGTACAAAAAGAAATAGAACAGTAATGTTCAAGAGTATCAGGTAAAAAAAAATTTGGAAGTCATTCCAGCATAGAACCTATTACAGGCCGAATATATAAGCTTATAAACTTCTGACCTGTTGTATATATTTTATGTGTCTTTAGCATTAAATAATAATTTTAATAACTGAAATTGTTACTGGCGTTTTCGAATAAGTCTGAGTCCGTATTCTTAACAATTATTGTATTGTTATTTTTTTTAACAAATTGTTCGTGGTATTTTTTCATTTTTGGAAGTATCATGAAATATACCTACAGTATATGATTATGTATAGAACCGTATCCACTGTTTCTCTAACACTTACGCACCCAAATTCGTTCATACATTGCTCCATGTACTTCTCCAATGCATGGATGTTTGTAGGCTTGTTAGCAAACTGTGACATCAACAAACCCCAAAGGGAAAGTCCAAGGGTTTGATCTGGACGGTCAGTTCTGATATCCAAAATGAAAAATTATTTGACCAAGAAATAACTCACGCAGCAACTGTATTGTTTCTTCAATTGTATGGCATGTAGCACAGTCTTGTTGAAACCACATATCCACATCCAAATTTTGCAATTTTGGCCCAAAAACCCCATTCAGCACCATTGACTGTTATCTTACCGTTTACATGTTCGAAAAATATATGTGTCAGTTTTTTGTCGTATTTCGTTGAAATTCTATAACATCTATGAAACATCAACGGCAAATGTGCAACTATATGAAAAAACAAATAAGTTCCTATTGGAGAGAGGTGTCAGACAAGGAGGCATTAATGTTGATTTGCCTTCGATAATATCCTTATTGTTGATGATCTACAAAATGCCGAAGTAATCCAAGTCCATAGAACTTTTACAAGAACCGAAGAAGTTGACCTATAGATAAACAAACGCAAAACAAACTTTATGACGACTTGAAGACTCATCAGAGGTAAGCAGACATAAAAGAGACAAATCAGAATTCAAAATCAAACGATTTATTTAATAGCGGAATACCTGTGAACCTTAAAATGAAAGTACGATCAATGTGTGCTCCCAGTTGTAACATATGGGTCCGAGTTATTAATGCTTACTAAAAACAGCATAAATATCACCGAGGAAAATGGAACTATCATGGAATTAAACTTACTGACCAAAGAACACAGAAATTCGAAGAAGAACGGGGATAGATGATATCATAGAGAAATTGAGATTTGTATACCATCTGACGCGGACAAAAACACTATTAAAGTGGAGACCCCGTAAAAGTAAGAGAATCCAGGCAGACCGCCGATGCATGTGTGGATGACATACGGAGAACGGAATAAAACTGGATTCAGCTTGCGTGATAGTGAAGTAGTTGGAAGCATATGTAGGAGGATTATGTCCTCAGTGGACGAGAGAAGCTGGAAGATGATGAGTCATTTGGACATATCGTATACTCAAATACATTTCCTTTCTTCCCAGAATCGGCCGAAGATCTATTCTAACAGGTCCTCTGGGTCCCCATGATCTAATGAAACTAATGTGCCCATTCGTGGAGTTGGGCTTCGTTGGACTTCTTTGAGCCACTAGTCGCAGTTTATTTGTATTTCTGGAAAGAACGCTTCTTCTGAATTCCTAAGGTGTACCCGGATATTCTAATGGATCAAATATTGTTGGTTTCGTTCATTGAGCTCAACTTGGTGAACTTAACCTAGACGTTGACTGCGATGTCTTTGGGTTGAAAATTACTCTATCAATTCCTATCAAACGTCTTATTTCAGCAAGTTTTCCCATTTTTTTGGGTTTGTCTGCCGTAGACAAAATAGAATTTATCAAAATCTTTATATTGTTCTACACAAATACCTTGGAATAATAATAGAGCTAAACAGGGCCAAAGCCCACTTCAACCTATATATTCTATTTTCGATAGTAGGCAAGTTTGATAGTAGAATCTTTGAGTTTGAACTAGTCCTAATACTACACTTTTTAGTTTCTGGATTTCACTTTGAACTAAACTTTTTACTATTTGAATTACTATTGTATTTTATATTACACGCAATTGATCAATGTCCGATTTCTCCAACAGCATTTGATTGTGCACTACACTATTGAAATTTTTTGACGTTATATTTTCATTATATTTTGTTATTTATAATTGTTCAAAAATGTTATCAGATTTTATTTCTGCAGGAAGTTTCTTTTCATCATGTCGCCCATCGCCTTACATTTCTTGTCTTAATTGAATTTCTTTCTATTTAAAAAATATCCTCTCCATTCTTTCTTTAGATTCTCGGCGATATATCCTTGCACCAGTTGCATTTTCGATACGAATATTCTAGCTGCTTCGGTTCTATCGATAGTTCTCGACCTTCTGTCAGTCATTGGCGCGCCCCTGGTCAATAGCTATAGTGAACTAAATTAGAAATAAAAATTTAGGTAAAGATTTTTGATCAAATAAACGACATATTTTAACCATTTTGATGATGTAATCCACTGCAACAACGTGAGTTAAACTACAAAAAAAATTCAGTTTATTTTTAGCATTCTAATACTCCTTATTTATTTATTTACATCAAATAGACCTTTACTCAATCAGATACAAATAACCTTCCTCCATTTTGTTATATTGAAGAATAATGTTCGACCGACTTCTGTTCGAGACTTATTACTTCAGATTCACGTTGTCAATATTGAGTCTTCCCCATACATTCTAAATCTTATATAAAATTGTAAACATCGTATCTACTCGAAAAGAAAAACCTCTCTATATTCGTTTATTTATTTTCAATATGAATTTCCTTTGCTCGAACGCCTTCGTATAGACGAGGACGGCGTTTTTTCCTTCTTTCATCCGCAAGGCGTCCTCTTTTCCGTTCTCGATTCGTTTAATATTAACGACATCTCGTTGTTTCGTTCTGATATTCCGAAACTCAAAAAATGATTTACATTCAATAAAAGCCATCACATCCTCTTTTTGCTTTGATAGAGAGTGAGGCTCCTTTGGTATCCAACGTCCAATTGTGTGTGACGTTAGCACCTCAATTTTGGAAATTCAGCTGTAAATAGATTGTGCCGTAATGTTCCCGACATGTACTATCATGTGCCCCATTGTAAAAAAATATTTGAATAATAACGTTTTTATGATCAGGTCCTTGTTCCCGCCCTGTCACCGCAATTTTTTAGTTTCAATTTGAATGAAAGTGCTTTTTAATGTGCCCGACATGTACTATCATGTGCCCCATTGTAAAAAAATATTTCCAAAATAACGTTTTTAAGAGCAGACCCTTATTCCCGCCCTGTAAAGTTAGCACCGCAAGTTTTTAGTTTCAACTGGAATGAAACTGCGCCTAATGTGCCCGACATGTACTATCATGTGCCCCATTGTAAAAAATATTTCCAAAATAACGTTTTTAAGAGCAGACCCTTATTCCCGCCCTGTAAAGTTAGCACCGCAAGTTTTTAGTTTCAACTGGAATGAAACTGCGCCTAATGTGCCTGACATGTGCTATCATGTGCTCCATTGTATTTTTTTTTTCAAAAACAACGTTTTTAAGGGCAAGTCCTGGTTCCCGCCCTGTGAAGTTAGCACCCCAAGTTTCTAATTTCAGTTTGAAATGAAATGCACCATAATGTGCCTGACATGTGCTATCATGTGCCGCATTGTAAAAAAAAAACTTGCGCTGCTAACTACACAGGGCGGGAACAAGAACCTGCCCTTAACAACTTTATTTTTGAACTTCACACACATAACGTCCAATTGTGTTCTTGTGCTATACATAAATCCAGTAATGTAGAAAATATACCAATTGGCTTTTACCAGTTACTGTCTAGTCTCTTACACTCTTGTCTTATTGCTTCTATCCTATTTTTTGTGTCTTCATCTTTTTCTGCTCGCATTTGGTATCAACTTCAAAATTTTTATTGGCAGTCTTTTCTCAAACCGTTATACGATTGTCCTCAACAACTTCTTTTAACCTCATAGTAGTCTATACTGCTTGCAGTGGAGTTGGCCGAGATTAGGACTAGGTATATAATATATTTTTCTTGTTGTTTCATTCTTTTGTGTTTCTTTATTTATTCTTTTATTCTCCAAATTTCTGACGCATACACCAACGTCGTCTTGAACATAGTAATGTAAATTCTTCTAGTTTTTTTATTTCTAAGCTCGAACAGTATTTCATTTAGTGACATGATCACTTTTTTACATTGTTTATTCTATAGTTTACTTGTATATCGTGTGTGCCTTCAATACTATAATCTACCCCTAGATTTTTATAGTTCCAATACCTTGTTACGGTTTCCTTATTCCCCAGATGCTTGAGTCCGTAAGCAATCTCCATTTTCCGTATTTCCCCCTCAGTTTGAGTGACATGTATTCTAAATCATCATCGTCAAATTAGGTACATCTTTGTCTCATTCTCTGTTAAGACTGATATTTTATTCCCTAGTGTCACTGCTTAATTCATGCCCTTGTATACGTTTTGGATAGCTTCTGTTAAAGTACGATTAATGTTGGTATTTTAGAGCACTTAACACAATTTTACTATTGCTATCCTATCAATGGACTATTGGTAATTTAGCTTAAGCTTCTTTTCAGGTCTATATATAAACAAGTGTACGAGTCTGTAGATAATAAGCATAAACCAAATAGCAAGTAGTAACAGTAGTGTGGTTATAGAGGAGCTAGCAAATATGAAGGTTTCCTATCTACCAGTCAGTTCACTTGGGGGCAGGCAGTGGTGTCGACCTACGCCTCCATGTGTTTCAGAACGCCAGGTTTCTGGAAAGCTGAGGTGCACGTATCTGTGGAGGTTTCTTCTCTCTTTTATCATGACCAAGAAGATCTAAGTTTCCAATCTGTTCTCGAGAAGATGATATTATTTAACAAATTTGTGAAACAAGTTGTCACAATAGTACTAAGTTTGAGCTGGACAGCTCTCACCAAGGATGTTTTCAATTGTCCTAGTGGTTACTGCACGCTATCTTGTGCTGTTTCCTGCAACTCAGTGACTCTTGTGACAGTCAGATCTAAGGCTAAGGCCAGACTGGCGGGATTTCACACTGCGTTTTCTACGTATGTTTTCGAGTTCTCATATAGTAGGCCACACCAGCAGTTTTTCACGCGCTTGGAATCCAGCTCTGCCCTGACCACACACGCCGGTTGCAGTCATTCGCGTGTCTTCAGTTTGGTCGAGCTCCTTGACGAAATGAATACCGCGTAATTTTCTGTCAGTGGGGCCACTCACCACAGCGTGAAATAACGCCGAAATTGGGACCGATCCTATCTTTCGTGGGCTAACTTAGAAGATTCGCCCGACATCGACCCGTTGGGTGGAAATTCACGCCGTGTCTGGTCACTCCTATTGTTTTTGTGTTTTTCCTGTCGAAACGCGGCGTGAAATTCGGCCAGTCTGGCCGGAGCCTAACACGTGCTACATCGCATCTTCCATGGAGTTGGGGAACGGCAAGATAACGTCCACTCGGGGGCATGATAAACTTATGGAGGACCTAAATACAATCCGGAGATTTATAAAAAGGCCTTTACAAAAATATTATACCTCAGTATTTCCAGTTCGTCAATTACCACTTAATATAAAACAATTATCTAAACTGAAAAATCTGAAAACTCGATGTATTAATGAAGAAAACAATTATTATGAAGAAAATTACCTGTACTATCATGTACTTCCCAATAGACTACAATATTTACGACACCACGTTGCTTCATCCTGCTATTTCGAAATTCAAAAAATAATTTACATTCAATAAAAGCCTTCACATCGTCTTTTTGCTTTGACAAAGAGAGGAGGAAAGATAGCGCCCCGCCGGCATCGAACGTTCAATTGTTTTCCAGTGCTAGTTAACCAGACAATATTTAGCTCACGTTTCCCGCCATTCATCAAGGTAACAATAACAATACTTTCGGGTTTACGTGAGACGTTTGGTTTGTCTGCCGGCCGAACGCCGATGTTGAAATCTTTATTAAGAATATAAAGTTTTCACGACAGCTGCATCTTTACTGGGCGCTCGGACGTTATTTGGAGTGGAAGTGTCTGCTGGAGATACGGTAAGGCGCTATTTTATCGTTGGAAACAATTGGCAATTGAATAGAGAACGGAGATGGATAAAAGAGAACTTTTAGAGCAAAGTAATGTACAGCTTGTACGCGGTAACTGTATTGGATAGCTTTAAAGGGTCGATTATTGTTATTTCTACATGTAGATTTGTAGATTGGTAACTACAGCAAAATAAACATGTTCGAATTTCGGTAGTGAAACCATTGAAAAAACAAGTGAAATGCAGACAGGTGCATGCGCGAGATGAAGACTTACTATTTGGAGTTCACATATGCATTTCTATGAATATCGTTTTAATTGTTTTAAATTATCATGAAAGACATCATTAGTACCCCTGATTAAACACTTCCAGTTGTGGACTAAATTCTGGGTTCAGACCTGGGTCTTGTGAATACTCACATTTAAGGGGAATAAAAAATGACTCCCAGTATTTTCCTAGGGTATGGACACGGTACGTGGATGACATATTTGCTATATTTAGCACTAATCAGTTCAATGTTAATGATTTTGTTATGTATCTTAACAATAGGTTTGCTTCTATTAAATTTACATATGAACATGAACAAAAGGGTACTCTAACATTTTTAGATGTATTAGTTTTAAGAAATGATAGTGATAAGTTGAGAGTTTGATGCATATAGGAAGGATACTAGTACATATAGATATTTACCTAATACGTCTTTTCACTGTCAACAACATAAAATGGCGGGGATTAATTTGCTTGTACATCGGTTGTTGACTTTCCCTCTCAATAAAGAGAGGTTTGAAAATGAAAAGAAAACTGTTAGAGAAATAGCTTCATGTAATGGTTATCCAACAGACATTATAAATAAATTAATTAGGAAGAAACGGCTTCGGTTACGAATGAAAAAAGTGTCAACTTTTCGAAATGAGTCACAAGAACAAAAGTTTGTCTCGGTTCCGTACAGTCGTTATACTAGGGGCTTTAAGAAAGTTTTTAAAGAACTTGGTCTGAAGGCGGTGTATAGAACAACTACAACAGTTCAGAAATTGTTGTGGAATCCTAATGATAAACTTGCTGATTTCGAAAAGTCCAGTATTTATGAAATCAAATGTAATTATTGTGATTTAACGTATTATGGACAGACACGCAGATCTATCAGTACCCGTTGCCCATTTGAAATACGGAAGAGCAGATAAATCTAGTGTTGCACATCATGTTTTAGAACACAACCACTCTGTATCTTCTTTAAAATTAGTTAAACAAGTAAATAATTATAGGGAACTGGACTCTTACGAAAGCATAATGATTTATAAAAATAATAAACTAATGAATTCAGATAAGGGTCCTATTCCATACAGTTCATTGTATAGTTTACTTTCTAAGAATCCATAAAATAAGTATTAAAAATGTCATTACTTAATAATGTAGCGTAAAAGTGGGGAGGTAATTAAAGATTATCCTAATTTACATAATTGTATTATATAAAATCTGCCTCATCTTTGAAATCTGTTATTTAGAATTCAGGTACTTGGCATTTACCCTTTGTACTAATTACTTAACTTTAGTGGTAGGTATAGATTAGAGAAAATTGTAATGTCGATATAGTTTTGTTTACTCCTTGAAGATGACAAGGTAGAGTTGTTGAAACGGCGTTGAGTGTTTAAAATAAAGGTTTGGTGTTAGGGTGCAAAATTGTGTTTTTACATTTGTGACACACCAAAGGCTCCACAGCTTTTCCATGGGAATAATTATTTTAATTCACCTTTAATCGACATGAATGAGGTTTGTGAAATTGTCTTGCCCCTAAAATATTATGGAACATCGAAAGTTTGTAATGTCAGTCGCGAGCTTCTTTCCCAGACTTTCACTGTCACTAATGCTGTTTTCATATAAATCACTCTTAATCAAAGGAAAATGCGTAGCAAAGTAGTCGTCTTTTGAGCCAGTTTATAAGGAAAAAATACGTTATATCGTATGCTTTAGCGATTTAATTTTATGATTAGCTTAATAACAGTTATTAAAACCGACCAATGACAACCCCCATAAAAACTCGTGGCTGACTGCTAGCTAATTTAAATTGACTAATCGTAATACGACATGCCGGCTTGACGTATTTAACCAAGGTACAAAAGTCAAAAGAGGTGCAATTTCTATTAAAATATGTGTCATTAAGCCAGCCTTCTCACAGGAGTTTCGCGAACTGGGGCTCAAACCTAGCGTGCAGGGCTTTGCCTGGAAGACGTCATGTGCCTAACAGTTTGTCAGATTGTACGATATACTATTCTGTGCCTAGGGGCTCGTTATTAGTCGGTTAGGTGGCAATAGTATCATAAAACAACGAAACACAACCGTCAGTAGCATCATTCAATAGTGGATCATGGCGCAGAAAAACATACAAAGTAGCACTAGCACCATCACAGAACATATAGTAACATTGAACCACCGAACATACATTAGCAATGACAGCTGATCAACATAACAAATGTCACCGAGAATAACCATCTCAGCTCCTGGTAAGTAACCCAGGTCGATTAATTTAATGATTTCAACAGGTAACTATTTTTTTATAGTTATGGGACAAAAGTGTTGATATTTTCTTTAGTTCATCATCAAAACCGTTTATTACGTTGCCAAATAGTCAATCCAGACTATCCCTTTGGAGTTTAAGACCCTGTCGTCTTAATGTGAATGGCCGAAGAAATAGTTATGCCTTCGAGATTCATCTCGTCCTGTTGAGTTCACAATTCATTTGATGGACAAACTTAATTTATTCGCTATCAAGAATTTCTCATTCCAAAGATTTCAAATTGGAGACTATTGGGCATAGGCCCGTATAAACTTCAATTAACACAGTAACTAAAAGTAAACGATTATAGGTAGTGGTGCTCATCTTGTGAAAGGACTATGGAACAGTTGAAAATAGACGGAAAATCATCTAGAGCGACGAAGCGTCTCTTTGGAAAATTGCCCCACGATGCTGTAAATACGTATAATATTTTGTATAAATTTGTTTAAATATGGTCATAATTGTTCAATCAACACGTCGCTGCTATGCTCGCTTGGCGACCATCACATGCCTGAGCACATTAGCTTACTTGGTCATAACGTCATGCCAATTTATGTGATGGTCTTGGGTTCGATGCCCCGAGTAGCCACTTTTTTTCCCTAAATGGTTGGGCCGATTGTGAAGAAACTTTGTGTTTGTGTTTGAGAGGATTCAATTTAGAATGTAAACCAGTAGGTGGCGATGTGATCGAGTTGTAGAAAATTTCTACAGAGTTGGGCCAATTTTGATTATACTTACTTTAAAAAGTAATCCGGAAGGTGGCGCTGCTATCGGGTTGTAGAAATACTTAATTTTTTTGCACGATTGGGCGAATTTTAACGAAACTTATTGTGTTTATTTGAGTGGGTTACATTTACACTTTGACCCGGTAGGGGTCGCTGCAATCAGGTTGTAGGAACTTATTAACTTCTAAACGGTTGATATGATTTTATTGAATTTTTTTGTGTTAATGTGAATGAATACCTGCCAGGTTTATATTCACAATTATACCCGGTAAGGTCGCTGCAATCTTGACCTAATTAAAAGATATAATCGTTAACGTATGGTGCCAAAATGTCACTGGGAAGTGAAACATAGAAGCTACAATAATGCGTTTTGTGTGCGATAAATTAAACACTATGATTAACTTGAAAATTGGCCCTTTTATATACGTAAATAGTAAAAATTTCGTAGTTGTTCTGTGACACTTTGTTTAAGTTACAATATTTGCCAGTTACCGAAAAAGGTATAAGAATGAAAATCCCACTGCATCGGTAGCATAATCACCGATCTTTTGGGGAATCGTTTCTGAATTAGTTAAACGTAACTCTCCAATCAAATTGCTTTGTTTAAAGTACCTGCCCTAAACTGCTCCATAAACTCGAGTCCTCCAAGTTCACTTAAGCCTCACGAAATCCAGCATTGATTACAATGCATCCAAAATCAGGCTAAAGCCATTCTCTACCGCTTTGTCGGTAAAAATCTTTCGATTTTACAGCGAGTGCATCCCGATCGTCGAACTTTCTATTGGATATTCGGCCGGAGGGCCCCTAACACTATCGCTATTGCTTGGGACTAATAACGAAACACAAAACACATCCGCAGGGACAATACACCACTTCGTATGCCCCAGTTAAATCAAGCGTAGCTTGTGTGTGTACACGCTGCCCGCATTACCTACTATTTTACAAATTGAATTATCAAGTTGCTCTATCCCGAACGTTAGGTGTGCTAATTTCACCCCCTCATATTGTTTACTTGGAGTTAGAACATCGTGGGAGCGGAATCCGTTTTATGATACTTGGGGTGTTATACAACAGGGACGAGCTATGAGGGTACTGCTTGTAAATCGGTTCGGATAACGATGGTTTATTATGAGGTGGTTTGTAAGTGTAACTAGACTTGTACGGGAGGAATTTGATCGCTCGCGTATTTGGGTGGTATGCCTCTAAATTTTGATATTAATATTTGGAGAGTGCAAATCGATGTGTGGAATAGTTATTTATGAAATAGTATGCTTTAGTTAAAATTCTCAAAACTAGTATTATTTTAAACTGTTTTCTAGTAACATAATACAAGCTATTTTTGTATATGTATATACCATATTTAAATAGTTTGACTGCATAGAGTTTAGGTAGAGAAAGTAGCACTATGGCCTAGGGATAATAACCCAAGAAAATCCAAAAAAAAAGTAGTACATAAATAAGGGAATAACTTCGGCTATAAAATAATGAACACCTGTAATTTTTATTCGGTAATTAGAATGGTTTGGTCGAGAATTATATTTGTTTCGGTAAATAAAACATTTGTGACATCTTTCTGAAATAGAATCACAATTCTCCCTAAATTAGCAAAATAAAGATAAAGAAGCTATGTAAATGGATCTATTATAATAAACTAAAAAGTTATTAATTTCAACACAAAAACTTCACCAAACGGCACTATTAATCCAGTTCTTGTAAATATCAGCATTTTTCTCTACAAATAAACTTTTATGAAGGCTTAGTCTTTAGGGTGTAAACAAAACACAATACAAAAACTACAACTACAGACATTATAAGGGATATGTTTAATTTTAATATTATGATGAAAAACACAATTCTAACAAACAATACCGAAAATTATATTATATTAGTCAAAGTATTCAAATTTTTGAAGACGAAACTGTTACAAAGGATGTCTTTTATATTTCGGGAATAAAGGCAAAAAAGGGAAATTAATCTTCGCCTGGGTTTACTGTTCAGAATAATCTCCATGAAGGTCATTACAATTTTGCATACGCTTCAACACTTTTTTGAATAGCGTTTTCTACTCATTTTGTGGTACCACCAAAACATTCGTTTTCAATGTATCAACCGCTTCTTCGGACGTCGAAAAACGTTGACCTAGTAATTTACAGTACAATACAATGCCTCTAAAGCAAATGTTCAAACCGTCTTCCTTTGACTTCCTTACAATTGTACAACCTTGACTGAAAGCCGTCTCTGACATAGTTCAGCATAGTATTCTTATCTGACGACACTCCGCTATAATTCGTAGGCGTAGTTCGCCCAAATTCTCAGGCTGAGTCATAAAAATTTTGGATTTAACATGTCCCCGCAAAAAAATCTAAAGGGGTCAGATCAGGTGATCGGGCAGGCCATTCTATATGACCTCTTCTTCCAATCCAGGGACCAGGGTATTCCAAATCGAGGAATTGACGGACTGGTGCGGCGTAGTGAGGAGGAGCTCCATCTTGTTGGAAATGCAATTGCTCTTCATGTAGTAGAGAATCATTTTCTAATTATTCTATTATCCATGCATTAATTTTATTTTCCAATATACTGTGATAAATTTCACCATTTAAGTTACCAGGAATAAACAGGGGACCAATTAGATGATTTCCCAAAAACCCGGCCCAAATGTTTAGTTTTACCGGATGTTGACTATAGGCTTCTCGAAATAAATGAGGATTTGTATGGCTCCAAAATCTACAGTTATGTCGGTTAATCTCCCCATGAAGTGAAATAGTGCACTCATCCGGAAAGCAAACATTGTACAAGAATTTCGGGTTTTCGATCATACGCTGGGTCAGAATTTCGCAAAACTGTTGCCTTTGATCCCAGTCATCCTCATTCATTTCATGAAGTATCTTAATTTTGTACGGATGGAATTTGTACTTATGCAAAATTCTAAAAATATTAGTTTTGTTAATACCGGAAGCTGCAGAGATTGCTGGACCAGACTGCGTGTTTGGTATAAGTTGGACATTTTAGCCATAGCCACCCCTTCATCATTTACAATTCCAATGGGACCTTTTTTTTATTCATTACTGAGCCCGTCTCAACAAATTTTAAAATCAACTCTAATATGTTTTGGTTAAAAACCCTTGCAGCAGATCGAGCACAATTTTGATTTCGGTAATAAAGACTTACCAGCTCAACACGTTCTTGCAATGTGTATACCATAATAATCTTTTAAATTTTCAACAAATCAGTAAAGTAATAACTTGACAGATAAATGCACAATGCTTCAAATGATCGAATAAAGGTCAGAACAGATAAACAAACCTGCTGTAAATATCACCAAAAAATAATGTAAAATAAATGAATGTTTATATTTAATGTTTTTCTTGCATTGTGTGTTATTACAGAGTGCGGCAGTATAGTCCGTACAAAGGGCTTTCAAATGATATACGACAACACCTATTTTCCAAATTTCCCCCTCGAAACAAAAATCGACCTGTTTTTTATTGCAATATTTTTGAAAATAACCAAGATATTCAAGGTGGCTCGTTTGAGATAGAATACCCTGTATATTTTATTTTAGGATTTTTAGACTTAAATTGTATTCGTGCTATAATGTCGATCTTTTAACTCCCATATATAATTTATTTTAATTGTTTATTTTTGTGTTATACTTTATTGTAACTTATAAATTCTGTAATAGCCTACTTGTGTGTCATACGCTAAATAAATAAATCACAGAAGATCATACCGAAAGTTACAGGGAAATGGGAAGTACTGCAGATTCCTATGTATTAATTAATAATTCCACTGAACTTCTCATTTCTTCAGAGAGAAATTTAGCCATCCCCACTGATCTTTAACTAAAAAGTAAGTTTTTAAATTTGCAACTTGAATCAAAAAGCTAACAGAATTCACTGAAATTAAAGTAAAGTCTATAAACACGCAAAAATAATAGAAGAAATATCAAAATGATGGAAGGCAAAGAATGAACTTTCAACCATTTAGCTGTTCAAAACATATTTGCTGTAGATGATACCGAAAGTGACAGGCAAATGAGAATTATTTCCGATTGCTACGTATTAATTAATAGTTCCACTGCACTCCTCATTTCCTTAGCGAGAAATATCCCTATCCTCACAGGTCTTTAATTAATATGAAAGTTTTTAAAACACAGAGAACTAAAAGTACATTATACAATTTTTTGATCCGCCCTTAACATTCCAATGTATCTGTCTTCCATCTAAATACACCACAAAAAATTTTTTCGTCCCTGGAATTTCCAAATTATAAAAGCTCCATTACATACAGTCTAAACGTCGTATCACTATCAGCGATGTCTTTTCTTTTATGACAAAATCAAAGTCAATGTAGAACAATACCTTTGTTCATTATTATCCGTCCTAGATCTTTTGATTTTATGCTAGATTGCCCGGAACGGAAAATAGAGAGTATCAAATATCTTCCGGCTGGAAAACGAGAAAACCGTTCCGCCTCCCGTCAGCCGGATGCATTCTTTAATATTTTTGGAGAAACAAATGAACAAAATACGGTCGACAGTGCCGATAAGAACAATTTTGCATGCACGACAGAAGCCCTTGTCGACATCATTTTCCATTATACTTTGTGCTCCTTAGGGAAAACTAGGCAAATTCAAGGAAAAGAAAAGATGCACTCGAAACTCCTTTTTGATGGTTATCTTACCTCTCTCGTGAAAATACGGGGCTCTATTTTGGTTCGCTTTGTATTTATTTTTGTATATCTGTATATACGGCCGTAAACCCGAATATATAAATTCTCGTTTATGCTGAAGTGGCTGCGACATTTTTTTTGGCCATGATGGAATCTCTGTTGACAACTTTTCACGTGCTTATTCGAGATTTGTGGCGTAAAGTGTGTCACCAGATGCTGTGCCAACGAGCTAATTTTCTATGTTTATGTTTTGCTGTTTCCTTCTCTGTATATGATCGATATTATAAGGCATGTCCCAAAATGCCTTTGAAATATTTCAATTTTGCTTAATTATTACGATTTTTTCTGTCAAAATTGAATGATGTAATTAATCTATGTTTAAGCACTTTTTTGGGAAATACCACAATACAAGAAATTAATGTATGTTTGCAGACGTTTCGGGGTCTAGGTCAGACGTAGTTGTCAGTGGCAAAGAAAATATGAAAAAAGGCACAGTTTTCATACTTTCTTTGCTATTGGCAACGGGGTCTGATCTGGCCAATACCCCGAAACGTTTGGAAATTAACAGTAATTTCTCTTATTCTAGTGTTATTTCCCAAAAAAATGCTTAAACTTGTATTAATTATATTATTCAATTTTTTTAAAAAACTGTAATCTTTTTACATACAAACCCCCAGAAGCTAATTTTGATGTATATATACTAAACCATATATATTTTGATGACATTTACATAAATTAGAGTTTTGTTTAATATCCTAAGTAAATTGTTTTCTGAATGATAATTGTGGCATATCTGGTTTTTATTTTTTCTGAGTACTTTAGGAATAACACCACATAAACTTGAAAGTATATTTCAAAAACGTTTCAAGGTCTAAATCAGACCCCGTTTTCAATGGTATTACACAAAATGAACAAGAAATTAAAAAATTAAAAGGATTCGCAATGACAAATATCGTAATCACAATTTGACAGTAATGTTTGACAATAAAACTGATGTAACTAAGGGAATTTACTGCAAATTTGAAATATACAGGGCCGCCCAAAAAATTTTAAAGATCATGTGAAATATAACAAAGTTTTTTTCAAATTGGAAGAATTTGAAAGAGTCATCTTTAGAATTTCATATCCTAAGTATATAGCATGTTTGCGCCTGCCCTCGTAAGGAAATTTGATTCTGGCTTATAAAGATATAAACACATTTATTTATGATGTATTTTTCATTTCAGGATAAATTACCAAGTCGACAAAGGTATCTACGACCTGTTGATCTCGAATGCCAGCTACGATCGCGATAACGGAAAATTCGAATGCAAAGTCAAAGCCGGTGGTTCCGGTACCAGTTTGCACGTGCAAAGGTACATCTTAACCGTGCTGACTGCTCCGCATCAACCTGACATATCACCTAGTTCCCATGTTATAGTCACCGAAGGAAAACGAACTGAGTTGATTTGCTCCAGCATAGGAGGTTCTCCTGATCCACAAGTCAAATGGTATCGGCAAGGTGAGTGAAAATATAAACATTAATCTTCAACTAGGTACTTTTATTACTCATTTAACATTTTTTATTACATTTACATTAATTAAATCTATCTGTACCGTTTAAAAAAAAAGAATTTACAATGAAATCGCACCACATAGAGGAAGTGCATCATCAGACAAAATAGAAACAATTCAAAACATTAGAAACCTGTGAATGCAATGCAAATATATTTAAACCATCAGCGTCAGTTGGATTTTTTTATTAGAATCTTCCTAAATTTTTTGAGTAATTACTTGGCCCCTCACCGTTATGAACTCCAAAAAGCGTGATCCATATCTTTCCTCGCAACCATTTTTGCTCTCTTAGGTCAATCGAGGACAATACGTTGAGTGTATTGTTGATATTTTTAGAATGATATTGGTCTATCAAAACAATCCTAATATAGATCAGATGAGATGTATATTTTCTACATCGACCAAACTGCAGCTGGCTCAATACGTCTTCAAAGTCATTTGACTTTACTTTTATGTTTTTTTGGGGAATAACACCACAATAGAAATAAAACTACGTATATTGCAGGAATACCAAACGTTTGACTTTAGTTTAGTTTAGTTAAGCCAAAACAACAGAGTTTTGCTTCTAACTGAACCAGAGTTGTCCTGTCATTTGTTCTAAATATGCTTCAGCGATTGTTCCAAAATTGTCATAGTTAGTATCACACTTACTAGATATATATGGATAATGGTGATTTTATAAACACATTTGTATTTGCAAACAGATAAAAATATGTGTTATTTCTAGAATCAAGCGAATGTATTGGGATCATTGACAGGAGAGCAGGAGAGTCAATACTGTTGTGAAACAATTTGTATGAAAATAAAAGACTATGTAAATTCCAATGCATAACTAAGGATCTCATCCCAAATTTATCAAGTAGTAAATTGTGGTGGTACCCTCTGACCTGACAGGACACGAAAAGCGAGAAATTTTAGGGAGTTTCTTTGCACTGCCTCCATAGGCTTATGATGAATCTTGTAGGCAGGATGCCAGATAAGATTGCAATAATATAACTTTGAGCGCACGAAGCATATATATAAAGATTTCAGCCCGGATATGTTATTAAAGCTGTTGCAATTTCTCAAAATAAAACCCAACGATCGTAGTGCCGATTATGGAAATATTTTCAGCGAATAAAAATTTATGATCGAAAGATACATCTAGGTCCTTTTTGATAGTGCATCACTCAATAGTCTCATTATTCAACAAATAATAATCAAATAGTATTAGATTCCTCTTTAAAGTATAAGAACATACTTTGCATTTCGCGATGTTCAAAAAGAGTTTGTTTTTGGTACACCATAACATGATCTGATCCAGGTCATGTTGTAGCCATAAGCTATCATTGATCCCTTCGACTTTAAGAAATAATTTCAGATCGTCTGCAAAAAGAAGAGTTTCACATAACAGTATACTTGATAAGTCGTTAATGAATATCAGAAACAATAACGGACCGAGATTGGAACCTTGGGGTACTCCTGAACGAACAGTAAATATGTTTGATTTAATGCGGTTATAGCTAACAAATTGATGGCGGTTACTTAAGTAGGATTTAAATCGATGAACTGGAGAGTTACTGAAACCAAAGACTGATAATTTTTCGATTAATGTGGGGTGATAAAGTTTATCAAAAGCCTTGGTAAAATCGGTATGGATCACATCTACTTGACTTTTGGAGTCAAGCTGTGAACTGGGTGAAAATTGATAAGTAGTGACTGTGAATCTATTTTTCATAAAACCGTGTTGATCCGGAGATATGTGTGTTCTGACAATAAGAAAAATCTGATCATAAATGCACATCTCGAATACTTTAGCAAGGTTAGGAATAATGGCGAAGATATATATATATATATATATATATATATATATATATATATATATATATATATATATTTGTATATATATAATTTGTTATGATGTCTTTGTTACCACTTGACTTGTGCACGGGACAGTTTCCAGCACTCAGGGAATATCCAGTTTTTAGGATTAAGTTTAATATTGAGTATAACGGTGAAGCTAAAACGGTCGAGCAGTCTCTACCCAACAAGCTAGGAATCATGTCATGTCCAGATGTAAGACTATCTTTAAGGCATTTAGAGGACTTGATGATGTCACTTACAGATAAACTTGCTATAGAAACATTAGGCGAGTATATTTTAAGATGAATGAAGGAAAAGTAAATTTTATGGGTTTACATTGCAGTCCACCTATTTTTAATGTAATACCTTAAAAACTTTTGTGCCCAAAAACTTAAGTATGCTCTAATTATGGCAAAGGACATCCATTATATCAGTCTAGAGGGAGCTACTGAAGAATTAAGGAGCTTGGAGACTCTAATCTGAAATGGAAAATTAGAGAGAAGTTGTATTTCGATTGTATGGCGCCATCTGTGAATGGCAGTTCGCATTATTAATTAAAGTAAATGTTTTTTCTTGAAAAATGTTTTAACCAGTGGCAGTTCTATACATAAAATGACTTATTTCGTTAAAAACTCTTACAAAAAGACTAATTTCTAAACACTATGCAAATTTTGTAATTGGAAAACCGCCAGAAGTAACAGTTGCATTTCCAGTGACCCCCGTAATAGTAATCAAATAAGTTGCATAGCTTTTTTAATCAAATTTCGTTTGAGCTTGGAGAACACTGCTCCGAATTATTTAAATTTGTATTAAAATTTCAGCAAGTACCCGAGGTCTGAAAGAGAATTGCATTCGCTTATAATATTCCCGGAACTGAGTGCATTTCCATTACTTTCATAATTAGAAGCAGTGCAACACGAAATTCAGATAATTGAATAAACTGTTGAGAATTTTATATTTATATGATGTGGCAAGTAAATATTTGAGTCCGCTAGTGAAATTAAATGGAGAGGGTTTACTTTATGTAATGACGATTCCGACTGAGCTTATACGGTAAATATGGTGAGTATTAAAGTATTGTCGCTAATTGGCAAATGGTGATCTCTTATATTCGCAACACTCTAGAAGATTAAAAGTGGCACAAAAAAGGCAAGGATTTTTGAAGGTAAAAGGGGGAAACTCAGGCGGAAAGGCTGCAGTGGAATTGGTGTGGAAACTTTGTAATCACTTTAACTGATTAGCAACTTCATCAGTATAAACTTAATTGAGATGATGGGTTTTTCGGCGATATTTGTTTCAATTAAAGTACAAAATATTGGTTCCATTAATTTTTGTTTGATTATTATTAAGATTAATTCTGTTTTTTTATTATTCTTAGTTTTTCTTGAGGTACTCATAGGCGCCTTTATCATTTAAATAAAAAAAATTGAATCGTTTTGTTTAAAATCTAACTCAGCCATGGTCTAATAGGCAATAAAACCATTACGGCTGATATTAAAACTTAATTAAGCAATGTCTTTTTCTTACAAGCCGCTAACTCATTATCCCTGCGTTTGTTTTTTTTAACTTCGCTACCATTAGAACACTTCTGCAACCTCTGACTCTAATTACAATCTTTTAGCCTTCAGAACACCAACCACACCCATAGGCAAACTCTTTGTATTCTTCAAGTTCCAAGTTATTTTCAACTTTCACTCTCACCGACTATTAATAACACAGGTCAACATTTGAACTAAGCGGGAACACGACATGCCTTATAGTGTACTAGGGGTTTTTCGGGTCGCTGATTACGATGAGAGTCGGTTGACCTGCATTACGTCAGGTTCGAGCGCATTTGAAGGTCAAATCGAGAGAGTTTTTGTAGAATTCTCTCGATTTGACCTTCAAATGACCTCTGGGAAAAAGCGCAAGGTCAAACAAACTATGGATTCGAACTCAGAGACCTCAAAAACATAAGCTAGATTTGTTTTAGATGTTTTGGTAGACCTCTCTAGATTGGACCTTCAAATGACCTTGAAATAACCTCTGGGAAAAAGCCCAAGGTCAAACAAACTACGGATTCGGACCCAGAGACCTCAAAAGCATTGGCTTGAATTTTTGCACATTTTTGGTAGAACTCTCGATTTGACCTTCAAATGACCTTCAAGTGAGCTCTGACAAAAAGCGCAGTCAAACAAACTACGGATTCGGACTCAAAGACCTCAAAAACATAAGCAACAGTTTTTTCAGATTTTTTGGTTGAATTCTCTCGATTTGAACTTCAAATGCCGTTGACTCTCACGTGATAAAGGTCAATCGACCCTCTCAGCGTATTCAGCGACCCTAAAAACCCCTTGTACCTTATACGGCATGCCGTGTTCCGGCTTAGATTAAATGTTGACCTGATTATAATCAGAAGAAGCCCTTTTAAATTTGCCTTGCTGCAAACGCATTACTCATAATAAGGGCACTGAATATTCTGTTTAAACAACATGCCATTAGGCCACTAGGGACATTCCTCACACTGCCATTTCTATCTATCAAAAACTTTACTGTAACTCTTACTTTAAAACAACGAGCTAATGTTATTGGTGGCCACTTCACCACATAGCTTTTTACTCGCAGTTTGGATTTCCTATACTATAGTTTTGTCACCAAATGCTTTTTTTTCTACAAATAACCTGAACGACAAAACAATACAATAGCTTTACAATAGTTTCATAATCTCCATTTTTCATAAAATGATGGTACTCAGAAAACTCAGATGTACGTCTGACCACTGCGCAATGTCTAGGATATGACACTGAATGTACTTCACGCATCCTATTGTGCTCAGAATGAACTATTACACTTTTTTTAAAAGTTACAGACATACCTATTTATGTCTAAGACAAGGTCAGATCTTATATCTGAGTCTCAGTGGTCTCCAACAACCAAAGCAGGCCAGTTTTTACTTGAAGTGAAGGCCTTTTAATTCGAAAAATGTGCTTGTCTTTTTGAGTTCACTTATTTTTGTCGTATTTCATATTTTAAAACTTGACATTTTGACGTTGCACATTGTTGTTGGTATTTTTCATATAATAGTTCAGATTCTTGTATTTTTCATTCTTACATCATTATACAGGGTGTTATTGGTAAGAGTGCAAATATTTTAATAACAGTTCAGGTCAAAATGAATAAATAACCCTTACATTTTTTTAAATGAGCTAGAGTTCTCTCAGAAGATATTTCGCTTTCATTTTTACAGTGACAAACAGACAACTTAACATTGGAATGCATGTGAAGCTTCAAATGTAGAAACTAAACAGATTATATAATTAAAATTGGAATTACATAGCAAATTGACTGAAAATATATTACAACTTCGGGTTAGCTAATATGTATTGTATTAAATCATGCAGTTTGATGCAATTTTTGTGTTGAAAATAATAACTTTGAAGTAACTACATGCGTCTAAACGAAAGGTTTGAATTTAATAACCAATATGTTAAATAAGTATTTTTAAATGAAGAATAGCAAAATAGTTTGGTCGACCATCTTTACGTAACCTAACTGTTTTCAAGGAAAACTTTTGTAAATGGAAAAAGGGTGTTTTTTCCAAATAGATCTATCAGCTCTCGGAGTTCATTGATGAGCATCTACCCTCTACCCAAATGTTGAGGAGTATTCTAAATAGTTTATACACAACACAATAAAATAGATATGTGTATCTAATCTCAAACAAATGTCTATGCATATTACTTGTGTTCTAATTTATCCAATCACCTTTAATTGATATTTATAAATAACTTGGTAATTAATTACTGAATCTCATACGACTTCAAGTTAACTGAGGAATGTTTAATGTTGTATAATATTCATAAATTACTTGGTACAACATAAACAATTGTTGACGAAATTAAAACGTTTGCCAAAAAAATGCTAATCAAATCTAATTTCACATTATTCCTTGTGAAAAGGTTTCCCTAAATAATCCCCTTTTCAACAAAAGGCAACTTTTTTCGAAGTTTTCCCCGTCGTTCGTATAGAGTCGACCCTTGTTGTACTCCGTATTCGGCAAGAACGTCCGGAATTTTCTTCCCCGAATTTCATTTTGCAAGTTCAAAGAGCTGTCTCCCAAGACAAAATATCTTATAAGACGCTCCGCAATGTCATAGTAGAAACAGTGAATGGAAATTGTATAAATAGCTGAAGAATATAAGAGGAGAGTACGTTAACTTTACGACTGTTTTCACTCTTATAGGTTTTTGTTTCGACTGGAAGAATGAACGATATTTTTAGAAGCTACTGCTCGACAACATTTTTGCCCTCGTAAACAACATTTGGTCGACTCATGTTGAGTGAATACCAAAACAAATTAGTTGCAAGATGAATGGAAGTGACATCTAAATTTTATCAAGTAGGTTGTGGGTGATGAAACAATTATATGATCAGTCCGTTAGTTAGCGTTTTATAGATTAATTATGTGATTTTCAGTAGAATTTTGTTTAAATGCATTTGATGTTCGAAGTTCGGGCAAAATTGATGAATAAATTCAAGCCACAATAGTTCGTCTCAAATAGTGTACTAAAAAATTTACACTAAAATCCCCAGGATAATTTTGCAGGGAAAGGAAAGAATGAATAACTTATATAATATTTATGTTATGAGTGCTGTGAGTGGTTGGGGGTATCCATACAGCCACAAAGTTGTGTGATTATTGCATGGCCTGACTGTCTCTCGGGATATTTTACAAACAAAACTTAATTGCTAGGAAGTCAGAGGATCTTCATATTTAAAACTTATTGCTTTCAAGCCGACATGTATAATGAGACTAAATCTGAATTTAAATCAACAGAACACGGTGTTCCTCAAGCTTCCGTCCTTGGACCTATACTTTTCATTATTTACATCAATGATTTATCTACTTTTATTCATCCATATAAATCACATACATCTGTCAAGAGTATGTTATATGCTATAGCATACTATGCCTTCATATACTTAAATTACTCACTAGATGGTAAATGTCACCGACATCTATTAGGTTCAAAACACTGACTGTTGTCTTACTGTTTTGTATTACATCCAAGTATTTCACTTTAGAACTTGTTTGGAAAATCAAGATCAACACGAGAAAAATACAGGCAATAGCCATAGGAAGGAGGAGGAAGCCGGACCACCCAACCAGAAGACTTACGGTAGGAGGAAATCACGTCGAATGGAGCCAAGACGTCAAATATCTGGGAATACACATAGACAGGAAACCCACGTGGAAGAAACATATAGGAGAGACAGTGAAGAAATCCAAATCAAGGACCAGCCAACTCAGCGATAGGAAGAAGAAGCTGACTACAACTGAGGACGAAGAGAAACATCTACGAAGCATCAGTGAAGTCAATCATCACATACGGAGCCAGCATCTGGGGACAATCTGCACCAACGCACATCAAGAAATTAGAGGCAGTACAGAACAACGCACTAAGGATGATGACGGGCGCACCATGATACTTGAGGAACAACCAACAAAAGAAGTGACCTAGAGATGATTACAATCAAGGGAGAAATAACGAAGAGAACGTAGAAAACCATAGCAAGGATGAAGCAGCATAGGAACCCACTAAAGAGAGAGGCAACCAACTACGATGAACATGAGAGATACACGATGAAAAGATCACGGTAAGCGCTACTACAAGAGGACGAAACAGTGGTGAAAAGATGAAAGAGAAGAACACTGTGAATAGGATAAGAAATATCAGGGAATGCTATATGATAGATGAGGTAGTGAAATGTCTTAGAGAATTAGCAATATATCAATATAGGAAAAAGAACGTAGGGAATTAAATAGAATTAGAGGGTAGAAGTAAGGAAATTTCTATAATTTTAGCTCTGAAAATAATGTAATGTAGAACTTGTCAATCAAGGAAGCGTATCCTGGTTCAAAACGGCCGTCATACGTTAAATGATATTGCTCTAAATATGTGACTATACATATATGTATTTTTCAGTATATTTCGTAGTTATAACTTTTGGTGTTCTTCCTCCGCTTTATATTTACGATCTGTCTACAAACAACAGAACATCCTATCAAAGTCTACTTGATCGACACGGCTCGAGGCAACTTCCTAAAAGATAGATTTGAATATTAACCAGTAAACTTTTTTGCTGATACGCGGATTTCATTTGAATTTCCCGAACGCCACGGGAACCGAAGTCGAATTTAAAAATAACACTTAGCGAAAACGGGCTAATCCCGAATGCAACTTAAGTGGTGAACGCAAAAATATCAATCTATATGTAAATGACCGTTCAATATTCCGACAGCCCGCCCCAGCACACACAATGTATTCGACTTGTCTCACATAATTTGCCACGCTAACTAAACAGTGGCGAAACAATATTTCCCAGGGATTACTTAGATTCTCACGAATAATTTCTTCAGTTGTTTTCTCTCGCGAGGCAAAGCCGATGCGATTCACATAGAACAAAAGAATTTCGTAAGGCAGACACGGTTCGTGAGAGGGGGGGAAGGACGATCCTCTTTCTCTTGCGCTTGTTTTAAATCCTGAGAACAAGGCTGAATTTTCAGAGAAAATAAATTATAGCCGTGGAATTAAATTGGGACTTGATTAAAATAAGGATTCGTTTTTAGGTAGAACAAAATTCCTGCTTAATATCAGTCGAAAGAGAGAGGAAAAAAATATGAAGTGAACAAAAATAAACAGGAGTGTCGAAGTAATTCGGTTTATTTGTTTTGGGATCTTCTAAATGGCCAACAAAGGAAAGTTCCTTCTGAATTTTAATAATCCGAAGATGGTTGATGAAGGGATAGGTTCCGCTTGATGACACACGTCTCCTAACAAAAACAAATGAATAAATTGTTGTTTTTCCGTTTATATAATTTCGGAAAGTTTAGTCTTCATGTGGATACAAAATGAAGCTTCTGGTAACGCCATCTCTAGTTCAGCTACGGAACTATTTTTTAAATCTAATTTATAAGGTTAAATTATAATGTTAAAAAAAAAATCGAATTCGCAGAAGTTTTCTTGGATTTCTATCATCTTAAAATGGTTTATCTGACAAGGTTTTAATAGCTTTCAATTTGCTATGGTGACCAGTCATGGGTCGCTGGTCATGTTCAATGGGGCCCTTAATCTCTTGATCTGGTCCAATCAGCACCGCTATACCTGTCGGTACATGCGTAGTGGCAGTGGCTAAAGAAACGTTTTGTCGCCACTGTAATTTTTCTGTTATTCCAGTGCTCTTCCTTCTGAATTACCCTGACCTGCTATATTATGGTCTTCGGTCCATGCGTGATTAGCTAACCAAGACTTGGTTAGCTCCGTCCTTTAAGTAACTATGCGATGCTCGTTAACCCTGGTGTCAAGTGGTCGCTTTGTCCCCCCGATGTAGAGATTATCACATTTACATGGTATGCTGTAAATACAGTTATTTGGTATTGCAAGAGTATTCTACTTTGTAGATATTTTTGGCTCTATGAATTAGAAGATTGCTCCTCCTTTTATAGGCGATATAAATGTCTGATGGCATACAAGGTGTAAATATACAGGGTGGTCGTAAATATGGTGCAAGTATATTAGGTGCATCCAATATAAGATGGGTTCCTATTTGAAGTATATGCAGGTAAATCATATAGCTACATAAAATTTTCATCATCTGGTACATTATTAATAAATGATGAATATTTTATTTGAACAACAATGACCAAAAAAAGTATCCTTGAGGAACATCTGTATTAAGTCCACTAAAATCTCGAATATTGCCATTTACCCTAATCCATTGTAAGTAAATAAGTTATGTTAAACATAATTTTGTGCAAAAGCCAATAGCTAAAAGCATAAGCTAAAAGCAAGTAGTTTGAGTAGGAAGCAGATTTATGGAACACTAAAAATGGTATTTATTGAAAACTTGGTTTCCAATCATCTTAGAGGTTTGCAATCGTTGTCATAAGATTGTCTGGCACTACAATTTTTTATGCTGACAGTCTTTAGCCCACTTAGGCATATGATGATAACTTGTTCAGTTTTTTTATGACTTACGGTGAGCTACAGTCCTACGACCGACAGGCAGAAAACTAATTGGCGACATTGACTTAGCATTAGGTGTCCAATCCTTTAGTAATGGATTTCTAATGAGTTTTTGATGAATTAAGGATAATATGAAATAAAATTAAGAATGTAGGTCGTTAATTTGTTATTTAAATCGTGTTCCATTGTTGACTACTTGTGTAATACTCTACTTGAATAGGATATTCGATCAGGGCACTGGTGTTTAATCCTGTCTGTGTGAAAACGGTGTCTCCTGATTGTCCAATGGCACTCGAGAGGATGGTGACTGCGAGTCTCATTGTTTTATAGTTTTATATGTCGCGGGGCGGGATTCAATTGCAGTTGTTTTCATGTTTATAAATACATGTGTCTTCCAGCAAGGCTAGAATGATAGTGGCATGTGTTGACTGTATATTGGTAAGTTGGCAATGTATAACGTGATATGTTGAGAGTAGTATTGTTCTGCGACAGCCAATTTTTCGGTTTGCAACAAACGGCAGTTTTGTGTTCAGAAAGACGAGTGATACAACTGTAGTATTTACAGAACCGCATGAACAAGAAGTTATATAAACTCCTGATGTTTATAGGGGGTCACTGGGACCTTTAGAAAATGGTTTTCCGAATGATTTGTGCAGCTTCCAAAAAGTTATGCTGGCATAGGATCCTTTCAGAGAATTGGTTTCTGATCATTTGTTTGTGTACTGGACCTCATGCTGAAAGACCTCTGGTATGGAATTGGTGAACTCATGCTTTGATTAATGGGCAGTTCCCATGATTGTTGTATTACAACATCTAATGCACCTTTACTTGTTTTAATACTTTCAATTTTTTTGATAATTCGAGAAACTCAGTAAATATTTCTTTTAGGAAACTCCAAGCAAAGTTTGTGATTGTTGATTACGTATTCTTAAAATATCTGATAATCCATTACCTTTATACGGTACATAATTAACTTATTCGGGAAAGAAAAATTAGCTGAGATTTCCATCAAACTATAACGCTTTTTTTTTCTGTAGTAACGCCTCTCCTGTCGGCATTGCTTAATTGCAGCTTTTTCTCCCCCGATGCTTTTGACGTATTTAACGCACTGATTAGAGTGAAGTGATAAGTGTAATAGAAGGTAGAGGGGTTGTGGAAAATACGTGCTTTTAACCGTAAGAGCTCGACTAAGGAAAAGCGGAAGGCAAAATGCTTGACGGTCTCGTGAAAGCCTCTTGTGAAGGTATGTTGGTGAATTTCAAAGAACTTCAAACGGGGAGTGTGTCTTAAATTTTATGGGGCTTCAGAGTTTTTTGAGACTCAAACATCCTTTTGAGAGTAGTTTTCGAAGCGTTAAATCATTTTTTATGACATGAAGCTCATTTTTTGGGTTTTTTTTTTTGGACTATTGATTTTGACTGAAGAGGAATTGTGAAAAGCTTATGATAGACCTGAATGGTTTTTATTGCAAACTCTCCAGCTTGTAAGATAACTTCAAATATTAGCGCACAACCAAATCAAGGGAATATGATTTTGTGTAGAAATTACACTAAGCATTAAACTAATAACTCTAAATTCATTTAACCTGAAAATAAGTTACTGTATTCTAATTAAGACAAGTATCAATATCAATGTTTCGTATTTACATCAAAATTTAAAAAATCAGCAAAATTCAAGCAATCATATCATCTGTCATGGCTATACCAACCAATACTAGAAGACCAGAGTCAGAATACTACAGCTAAGCCACACCCAGTCTATTCTCCCATTGGTTCAGATGCCCTGATATCACCGTTAACTTTCTGGAACTTCTTTCCAAAGCCGTGGATGTCAAAATATCTCCAGGACGTTCAGCTACTATTTTGTGAAGATAAACAGTTTGGTATTTAACTCGATGGTAGCCAATATCATGTAGCAATAATTGTACAAGTTAATCGCAATTCGTTTAAATTCTTGGTTGTTTATTTACGTTTTTACATGGATCACTTTAACTTTGTATCGTGCATGTTATTTTCGTCGAATTGGTATCCTTCTGACCTGCGCCAATTGTTGCGTCAAGGATCACTTTAAACATAAAACTTAAACATTTAAACAAAGTATTATTCGATACTAGGATACTATAATTTTATAAATGTTAATGGCCAAGAAAACAAAATTACTTTTAAAGTCAGCACTTTTCAATGTATTGTCCTTCGTATTCCTTTCACTACATCTACGCATGATATACGATCTATTACATTTTCAGAATCAGAATCAATTATGTTTATAAGTTCTGAAATGCTCTGGTAATCTCGGAAGTTTACACCAGTTAATGAATTATACTTTATGTTCAAGTTTACTCCCTTTACAAGAGAACAGAAATTGAACAAAATTAAATGCATTTTGTGACATAAAATTCAACAGCAAACCGCCAATGACATCTCTTCAGGGGTAGTTCATAGGTATCTTACATGATTTTAACAGCAAATTCGTAGAAATAATTTATTTAAACAATAAAAACTAGCAAAAATATGCCTTTTTTTTGTTTTCAGTTTGTATTGAGGAAAACAATGAAGGAATCGTCATCTTGTCATTGGAAGAGTTATAGATAATCGGAAAACCTTCAAAATGAGTCTTCATGGGGGTATTTTTCACTGAGAAAAGTTGGAAAAATCGGGGAAAATTGACAACGAAGTCAGAATAGACTTTGAAACGTTTGGTTTTCCATCAAAATCGCCGTTTTATTTCAATTGTGGTGTTATTGCCCAAAAAAACATAAAAATAATCAAGAATATGCCACAAACAACGTTTAGAAGACAAACGGGTATTGTGGAATAAATGATTTTTGCAAAATTGCAATTTAAACAATTTCGATGGATATCTTACAAGCTGTATCATATTAACCACGCTCTTTTTATTAGAGTGTTACTTGGAAGTCCCTAAAATGAATTTCAATTTGTCTGTCTTATATTTTCGTTAAAATCCTGTAATGGTGGTTTCAAATGGTTGTGAAAATTGCATTATAGGCATAAGTACGTGAAAGGTGGGGAGCCAACAGCCAAGCTATTTAAGGGGAATTTGCGCAAGCCTGGTTGCTCGCTATTAGGGGCCAAGAGTTATTTAGATGTTGGATTTTTATTGTTTAAATAATTTATTTCTTCGAATTTGCTTTTAAAATCAGGTCTATTGTCTATTAACTATTACTAATGTAATAACATATATTGAATTTTATGTCACTTAAAAATCTCTATTGGCTGGTGTAATTATTATATTTGAATTGAACTTAATATATTATTTATGATAATGGCTACAATAGACTATAAAAAATGGATTGTTAGACCGTAGGGAAATATTGAGATAGAATGATATTTTGAATGGTTTGTGTGTTTATTTCCTGCATTTGTTTCTAGGAAGCAGAATGTTGAAAATGTTCGCTTTTTACACTAATACTTGACAGTTTTCATGCTTTAATCTTGGCAAACAAAAAACTTTTTCTCTGCAAATATTTGCTTCAGCCTCTTTTTCTCTTTGGGATTTTTCCCACGACTAGCAAAAAGTGTGTTTGACTTACAACCTTTTCGAACACGAAAAAAACTAATGTAATAACTTCCGTCGTACTATCTCTCAATCTTTATTAATTTATTTCATAAATTTTCTCCAGAAAATATGGAACTTGTACATCACAGAAACGCTTCACTGTGTACATCATCATTTTTATCGCATATACTTTACGTAAATACATGCATACATAGACGTTTGCTAGAGCCAAAAAAAAAACACATCAACCTTCTACCTTGCTAACTGCGCGTATGTTTTTCGGGGCCCCGCCGCCGTCGAGTCATATATTTAAAAGGCTTTTCAACATTCCGTGAGTCGTTTTCATATGTATGTCAGAAAGAATGTATTTTATGTTGAGTGTTAAGCTTCCCATACCGGGCGTTACCTAACAAAATTGTCTCTATTGGGACGACATTTTACCCTAGCAACCTATAGCATTTCGTCTTTTATTAAAATTTATGGTAGTCGTCAACGTTTTTATGTTTGTATAAAAAGCTATATTGATATGAAATAGCTGAAAAACACGACAGTATTTTTCGTGTTTATACATCAACGGTATCAGTCAATTCATTTTTATTTTAGGCTAAGTTAAAATAGTACGCACTCTATATTTAGGTGAATTATAGCATACTTACGTTTTACAAGTGAGTTACCTTTATGTAATTTGTTTCACAGCATCATTACTTTAAAAACCGGCTCCTAAACCTGTCTAGTGGTCTCTTTAGAATTACTCAAAATTATGTTAAAATGCCATAATTAAAGGTAACGGAAAACGGCTTTTATTGCATATATATTGTGTAAATTTGAATCATGTGTGTCTTTAAATATAAAATTCCTTAATAAAATGAAATTTAGTAAATATCGTGCAGAATTTACATAATTACTACCAGACCCAAAACTTATTCTACATATGAAGATTAATAACACTAACAAAACGAAACTAGTCATCGAGTTCTTGTCGGGAGCTGCTGCCGAGATGTTGGTAGTTGTTGTTTGGAAAAAATAAATTAAAGACATTGTATTTGGGGTTTGGGGGTGTCGCAGAGGTGCACGCCATCTGTTGTTATCTGTTGTATCAGCAATAGAGCCGAATTTCAGCAATTTCAGCTAGCTAGACAGCCTTCCAGAATCCTGCCTGCCAGAATCCAGCCTTCCAGAATCCCGCCTCCTAGAATCTAGCCTGCCAGACCACTTCTCAAGCTGGTAATCATCGTCCGACAGTATATTTCCATAATTTCTTACAAATTATTTAATTTTTATGTCACGCTGTCGCAGTCCGTATCTGTTCTATTCAGTCAATGCCATCCAACGTGCATCTACAAATATCACACCCCCAATTCTAGCATCCAAATAGCCAAATTCTAGCACCCAAATAGCCAAATTCCAACATCAAACTACGACCTAAACACGCGCGCGCACCGGTCATATAATATACCTTTTCAAGAAAATAAATGCTCATGAACCGCATTAGCGCAACTCGCTGGAGACCCGCCTTTGTAATCGGACAAGCCGGGCTCGTCGAAACCCAACCACAGCTGTTTTTCTTTATAATCACCACAACCGACATCAGATGGCGCGCTCCTGGGACACAAGCAACCTACAATACTTCTTTCTAACCACCACAACCAACAACAGATGGCGTGCACCTCTGCGACACCCGCAACCCCCCAATACAATGTCTTTCATTTATTCTTCTTAGTCAAACAACAACTACCAACAGCTGGGCAGCAGCTCCCGATGGGAACTCGATGACTGGGTACCTTGAGAGAGTCACTTCTGATACACAGAGCTCTCTTTGCTCCTCTACTCACGCTGCATATTCAAACTTACTTATACGATCCAAAATTGTCTGCCCTTGGTGTAATATATCGTGGCAACGACAAATACGCCGCTGTACTGAAAAATACGCTCTATGTGTAACGGGCCTTACACAAAGAAGCGATTTATGGTCATTTGAATAAGTTACTCGTCTGTACGACCTTTTCATCCATCTTATCGATTGAACACAAATTACTTGTCAAATGGTTAATTAAGTCAAAAAAATAAAAAACCATTTTAATAAGATATTCTTAAGATATCGATATCACTAATATTTTTACCTGCTAGCTTGATAAGAATACAGTGAGGACGCGTGGGTTGGAACAAATTCATTTAAAATTCAGGTGTTGGTTTTTTGGAACTGCGGTTTTGTGATGGTAAACTCATTTATACACGGTGGGCTAGAAATAAATTGCGACCATCAACTTCATTTTTCAAATGGAAAATTTATGTTTTATTTTATTTTATGTATTTTTTATGTAAAATGTCCTATACCGAAAATTAACAGTTATTTAAAAAAGTATATTTCTTTCTAAAGTTAAGAAAACAACGGTAAAAATAAGGTGTTTGTTGGTTTGAACCCATTTATTTACGTCTGGTTTTTATGATTGTTGGCGGTATTTTAGTCGTATGAATGGAAACCCCTTTTTTTAATGCTGGAGTTTTTAACACTTGTTTATTTCGTCAGAAACTGTATTATGATTTTACTTCAAATAAGTAGTTGTCAAGTGCAGTTGCAAAGTTCCAAAGTATCGTGCGTTTAACTGAAAAGCAGCGAATAGAAATTTTGACGATGGTATGATATGGGGACAGAGCTCGAACATAAGCTGAAGTTTACGAATTGTTTAATATGAAGTACCCGGAGCGGCCTATTTCACGATCGGTAGTTAGTAAAATAGGAAAAAAGTTTTTAGAATTTGGCTACGTAAGAAAGAATTACAAAACCAAACATCTTGCAGAAGTTACACAATTAAATGTTTTGATCGATTTACAAGAAAATCCTCAAAAATCCACTAGACAAATAGCTGCAGAAAAGTCAATAAGTAAATCTTCTGTTCTAAAATGCTTGCATAGAAATAAATGGCACCCATACAAAGTTCATTTAGTTCAGGTACTTACTGAAGATGATTTGGACCGGAGAGTAGAATTTTGGGAAATAATGATGGATAGATGCCATGTCAACCCGCACTTTTCAAGTAAAATAGTTTTTTTCCGACGAGGCAACATTTTGTTTAAATGGTTCAGTAAACAGGCAAAATTTTCGATATTGGGCATCAGAAAACCCACATTGGATTATGGAAAGTCATACACAGTTTTCCAAGAAAGTTAACATGTGGGCCGGAATTGTGGGGACTTCAATTGTGGGTCCTTTTTTATTGAGGGAACACTTAACTCCGAAAAGTATTTAGACCTATTACAAAATGACATAATACCCTGTTTAACTGAACTTTACCCGAATGGTAAAAACCCCAATATACTGGCAGATTCGGTATGGTTTCAACAGGATGGAGCGCCCCCGCACTATTCGCGAACAGTTCGAGATTATCTTGACAATATTTTTCCAAATAGATAGATCGGAAGGAGAGGTAATATCGAATGGCCAACTTGGTCTCCAGGTCTTAGCAGGTTAGATTTTTATTTTAGGGGTTACGAAAATCGAAAGTGTACTTCCATAAACCGGAAGATATCGAGGAATTAAAGAATAGAAAATTCAATGTAGAATTCAAAAATAACATAAAAAACAAATGTTTCCATTTGAAAAAATGAAGTTGATGGTCGCAATTTTTTTGTGCCCCACCCTGTATAAATGAGTTTATCCTCACAAAAACCGCAGTCCAAAAAAAAACCGATGTGTCCGAGCGTTTTTCCAACAGACCAACACCTGAAGTTTAAATGAATTTGTTCCAACCCACTCGTCCTTGCTGTATATATAAACATTCTTGCCCCTACTTGATAACATTCTGTTTCCTGATATTCCTTTGTCACGTCTTTAGAAAGAAGGTTTTAAAATCGTTTCCATGACAATAAATATTCACTTTCTTCCGTGAAATTGCCGAGAAACTTCCAACAAAATAATGACAATACACTAAAGTAGAAAATAATTATTTACATTTCCATATGAAAATACTTACAATACCTTTGCGAAAATAAAACGTATCCGAGTGAAGGTTCCACACTAATTTGCCCATGTAGGCGTTTTCTTTTCAAAGTAACTTTTTCCATTTTTGTGCTGAAGGAAATTTATTTTCCTTGGAGCAACCCACGCAGAGTGAAAGCTTAAAGATTTTTTTTCATCCTCTTTGTAATGTGTGGAGCTGCACACAATGATGAAATGATTTTTATTTATTCTATTCTGTTTTCCATATTTTCACCGATGCTATTCTTTATCACCTGGAAAAGAAATTATAATACTAAAACCCTCTGTGTGTGTGTGCTGTTTGTGAACCTTCGGTTTCGTATCGAATCTGATTATGAGTTTTTTTCCGGTTGTGATTTCAAAAGAAAATTAAGAACGTTCGTTTTTGGCATAAAATTGGTTGTATGGGAAGAGACATTTTAATTACCATTTAATGAAGCGGTATCGAGATAAAAAAAAACAATGAGTTCGCTCATGGGAAATTAATTAAAAAGGCCTTGAACGGTGAACAAAAACAAATGAGTCTTGGAAAAGTAAACGCTGGCAGAAGATGTAAGAGTAAATAACGTAGAGGATTAATTTGAAAATTCTTGGAAAAACATTCGAAATTATTTTGAAAAAAAAGCTTGTTTGATTAACTTTCCGGGATTCTTTGAAAGGTAAAGATATTTTTGGACAAACATTTCTTTCACTTATCCATCTCTTAAAAAAAGTCTTGGACTTTAATATAACTCATCTTAATGTTGAATTTAGTTATCCTGCCTTTCATTATTTGTTGTTCGGTTCAAAGACCTGATTTCTTGTTCAAAGTTCACTTTTGAAATTGTCAGGTGCCAATTTGGCGAAACGTTAGGTTAACTGCTCTTTACAAACTACAAACCAAGATACTGCTACAGTTGTAGATTGAAGTACAGTTTGTGTTTTTAAACTTGTTTGATTGTATCAATTTTGCTGAAGAACAGCAGTTATCTTTTTTAGTTCTAGTGCTTTGTTGTTGTCGTTGGTGATCTCGAAATTGGTTTATTGGCAACTCCCTGTATTAGCAAGGTGTGGTGATGGGAATCTGCATACAGGTATCTATTAGTGTGTGTGAGTTCTGTGTATTCTGTCTTCTGGTAGCGTAGTATGAGCTCTTGGACATCAAGAAAAGCAGCTGTTTGTTCTTTTCAAAGTCTAACGTCAATTGAGTCCTAAGGTGGATACTTTTTAAGGAATTTATGAACCTGAGTAGCTCTTTGCCAAAGGACCATACGGCAAATACATCATCAACATATGCAATCCATAGTTTTGGCTTAAGCCTTAATGACTCTAGTTTTTTTTCTCAAACTTTGTCATGACGAGATTTACTGGTCATAGTGGTGATCTCATTGGTGGTCAGTTTATTTATATATTTGATTATCGAACATAAAATAAGAGCGCTTCAGGCAGTGCCTTGAGAGACCTGCCAGATTTTTATTCTCCAAGCTTTGTTGTTTTGTATTGGTATTCTTGGATGCAAGGACCTTGACATCGAAACTGGCCATGAAATCTTTTGGATGTGTTGATGTTAAGGATTTGAAGGGTTCGGAATTTCTTACAAATAAGTCAGCTTTTTGATTAAATTTTTATAGTGCCGATTTGAAAGCACTGTCTATAGGTCGGAAATGAATGGCGTTTTTTTGTAGTCGGAGTTTTGGGACTTTACATTTTCTCTAAATTTGGTAACTTGAAATAGTAAGATCGGTGTTCTCGAAGCATAGCCTCAGACTGTCGAGGCAATCAAGCAATATTGTATATAAATAATAAATTAATACTGAAATATTTATAGGATTTAATTCAAATTCGGGTATTTCAATCTGCTTATTCCCAAGTCTGCCTAAATTACTTACTTAGTGAACCAACCTGAACTACTATTTATGGCTGTTGATGGTTAGAAAGGGATGTTTATATGATAATGAGAGCATGTAGTAAGTGTTTTGATAGTGATTGGAATGGAAAATAATAAGATCTCGTTAAGTATTATATTCAGTTACTTTAATCAAAAATTGTTTAGTGTCCCAAACCATTGAGATTATATAGGGTGTTTTTTTATAGGGATACAAATTTAAAATGAATTAAAATAATGAATTATTGAGCTTTATCTGGGTAGACCAGCGACTTCAATCAATTGATGAGGTAGCGAACTGTGTGGCATATTGCGCCATTTTGCTAAAACCAAAAACTTTATCACGTAAATACCTTTGAACTGAAGAACGTAACATGTAAAAAGTAAGAGAGGTAAGAGTAGGGATTTTATTTGGCGAATATAGAGGAGTGGAGAAACTACTTTCAACTGGGATTGTACTGACTAAAATTTCGAAAATTTAAATAAGTTGGGAAAGTGGAGAATTATTAAAATGGCAAGTTGTATATGAAAGTATGTATCATAAATATACAATGGTAAATTTGGAAAACCGTGTAGTATCTATTCTTAAAATAAGTTAAATTTAATAATACTGTAATTTCAGTGGATTAAAGACTAACAGACTTTTTTTAAATAAATTATCAACTTTGAAGAAATTTGTGACTAGTTTCGGCAAGAGACTATGCCATTATCAAACAAGAGCGAACTGATGAATGAATTACATATTGTTACAATGTTACAATTTATACACAAACATATACTACGTTTTACTTAAGTATAATGATGGATTATATTTGTAATGACATGAAATTTGGGCAAAACCCATAAAGGTATTATTTTATTACATTTAAAAAAGGTTATTAAAATTCTACAACACACACATACTATAGGTATTATGAATGTTATTTGTGGCATCTTCTAGTTTATTTTAGATTTTCTTGGGAATAATACCACATCAGAGTTCAAACTTGTGTATATTTTAAAACCAAACGTTTCAAAATCCTGTCGGATTTCGTTTTCAATGGATATAAATTTATAAAGTAAAATTGAAATATATGACAATTTATATTTTAAAACCAAACGTTTCAAAATCCTGTCGGATTTCGTTTTCAATGGATATAAATTTATAAAGTAAAATTGAAATATATGACAATTGTCATATATTTCAATTTTACTTTATAAATTTATATCCATTGACATTGACATTGACAATTGTCATATATTTCAATTTTTCTTTATAAATTTATATCCATTGAAAACGAAATCCGACAGGATTTTGAAACGTTTGGTTTTAAAATATACACAAGTTTGAACTCTGATGTGGTATTATTCCCAAGAAAATCTAAAATAAATTATTTGAGTACCTTGTAGAGGACACTTTTTTGCCACTCCAGCTGGTCATTTAAGATTAAATTCTAGAATAAAGGGTCGTTAATACTCTTGAAAATTTCAACTGAATCTAAAATGGAGTTTATAAATTTTCATGTTCGGAATGCAACAGTTTTTACGTATGACAAGCAGAAATTTAACCACCCGCTACGATGAACATTTTCTATAGTTTAGATATAACACAACAAACTCAACATTTGTAAATTACTGCTTATAAACAGTCCATTTATTTCCAAAGTTAACAGTATTAACGACCCTTTATCCTTGAATTTAAACAAATTTAAATTTGAATATATCTTCGAGATATTCAAATAATACCTTTGTTGGTTTTCCTAAAAATTTCAGGCTGTTATACGTTTCTTCACCGTTATTTTTAACTAATAGCTATAGTATGTTTGTGTTGTAAAATTTTAATAAGCTTTTTTGAATGTAATAAAATAATACCTTCCTGGGTTTGTCCCAAATTTCATGTCATTATAAATACTAGTGGTCGCCCAGTGGTCGAAATTCCACCCTATTTCATGAAATTGTAAATGTATATTTTTATAAGAAACAGAGTTGTGGAGAAATCGTAGAAGTAGATGTAATAATCAAAATTGTTCACTCATATTGACAAATATATTGAAATAAATAGAAAATAAAAATGTAATCAAATATCGGTATTCGAAATATTTTTGACAAATGAATGACCCCCCACATTTTTAGCTGGGGCCGCTCCTGGCAGAATATTTGATATAATAATTGGAAGATTGTTCTTTGCAACCTAAAAATTTTTGTCATTTGCGGTTTCAATCCAGTTCAGGAAAATTAAAGAAAAGAAAGGACCAACAACCCTAGGAGACCTTAAATATTTAATACATTCTCTATTGTCCGCCGTTTGACAAATGTTTATGCAGCACCTTCGGGAAGGTTGTGATAATAATATATTAATCAAATAATTAAATTCACATTAAAAACAGAATATTTAATATGCAAGTTACTGCAACGCGTCCGAAAAATCAATACTGATCTTCTTCTACATTGACCATTTTACCACTAAACAATAACAACGCCTGCATGCCACTTCCAGAAGTACATGCGTTAAGTACATAACAGCATCTAACGATATAATTACTCAATGTTTTGAGTTTTGACGGTCTGGCGGCGGCGGCACTGTCAGTTGTTTGGCGTTGACAGTATGGACGTAAATAATGAATTTTTATTATATTTTATTTAATGAATGAACAAATATTATAAATTAATATTAGCATTCTGCACTGAAGGTCGTCATTGTAACAATCTGTAATGCATTCATTAGGACGCTCATGTTTGATAATGGCATAGCATGTTACCGAAACTGGTCACATCAAAGTGAAAATAAAAAGTGATATTAAAACAAAGTTAAATTCTGTTTTTCTTTCATTATGAAAATGATCAAGTATCACAAAGTAACGCTTCCACAATCAATTTAAAAAAAAATGACATCCTAAAAACAGATCAATGTTCAAGGCATGATTTCTTCAAAAATATATATTGTCTATATGCTTCAGATATATTTTTTAGAAGATTTGATTAATAATAGACGTCTAAATAGTGAAATTAACGCCACATATATTTTTATCTCACTAAATAATATTTTCGGAACCCCATTTAAAAAAAATGTTATTTTTTTTGCCTAGTTTGGTATACCTATATGGTTCTTTATAGCCTACTTCCTGCCTTAAACATTACGCTTTAATACGTTTTTATTTTGCTTTAGTAAATCGTTTTAGCAGTTCACATAACAAAACGGGAACCAGTAAATTAACTTAATGGCTGAAATAATACACCTACGACCTGGTTTTCATATCCGAATGGGCCATTACTAGAATCTAATCTCGCGCTGCAATATTACTTGCAATCAGTAATGTTACACTTTTCCCGTTACTAATAGAACTCGGTATGTGCAGCTTCCTGTTTCAAGCCGGCTCGTTTTAAGAAACGATCTCTCGAAATTCAAGTTTTGTCACGTCTCAACAACATCTCTAATATTACCTCTCGAGAGCCGAGAGCTTAATATTCATAAATCATAATCGATTTCCAGAAAACAATAGAACCTGGTTCCGTCATTAATTTCGTTCAACGTTCACATGTTACATCATTTACGTAATGTAAACACAGAACAATAAGTTCAGAATAGAATGCGAAGTGTATGTGTGTGAGCGTGTGTATTAAAGGCACTGTAAATGTACCGTTTTAGCTTGTTTCGAGCACAATAACTAGCCGTAACAATGATGACTTTTTCTTGGTTCGAAAACCGGCGATAGCGACTACTTGTGGGACTTTTTGGTTAATGTCAACAGCAATTCTACCTGCATATGAAATAATACCAGAAAAATAAAACAAAAACAATTCGTATAATGACTTCGACTGAACAAATTATTAAGTAAAAAAAAACATTTCTGTAAAATGAACACAGTGTCTGAGTTTCGACACTTTTGCCGGATATCTCAGTTATTACAAAAGATAAGTAGTTTCTGAATAATTGAGGAGGTAAAAGAACTATTTTGATTGTTCACTTAGGTTATATAATATGTTTGGATGTATTTTGTATGATACAAGGGTCGGCTGAAAAGTAATGCACACTTGCTCATAACGCGAGAATGACATGAAATATCCACAAAATTAAATACTTTAAAATGGCATCATTATTTTTCCACATAATCACCATCTAGCTCCACACAGCGCCCCAACGCTGATCCATTTTTCAAATACATTTCTAAAGAATTCTTTCGCTTGTTTTGGTATGCAACTGCTTACAGCGGCTTTCACTTCTTCATTATTGGCCTATCTGTTTCCCTTATAGTCTCATTTTAAAATAAATTCGTCTCTTTCGCATCTATAACGTTTCAAAAGTTGTTCACAAGCTTCTTTCCGTTGTCCTTTATTTTCTTCCCTAAGCATACGCGGTACCCAGCGTGACCGAAATTTTCGTTAGCCCAACTTTTGAATAATGAAACCAACTCTTTTTTGATATTCCTAATATTGTTGAGTGATTCTGCGATTTTCGACGTGAGAACGATGCTCATCATCGCTGGCAGAAATTGGTCGTCCACTGCTTTGTTCATCGGAAATATTCAACGTACCCGGCTCGGAATTCCTGCGTTTTATGATCCACCTAATCACAGTACTTTTGCCAACCGTCTCAGCTCCATAAACAGCGTAATGTTTTCGGCCCTCAAAACTTCCGGGCAGACTACCCAAAATTAAAAATCAATAGAGATATGATGGAGGATGTCAAGTGGCGTTTTTCACAATACATTTTATAATTTCGTGAAACGGACGATTTCCCAACCTGGAATTTCAGCGCCATCTTTGTTTTTGAGATGCACGATCATTTCTAAATGTTGTTATTTTCAAACATACTTCGCATCGGCGTTACAACAAAACTTAGAGGCAAAATGTGAACTGTTTCTCATACAAAATTGCCAGAGAAGTCAGTGGTGTAAATAGATTTTTTTAGGAGTTGCGGACCACACTTTTTGGAAGTAGAACACCCTGTATATCTTAAAACAGCCAACACCACATTCTATCACGCTTTTCAAAAATATATATCACTAGTTTTTTGTCCTGAGCCCAGTAGATAGGGTATTAGTAAACTGAATGTACTTATACAGAGTGTAAGTATACAGAATACACTGATATCGGATGATATATATGCAGCAGTATACAGGATGTAAGTATACATGATATAAGTGTGGAAAATGTTGATACAAAAGGGTATATATATATATATATATATATATATATATATATATATATATATATATGTATGTATGTATGTATAAGTGGTCTACGTATACAGAGTGAAGTATCTGTACCAGTATATATACGAGGTGTTTTGAGTGTAATTTCTACTGTAATAATATAGTTCAATATGCTACAACTATATTACTAAAAAATTAAAATTGGTTGTTAACAATTATGTAATTTCTTGGATTCTTTTTCAGAATCCGAATTAAATAACGATAAGCGTTTTGAATATAGCAAACTATCTAACGATATTAATGTATAGCAACTCTAGTAGTCATAATTGGTACTAGGTCAGTATGTATGTTTGTATGCTCGAATATCAGGCAAAAACTAGTGTACTGAGTTTGATGAAACTTATGCTTAAAATCGGCTTAAAAACTTTTATTTATTACAATAATAAAGTGTAACTAAAAGAATCGCATTGTTATTTCAAGTAGATACATATAAATTTACACGTCATACGGGGGTGAAACAGCGTTGTTATCAAATTGAAATCAAGTTGAATACAATCCGAATTTAAGCATATGAGTATTTTATTTAAAAAATTAATAAACTGTATTTATGAAGTTTAGGGAATAAATAAATAAATTGAAAAAACAAACTACAACATAAAAAAACAAAAGTAAATTAACAACGAAGCAAAATATAATATTTTTCTTACTTAACTTACCTAATTGTTATTTCAAGTAGATATATATAAATTTACACGTCATACGCGGGTGAAACAGCGTTGTTATCAAATTGACATCAAGTTGAATACAATCCGAATTTAAGCATATGAGTATTTTATTTAAAAAATTAATAAACTGTATTTATGAAGTTTAGGGAATAAATAAATAAATTGAAAAAACAAACTACAACATAAAAAAACAAAAGTAAATTAACAACGAAGCAAAATATAATATTTTTCTTACTTAACTTACCTAATTGTTTTATGTTTATCCAGACATTAACGTCAGAATAAGTATTTGTGCTGCAAAGAATATCATTATTTGCTCTTTTGTTAAGTTATTTGTACGATTTTATGAAGTCGGTTATTGTGCTCTTTAATTTATTTCACAATTATTTAGATATTGCCAAAAATAGGGTATTTTACTTTTAAGCACATTCTTATTCTTGAACCAAACGCGTTTAATAGCGAATAGAAGGCAATAACTTTTTTTCTAGATATTATTCGTAAGAAAGTGTTTCATTAGATTATTTTTCTTGTCTTAATCTCATTGAGAACGGAATCTGATTTTGGACCCTGAAACGTTGGAAATTTTGAAAAAAATAGACTTTTTCGAAAGCCAAAATAAAAACATAAATTCCTAGTAGAGTTGCCTCAATTATCAGTCAAAAGACAGGTTTTCATGTCGAATAAAAATAAGTCTTAAAACAGTACTAACTTAAAACATTTACAAAATTAATCTGTTTCAAAACTGTACTAAAAATTTGAAAATAATTACAAAACAACACAACAGATTAAGCATTTTATGTAGGTAGGTACCTACTGAATACCTAGACACTAAATGACAGCAAAAATCACACTTGTTAAATGTCTTAACACAAAGCAATGAATACGGACAGTATCAAGTGCTTCTAATTTATAAATTAATTACCTATCTAGTATATTTTTCACGTCGATATCAAGCAAATCTATAATCGTGTATTGTTTAACATACAAAAAAGGTTTTTTAATGTGTCGTGTTTTTTTAAATGGATAAACAAATTTATATTAACACACCTGGTATAACTAATATATGTATAATGATTTCATATCACTAAACTAACTATTGAAATCTCGGCTGCCTTTATTGTTCCCTTATCGTCCATTATACCGCAATCTCTAGGGCCACGACCCTTTTGTTCGGCACGTCCCAATCAACAATTTAATTAAAACAAAGTAGGCTTATTATTACAACGATGGCGGGTCCATCTAAAACAATAGCTTGACACATGACACTGATTTGACCGTTTATTCTTTTTTTGTTGTTGCAGATTCCATATATCCCCTGGAAACGGCACTGAAAAACGGCGGTGCCCGTGACCAACCCACCACGGCGACGTTGACCATTACGCCGACAAAAGAGGATGACGATGCAGTTTTTCGGTGCGAAGTCTGGAACAGGGCCCTTCCCGATGACAAAAAATTAATTTCCACCGTCTCGCTCAGCGTTAACTGTAAGTAATTTATCCTTGATTTTGTTGGGGGAAACCCCGGGCGAGAATCTTGGGGGACTTCCTCGGGTAAAGTGACAACAACGAACACCTTTGTAGCTGCGTGTTTGTGTGTGGAGTTTTTCAGGGAATTGTTTGTGAGCTGATGTAATTTTTCAAGGTTAATAGAAATTGATGCGGGGCAGGCTAGACGGAGAATTTCTTTTGCAAGTTAATACGTAGTTTAAAAGGCCCTGTTCAAGGTTTTGTTGGCAATTTGACGGGTGATTAATTATTATTAGGTCGTGTCGTGGGGTAACGTTAGGAAAGAATAATAAACGGTGAGTTAATTAACAGCTCCCCTAAACGTAAATTGTGTAATTTAGATATTTTCGAAGTAAAAATGCGATAAGCTGGCATATAATACAGGGTTAGTACTAAGGTTGCCATTTCTGGATTTCACTAGGTGTTTACTGGTCAATTGACTAACTAGGAAATAAATCGTCGCACAGAAAAATGATAAGACAAAAGTTTTTTGGAGCTTGACATTGGTGTTCAAGTCCCATCTTATTTGTTTTATGATCAAATATGACTCCGACTATTGTTAAATTTCACCTCTGAAACAAGATTGAACAATGGGACTGGTTATGTTTCAAATTAGTGCTTCCCTTAAAGAGTCAAAAGGCTAAAATAATATATTCCTCATTGTTAACCTTTGCCTTTTCCATTTTGTTCATTATAAGTAACATTACCGCAAGTTGTTAATCTTGACGTGGTTTTGACAGTCAGTGCTAACGTCTCATCCGAGATCACCACCAGCATGCTAGGGAAGTTTTCTTCTGTCTTCGATTTGAACACGTTATATCACAGAAACAACTATTATCATGTTTCTATTGTTTTTCCAAATATTTGACCTTAAGATCAATACGCTTTATCATGTGTTTGAACCAATTCTCTCCGTCTGAGCACCAGAAAAGTGTTGATGCCAGTTGTGCCAACCTTTGCTGTAAGTACGAATTTTATTAAACTATATAATTTTTTTCATATTGTTATAACTCGGTGTTGTCATTTGATTGTCTGATATGAATTACAATGAACTGCCACTTGGTAGTGATCACCCATTGTGTTAGCTCCCACATGTTAGCTTCAACCCTACTTCGTTTTCTGCATAAGGCAAACGGCTTACGTTTTGTTCAGCTAAGAATCAAGTATGACTCCTGTCTTCGTGTCAACGTGCCGAATGGTCACCAATCAGTTCCAACCGCTTGTATTATTGCTCCCTTATAGTCCCTTCCGCAGACCATGTACTTAATCCTCCATATAATTTAACCACCTTCTAAACTAACATCGAGAATGGCATCTGGTTAATAACAATAACAATATTGTTTTTCCTGATCACGTTGCCTCATAGCGTATGTGGCAGATTCACATCATCTAGTGTGGTACTAGATTTGGTAGTTATCTTCCAATTTCATGACATGATGTAGGATTTTGTGATACGAGATAACACTATACCAGAATGGAAATGCTTATGAGCAGTGGCACTGCCACTACCTTTCTCCATGCAGTATGTGTTTCCCTTTTATTACTCTGTCAGATACTATACCAAAGATATCACTGTCTCAATGTTTTTAGAATGTTTGAGGCTGGCCAGTTCACCTTGTTACAAAAACTGAAAATTATAAGTACCAGAATGATTAATTTACGTGGCTTGGTACTTACTTCTTACTTATAAACACTCATTTTCTCCAAAATAGAATACATAAAAAGAATCAGAACACGTTGTTAGCGAAATATCGATCTAGGTGAAACCATAATATATCGTAAATTACAGATAATTTGTTTACTTTATCGGAAATGGTTGCTCTTGAAATTTCCTTATATGTAATTCCAAACGTATTATCTAAATATTACGAAAATACTGTAATCTATCATTAAGGGTGTAATCTATAGCAATTTGTCTATGAAAAACACAAGAATAATAGAAGCAGGGCCATTATTTTGAAAGGAAATGGATTTCTGATTCGTGTTCAGAGTTCACTAAAACGTGAACTTTCAGTGAATTAATATTTAATGTATACTGTGAGAGTAACAAGTTTTAATAAGACATAGTAGCATTTTTTTAAATGATCCCTTTAAAAAATGCTACTGTCTTATTAGACTTGTTACTCTTACTCTATATATGTCTGTTTGAATTCTGACAAGAAGTTTGAAAGTGCTAATTGTCTATTTCAATTTAGTAGTTTTGTCATTTGAAGTATCGACAAATTTGGAAAATATTAAATCCAATTTGAGGTTAATTTTTAAATTTTAAATAAAGTACACAAATTATTTGAGAACGATCAAATCTTTTGTTTCAAATGATAGGACAATTGTTTCGGTTTAGTAATGGAAAACAATATCTTGTAAGTGACCACCTGCTATTGTACGACAAGCTTCTAATCTTTTGTCATAACTTTCTGACATAACTGCGGTTCAATTACTTGAAAACATGCAATAATGTTCTCCTTTAGGTCATCAATTATTTATGGATCGTTGGCATAGAACTTTTCTTCTAGCAAAAAATCTAGATGTGTTAGATCGCAAGATCTAGGGGACTAATTAATGTTTCCTCTTCGAGTAATTATTCGATTACCAAATTTCTGTTTCAAAAGATTCATTGTTTCTGTTGCTGAATGACATGTTGCACCACATATTCTGCACATCAATATGCTTCAATTAATGCCACAAAAAGTTTGTAATCATCGTTAGATATTGATCACCATTCATAGTAACAGCATTTCCATTGTCATCTTCAAAAAAGTATACACCAATCACTCCACCAGCCCATAAACCACCAAACAGTTAGTTTTTGTGGATGCATCGGTCTTTCCATTATTTCTCGTGGATTTGCTTCACCCCAGATTCAACAATTTTGCTTGTTAACAAATCCACCCAATTCAAAATGTGCTTCATGATTTTGTTGATAAAATTCACAAGTTTCTGTTGTATGACCTAATTAACGAATTGGCGACGTAAACCAAAGTCTGTTGGCTTTATTTATTTCTTGCGTTATCTGAATCTTGTAAGCCTTTAAATGAAGATTTTTGTCCAAATTGTGCATAAAGTGGTTTTTGGAATGTTCAATTGCTGTGCATGATGACCAATTGATGTTCTTGGTTGTTCAACAACACTAGCAGTAACAGCTGCAATATTTTCTTCTGAACGTCCACTACGATGATATGTTTTGCTTTTTTCATCTTTTACTGAACCAGTTTCCATAAATTTTTGAACAATTTTTCCAATGGTAACATTTGACGGACAATTTTCTCTTCAATATTCTGTACGAAATTTTTAATAATAAACACGCGTTGCTCAATCGTATATCTCTCCATTTTTAATAACCGGAATATTCCTACTTGTCATCTGTCAAATAACATATGATATTCTAGTACAAAAAATATAAATGGTGGTCAATTTAAAAATTAACCTCAAATTGGAACACCCTTTATAGAGTCGCTTAATAACAATGACAAGTATTTGCTTTAACGACCTTAATTTAGCAGTCTTCTGTTTTTTGCTATTTACCAGGGCGTTACTTTCTTCTCATGGCTAAAACTGTAGTTCTATAGTTTCCCTCTAACTTCTGCAAACACCTTCCATGAAATACTAAGGTCTAAATAAGGAGTTAGAATGCAGATTTTTTTAGAAAATATCAAACTGCTTCTGAGCCAATTGGAAATTTTGAGATTATAATTTCCGAGATATTTTATATTCCCCTTTTTGCGATTATAAATTTAATTCCTTAGTATAACTTAAAGTACTCTCCGACAAATAATTCTTATAGACTGTCAGCTGGTGACATGTCAGAAGCGAGATAATCGGAAAATGGAAAACGATTTTTTCCAATGTTGTCTCGCCAATTTCACCTCATTGTGTTCAACAACTTTTCAACCCCCTCAGAGGCAGAAGCAAAAATATGGTGGACCAAAATCTGTCACCAGCTGACGGTCCTTTGACCAGTTTTGTCCCATAGATCTTTAAAAATGAATCATAGGAACATGGTTACATAAAAACTCCGTAAATAATTCGAAAATAATCTGGAGGATGAGACTTACTAGGAACAACAAAAAGAAAATCGAATTTTTCTATTCAAGTTTGCATAGAGATCCTGTCACCTCCCGCTCGGATATCACAGACAGCTAAGTATAAATTCACCTCTGACTTTTCTGAACTCCAGAATAACTTTAATTCAAGCGAAAACTTCCCAACTTTCTGGGTCGTATGAATTATGAAATGGACTTGGACTCACCAGCCGTTCCTTCACACAACAAACTTTCGCGAAGTAGATTTGTTTGAAGACGTCAACAGATAAACGGATCTCCTGCACCCCTCACTTTTCGATGTTAGAGGATATTACGTTGTCGAGGTACGAGAGACATCCCTTGAATGTAAGGAGTCGGAATTTGATGTAAGCGTTGGTTTTCGTCACTTCAACCGAAAACTGATTTACCCAGCGTAATCTCAAATGTGTACCGACTGTAAGCTGGGAAGAAAATCGTATATGGAAAACATTTAAAAAATATATATAACCGACTTCCACCTATAACTAAAAAGCTAAAAATAATTATAACAAAATACAAGTCTAGCAAATAAAGAACACATTCAATGTTGTTAAGTACCTACCCAGGAAGTAAAAAATGTAAGCATTAAAAGATGCTCATTCTGTACAAATTAATTACCTACCAATCTAGTATATTTTTGAAGTCGGTGCCTAGCAAATCTAAAATCCTTCATTGCGTACTTATCTACTACTTCATCAAACTTGATGCCATCCATCCTGTATATACAGCTAAACGGCCTAACCTATATTTCAATCATCATAAAAATGCAACTCCTATCACTTTACTTTGTGATTTTGTTTGCTATAACTAAATATCCTGTGTAGAAACCCACCAAATAGCAATTTAGAGTTTGACAAGTGTTGCCACTGAATTTTCTATTAGGCCGGGAGAATGTGACAACCAAAAGCACCGTCTTCGCAAAATGGAAAATTTTTCATTTAAATAGGTATTTGCCGGGTACACAAACAAAATGATCTTGGTACTCATTGATTTAAGGAGTCGAAAATACTATGCTTTACTACCTATATGCTTGAGATGTACACAGAAAATTTTCAATTTCGCAATTAAAACTTCCAGTGCATAAAATTACCGCACTATTACGTTGGAATTAAAATATTTATGAGGAAATGTCCGTTATGTCATTTCGATGAAATTTTTGATAAGAATTTTGGAATTTTCGGCGATTTTCTGCAAAACTGCAAGTTGCACGTCGCAGAAAAGTATATGAGATCACCTAGGGATCTTCCTTAATAGATTAAAAGTTAAAAAACTATACACACCCATAAGGAATTTTCGAAAAATCGACCAATTTGTTAAGGATATTGGTCGATTTCCATGCACGCATGTGTTCATTCACAAATTTCATCACTTTACCAATAGAATTCTTTTCCCAAATTTGAAGTTTCACCGATCCGGATATATACTCTATTAAACAAGACCATATTCATACAAAACGGTTCACCACAGGAGAAGAACTCAGGTAACATACATACAAAATAGTAAAAAAAATACACGACGAATTGATAACCTCCTCCTTTTTGGAAGTCGGTAAAAAATAGAAAACGTTTGTTTTACGAGGGTAATACAATTAGTATGAAGGTTAGACTGGTGCAGATCTATTTGCAGTAATCTTCTACAACCCCACGCAATATTACTAAGAATCTTACTTCTAATCTTGGCTAGCCTCGTTCAATAATTCAAATTTATAGACAAATAGTAATATCTATGATCCATTTGCAAATGCAGATTCAATCAAAACAATACCCCGTAAATTATAAACAAATCAGAGTCTAGATTAGACCCAGTTTTTCATAGCAATATAGTTTAAAATTAATTTTAATTTTACATTTTAATTTTTTTGAAGTACTGCTGAGAACGGGGTTCCACCTAGACTATGAAGCGTTTGGAATCTTGGAAAGATACAAACTTTTCCATAATTGTGATATAATTATTCCCAAAAAATATATAATTTAATATAAAGTAGATGCCAGAACTAAAGTGTGTGTCAAAAGTTCCTCGACAAAATTTTTTGAATTTTTTCCTGGCGACCTTGGTTGTTTTCTTGACCATGAAGTTTTATTTCGAAACATAATCTTAAAGGTCTGGTAAAGGTCAAAGGCAGTTGTAAAATGAAAAATAACTTTCATTATAGCGGATTCAATATTAACAAAAAAGTTCGCACGCCACTGGTGGTGTAAAAAAATACATCATTATAGACCCAGCACAGTAGCTCTTCGGGAAATTCGTCACTACCAAAGAAGGACCGAACTGTTCATCAGAAAACTGCCAGTCCAACATCTGATAAGGAAATCGCAGACGATTTCAAGACAGATTTAAGATTTCAGAGCTCTGCAGTAATGGCCTTGCAAGAATGTAGCGAAGCTTATCTGGTTGGTCTTTTCTTTTTGGACATACAGTTGGCAAGACGTATACGTGGTGAACGCGCCTAAAAAAATATAATTTTCAAAATTACCCCTAAAAGTTATAATATAATAAATATAAGAAAACTAATCGAACAAATATGTAAAATATATTAACTATATAGTGTTTCTAAGTTATTAAACTCGCTTATTAAGATCTAATAGCACAACAGTGTCATATTAATTTTCAGATTTTTATGTTACCTATAATATTACTTTAATAAAAAATTATAACAATTCAAAGATAACTTTAGTGGTAATTTTTGCCGATAAATTTACCTCCACTGTACATTTTGTGTTTATAATTCCACAATTCCTTATATCATACATACTGTTAACTTTTAATTCAAAAAAGTTTTCTCATCTAGGATCGCAATACCTTATAAATTATTCATATCATCTCCTATTTAAAAACACTTAAAACTTTAATAATGAACCAGATAAATACAAGAAACTATAAATATTTCAGAATGTAAGAAATCTCTACACCTAACCTAAATAATTTTCAGTATAGGAGAATTATGCATCTGGTAAACCATAGAGTAAACCCTCCGGTAAATTCCAAAATATTACATTTGTTTGCAACAAATCACTTTAAGATGCATGACAACTCTCCTGTCTTTAAAGGGTTTTCGCTGAAAATGGATTAAATTACCCCATCGTTTGTCTCACTAGCATTATTATAATGAATTAAACCAAATCTTTCTCACCAACTAAATTCTACACGCATAGTGAATATACTATAAATCCACAGTTAGACAAAAATTGCTGGAAGAAAGCCAAAGTTTTTAGTTTCGAGTGGATTGGCTTGACATTAATTTTGTCTACACTCGTATATACTGTTATTACTCGTTTTAATTTGAAGACCTTCCAGACAAAAATAATATACTCCAAAACAGTTCAGACTACAGGGTAACCAAGAGGTTAAAGAATACTATTAGTTTAGCCAACCCATGAAACTTACATATTTTTATTACAAAAAAGCTCTGTAGTGATTATTTTACTTATACATCGAGCTTTAATTTTTACATGCTACAACGTTTTGTACATTGACCTCTTGCATCGTAGAATAAATGCTGCTTTTACTGATTTGTCTTTAGTATTTATATTTAAAAGTTTACTTTATGTTTACGAACCTTTTCATTGCATAGCAGCAAGTTCTACTACTGACAACTAGATGGCAGTAGTTAATAGACGAATTTGTATTTAGACAAGAACAGTGACAAAAAGACAAAAAAGGGAAAAATTCAACCTACAGAATTGTATTATCATCGGCCCTTGACACATGTGCCAAATTTCAATTTAATTGGACTTCTTTAAGTTGGTGAAAATTACATTGAAAGTTTCCGTTACATAGATAGATACATACGTACAGATCTACCTAATAAAAGCGTATTAAAAAGAGACATAGCTAACCAGATCAAGTCATATCCTCCACGACGAAGCTCGCACATTTAACTTGCACAAAATTAGAATAAATGAGATAAAATGAGGGAAAACACTTTTCCAAGATCGAGAAAACTGATTTTCCAAGGACTCTCTATAGTACGTTCGAACTGAATGCCATCTCCCAGTAATAAGGGGCGAAAATCATAACGGAAAACAGAGAAAACAAATGTAATGTAAGCAAATTCGAAAACAAATTAGTTTATGTTAACTCACATTCGCTGATAAGATGATATTCAATTGTTATCGTTCCATATCATGAAAAATGCCCGCGGGTTGGCGTTTGTTTTTTTTTGTTGCTGTTGCGAAGGCAAACAAAAAAAACCGGTCGCTATCATAAATTGCCGTATCGCATGTTAGAATCTGGATTTTTCAAGTAGCGACCATTTTATGCGTAGAGCCTACATCAATTCGAATTATTTATTGCGCAGATAAGCGGAAAAAGGAATTTCCCCCGGTGAGGAAATGATTATTTACAGCTTGCTTAAACTTATAAATGTCAGAAAGTGAAGCGACGTAGCGAGAGATAAATCTTTGGAGCGCCACCATGTTGCTGTGAATTGATATAAATAGGGAAAATAAGTGGACAATTTTTCTGGTGAGCGGGCTCTAAACGAAATAGGTCAGTAAGTTTATTGCGTGTCATAAAAAGCGCATTTTTCTCACTTTATCGTCTGGGGTTTTATCGAACTGGTTCGAAGAATGCCTGCGTTACTTACGCTTGCAATTTTTCATGAGACCTTCAAAAGTTTTAGAACTGAGTTTTCATCGGCCGATGCTAGTTCGCGTTCCAGATATCGCGAGTAATGGGTATTTAGAACAAAAATTGTTTGCTTAAGTAAACTAGTATCTCAAGCAGAATTTTGTCTCTCACAAATATCACATACCTGCTGGCCAAAACACTTACTACCTGTTACGGAAGAAGTTAGCGAAGTTATAAAAAAAACATGAAACAAAAAATCACAGGGAATTGATGGTAAAGAGGTAACAGTAAAAAGTATTGCTGAATAAATAGCTAAAACATTGACTTCTCTTCAGTAGAATACTTGAACTTGGACACTATTCTTCCTCCTTTAAAGTCATTAATCACCGTTTAAAAAAGGGTTCAACAATACAAATCACAAATTACAGATCTACTACAACAATTCGTAATTTTGGTAAAATATTTGAAAAAACTTTGAGAGGGAATGTCCTCTTGCGATGCCATTGGCGCACTTATCTCTCAAGTGTATGAAAAACTTGACAACGGAAACCTTGTTTGACCCTGTTTTTGGACCTTGCGAAAGCTTTCGGTGGATCATGGTCCCTTGAGACATTAGCTCTCTATTGTATTCGTGGCAAAGCAAATGATTAACTTAAAAGTTATCTCGATAAAAGAATAAAATATATTGAAATAAATAAAGTTCATAGTGGCACAAAACGAACGACATTTGGGGTACCTCGAGGCATGATGTTGGGACTGTTGTTATTATTTATAACTAACAAAAAAAGATAATACAAATAACAGATATACTTCATTACTATATATAGAGGGACTATCAAACCAATTATCAAGTTACTTTAGAAAATATAATATCACATCAAGTGATAAAGGCTATAATTTATTGTCCAAACATTTCAATAATCTTAAAACAGAAACCCCTAATAACAAAAAAAGTAACATCATATATGAAATTCCATGTAATGACTGTGAAGCCACATATATTGGACAAACATCTCAGGTTCTAGAAAACAGATTAAAAGGTCATCAATATAATAAAAAAATAAAACAGCCCTAACTAACCACGAAACATCAATAAATCATAAATTTTATTATAAAAACGCAAAAATCCTTACAACAGAAACTAATTTAAAAAGAGAGAGTTTTTAGTAATGATTAATATTCACAAAAGCAGTACTGCTATAAATGACAAAAAAGACGTAAATAAATGAAGTAAAATCTACACCTCCATTCTTTAATTTAGTCTACACCCATGGATATTAACACGGTCTGACCTGACAGCACACCACACTGTATGGGGTACATACGAGAAGAATAAACTCAATAAAAAATCATTGTACAAGTCCCAGATGTATAACCGACACTTAAAATTGAAATAAATTGACTTTTGCAAGTAAACATTTAGTATAACCTGGAAATCATCCCTCAAATCTATTAAAATAATAAACAGGTCATTTTGGATTAGTTTCTATCGTTGTCTCTGAAAGGACACACAATATTAGTTTTTAGTGTTGTGTCAAGTTTTAAAAAAATGTAAAATGTTTAGGAGAAAAAATTGTGACTTTACAAGTAATACAAGTCAAAATTATTAGTCTATAATTTTTTAAATGTATCAATAATGTTAACAGTTTTAGAATAGATTTGAAAAAGGCCAAAAAACATGGCCGAAACGTCATTATTAAAACATATGAAATAACCACAGTCTTATCAGCCTACTCGAAGAACGAATTGGGGAACGCTTATACGTTTTGCAGATGACATTACTGTTTTATATCAACGTTAACATTTTCCTATATGACATCAATCGAAAAATTATTTTTCTTGAACAAGGTAGTTAGAATAAAAAAATCGGGAAAATAATAACAGTATCTTAAAATTCAACATTGTCACAAAAACTGCGTCCGTTGATTGATGGAAAAAAACTTATCCAAATGTTACCAAGTTCTGTGGTCGTACCAATTGTTTTGTGTTATTCTTATATATTACTAAATGTGTGGTAAATTAAACATATTTAGTAATGTCGTAAACTTCAGTAGTGTATAAAATGAAATTATATCCTTTTTATATTTTGTTTGTTAAAACATACAAATCGTACACACGAAATGCTATTCTAAGAGCTGTTTTTCTGTGATACTTTATCATGCTAATCAAATTAAACTAGTTCACAGGCTAAATATTCAAATCTTTGTTACCATATATTTAGTTTATAGTTCATTTCAGACTATATTCATTTTTTATTGCTTTACATCATTTAGCATGATTTTAGTTTTTTTAGTCTACATTTGATAGCGCCAAACTAGTCATGTAATTTGTGAACAAACAGTATATTTATAATTAATTGATGTATATTTCACTTTCTATATCAGTTACGTCATTTTAATTATACGTTACTTCTAACTTACAGTTTATATAATTCAAAGGAATGTTTCAGATCCATAAACATAGTTAACAAGAGTAAAAATCAATTCGTCAACGTAATACAAGTTATTAAAATATATCCATTATCTATTGTTAGTCAATACATGTAGTACTGTTAAAATTTCACCAAAAATGACAAATTATAAATTACCTTCTTCATTCCTTTGTACGCAAGACAATATATATGTAATATATATTGCTTCTGGTTAGGGAACCTTCATCAGTTGCGCTTCCCACAATTGAATGTCCTCTCCAACACTTCTTTAAGTATTTTATACATTTCGTTAAATTTGAAGACGCGAGATTTAAGATCGATGGATTGTCTTCGATGGCACATTCCATAGAATATTCAAAAAAATGTATGAATTAGATGTTGCGGTTTTAGTTCAATGCTGGTTCAATGCAAGTATATAGCGGTCGTTACGAACGAAGCTAATAACTCGCGGATTCGTAACACAATAACAACAAAAAGCGGCGTCTCTTCAGACGGAATCAAAAAAAGCGTCCGAATAGTTCGGAGCACAATACACGAACCTCCCAAGCGTCCTAATAGCTAGGGATCCGAAACACGAATGTCAATACTGTCTATATTTTACACGCAAAAAAGCATTAGCGCGACGGAAGGTTTTAGAAAAGGTGCAGAGAAGTTTAAAAATCAATGAAGTAATTCAATCAAATTGAAAACAATACACTAAACAAATTGCGGGAACGCACCAATCGACATCTAGGATTTTCGAGAAAAATAGCACAGGTTACTTCACCTGTCAGAGATAATGACACCTCGAAGAGAGTATTCAATATCTCTGACAGGTGAAGTAACCTGAAAAATTTTTATCGTGACATTCTGTCCTAGGAGTTAAGGGAGAACAGCGATTACACGGTTAGGCTCCAGATTCGGAACCTCTGTGTGCTAATACTCTCGAAAATCCTACGTCGGTCTTACATCTCGCGTCTTCAAATTATTAATTAATGATTTTTGTTGTATAAAAGTTATTTAGTAACAAGAAAATTAACAGAATTGTTTTAATGTCAGTTTGTTTTTAATTTTTTTCCATTGAAGTTCGCCGTCAAGATGATCGTGAGCACTTATGTTAAACTTATTATATGATTCTGTTTATTCTAATAAATTGTCTATCACAATGTAATTGAGATGACTAATTCGAATATGAACTATTTCCCAGATGTTAAACAACCCTGTTCCTAATGCATTTGCAAAAAAAATGTTTAAAATGTTTTAAGAATACTGTTTTCATGTAATATGGTGTCTATATATTCTTAAAAAACCGTAAGTATTCTAAGTAATCCAAGTACTTGTTTGTAATTCATTATAAATTTAGAAATTATCCCCACATAACAGCTACATGCATTTTGCTGACACCCAAGTTTTTTCTGATTGCGTTTATATGTTTCAAATACGGATAATTATTTATATGACCCCAAAGTACAGAACTAAAACGGTTTCAACAGTAGATGTAGTAGTAAAAATAAATAATTTTGCCAAAAAGGCTCTCTGTTAAAATTGAAGCTGGCTGTATTATTCAATTAACCCGTTCTTATAATTTAAAAAAGAATATTACTTAGTAACAGTTTGGAAGTTTTATGGCTGGAGCTGTTTTTGTGGATTCTTTTGACTAATAATATATGCTTTAGCCTCTGAATACCATGTTTTTTTAGCAAGAGTGATTTTCTGGAAGAGTATCTTTATTCTGAGTATGAAATAGAATTGAGATGCGAATTTCCGGTAGCTTAATTGTTTGCCGAAGTTTTACGATGACCAAATAGATATTATTTTGGCTGAAAGGTGTTGAAACTAATACAAATTATACCAGCAAATATTTCGAACCGTTGTTTCTTCTCAAGATGAATTACTTAATTCAGAATTGTTTTGTTTTCAAGTCAAAAATAAGGTTATGATGGTAGGCTCGGTCTTTGTAAGATTCGCTTTATTGTCATAGAAGTGTGGGGGGGGGTCAAGCCAACTCACCAGGCTTTGTAAGTTTTTACGTAGTTATTTTGAACGTTCATTTGGGATTTTCACTATGTGCGTGGATTTTTACGATGATTAAGAACCCGATTAAAAAATATGAGTCGTTAAAAATAGTTTTGAATGAGTTTCTATTTTTTCCATTGTGGTAATAATAATTAAAGAAGAACCAACGAGATTTATTTTTATAATATTTTGTACATGAGCCGTCCCTGAAAGGTGAGTTGAATTCGTTATAAAGTGAATCATGGCAAATAGTTGTAACATTTTAATACTACCAACTCTTATTGTGGAGTTAAAGCAGAAAATTTGACTATCGATCTATGCTATAAAATTTCACTGCATATTTTTTAAATGGTTGCAGTATGATATACTGAACGTACTTCATATTTCTGGCTCTACATTACATATGGTGTAAAAACACAGCTTTGCACCCTAACACCAAACCTTTATTTTAAACACTCAACGCCGTTTCAACAGCTCTAAGTTGTCATCATGAAGGAGTAAAACAAAACAACCAAGTTTGGTTTACTCCTTGACCAACCAAGTTTGGTTTACTCCTTGATGATGACAACTTAGAGTTATTTAAACGGCGTTGAGTGTTTAAAATAAAGGTTTGGTGTTAGGGTGCAAAACTGTGTTTTTACATTTGTGACACACCAAAAGTTCCACAGCATTTCCACTATATTATACTCTGAAGGTTTTATTGAGATATAACCGTCCTCAGATTTAGTACGGTGTTTATTGTTTTGGATCCCTGGATGAATAATTAATTAGACATAAACTGTATAATTAAGTCTGATATAAAAAACTGGGAATGTCAATTGTACAAGATAGGGTTAATTTGTCTACAACTTTTACCAATAATCGAGTCACTGAATGTATTATTGTTAAAGAAGAGACAAGAAAAGTTATTGAGTGACATGTGATTAGGGGAAACCTAGTATTCTTATGATTTTGAATCTACAGAAATTCTTCTTTTTTTAGCTCTAGCCCCACATATTGTGACCATGCACAAAACAGAATAATTGAATTTCAATTTCTGAATTATTTCACAGCGTTTCGCTGATTTCGTGCAAGAATTAGTTAGCGCTTCAGACCGCAAACGTTTTTCTTACTTCTAAGTGATTTTTGATGAAAGCTGCAGAGAATTTTTTGATCTCGCATTAACGTATCGTCGTGCTTCGCCGGCCGCAATCATCTATTTTTAATTCGAAAATTATTGATGATCGTAGGATTCCTCACAACTCCAAATAACCGAATGAATTGGCTTGTTAGTTTTATTTAGGGACCGCCGTGTGTTTAATATTCTGGGGAGTATCAAATTAATGGGCGATTTGGCATACGTCCAGGAATTATTAAATGGAGATGTATCGAGAAACGAATGGCCCAACTTAAAGGATTACACCACAAAGATAGATATTCGTGTGATTTATTGCGGGCTCGAGGTCTGATATTTACAAGCTCCAACACATATGATTTGTTTTCCGCCAATAAATATTTGGAAAGCAGAAACAGCCATAATCTGTTTAACTTATTAGTTCATATTAAAAGAAAACGGTCAGTGAAAACTTTGACGTTTGTTGATATAATAAAGTTTGATCGTTATTGTGATATTAATGAACTGGCTTAGAACTAAATATAAGCTGCTGTTTCGGTTTATTTTTGGATGTAACCATGCATCATAGATTTGTTTGAAATTTCTCTGGCTCAGTATATCGTAGCAAACGTCTTCAATTTCGGGAAGTTAATCTGCTCCTCATTTATAACAAAGTTTCAGTAACACAAATTCCCAAATAGATTTTCATCAATCATTATAGATTTATGAAAAACTACTATTTCACTTTTTCAGCCAGTGGGTTTATATTCGATTTTTTATTTATTCCATTTTTTCTAGTTCTTTCTATCTTCCTCAATCACAGTTATTTTCCTCTATTATTTTTTTTATTTGATTTAAGCTTCTTTTTCATTTTCTACTTCTGCTCTCTTTGTTTTCATTTGTGATTTTTACTTCAACCCATGTCGTTTTTCCAACTATTGCATTTTGATTATTGGTAATCCTACTTTATTAGATATACAAATTTTTACATCATTTTCTATTTTTATTGCCTAATACTGTTTTATTACCCATGTTGAGTTGAGGTGTATAGAGCAACTACAACACTACAGAAATTGTTGGGCAATCCTAAAGATGAACTTGCTGATTTCGAGAAGTCGGGTATTTATGAAATCAAATGTAACGATTGCGATTTAAAGTATTATGGCCAGACACGCAGATTTATCAGTACCCGTTTCACAGAGCATATTGCCCATTTGAAATACGGAAGAGCGGATAAATCTAGTGTTGCACATCATGTTTTAGAACACAACCACTCTGTAGATTTAACTTCTTCAAAATTAGTTAAAGTAAATAATTTTAGGGAAGTGGACTCTTAACAAAGCATAATGGTTTATAAAAACAATAAACTAATAAATATACAGCCCGTTGTATAGTTTACTATCTAAGAATCCATAAAATAGCTATTAAGAATGTCATTACTTTATAATTTAGGGCAAAAGTACCAGTCTGACAGTAGAAAGTTGAGTCATTGACTGAATTTCTTCTTTCTTGACTAGAAACAATATATTGTCTTGCGTTCAATATATTCTAGAATATCGAAAATATAGTATGATATCTGCTTTGATAGGTTCTAGTTAACATACGAATTATATCGAGTTATTTCTATTCTAGTAATCACAGGGAAACATCGTTATATACAGCCGGCCTCCAGTTAAAGGAACTCTATAACCTAGTTCTTCCTGAAATTCCTAGATGTCGATATTCATTTCGCGTTAAAACATCTTTAGTTATTTTTTACCGACTGTTATCTAAGAACAGCTGCAAAATAGCTGATCATTTGACCATGGAAACTAACAAAAATATCTGTTATAGCTGTCAACAATTATTGCTCGTTCATAAAAAACTTCTTAATTCATACGTTTCTTATGACAGCTGTTATTAATTAGAATTCACAAAGTAATTGCTCAGAGGAATAAATAACTTTATCTCCATATAGCATTGCATACAGACAGTAAATACAAAGCTGTATCCGTATAAACACATGCAGGTTTAATGAAACCGCGGTTTTATAGCTTGACATCCAGTAACGGATTCTAACAATAAATTATCAACAACAAATCTGTTCTGGTCTGCGCCCAAATTAGGCAGGGTTTGTGGATGTTCAATTATTAGCGAAATTTAATTATTATTGAATATTTAATGAAGTTTATGTTTCGTGTAATTGAACCGAATAGCTGCTTTGTATCTTATGTACAGTACGTTCAGTTATAATCGTTTCTCTTGCAATATTAATGTTTCGCAGTTATCGTGAGAATCTATTTTTGAAATAAATGTTGAATAAATGTTGAGCATATTTAAATAATTCTTGATGGTCGTTGGCTTTCTGTAATATCGGAAATATTATGCAGCAATATTGGCATAATAGTTTCACTTATGTTGAGTTTGGATTCTCTATTGACAATTTATTCTAGACTTAAGAAAGATATGCAAATGCATGCATTTATATTTCTGTGGAAACGTTATTTTCAATATTTATTATAATTTCTTTATGATTTCAGAATAATTGTTGAAAAAGTTAAAGTGTCTTGCAGTGATCAGAACGTATGATTGTTTTGATTATCTTGCTCTGCCTGCTAAAGTTATTATGGAAGTCTCGAATAATTCGATTTGTGAATCTGAATCTCTTACCTACTTTCTTAACAAACACTGCCCTTCATTCTTCAACAGTATTCTAGTCTTGTTAAATGGATTACAAATCATTGAGTAGCAAAAAACAATACCACTACTACAAACAAAAATAGTCCTTATATATAGCTTATTCAGAGACACTGAAATCGTCTGGTAGAAAGGATTTATCTCCTTACCTGTTCTACTGTATCTTCATTCTGTTGCTTCTTGACAGATCTTGATTGTTCTGTGGCTTTTGTTAAACATACATTCGTATAATTTGTTCGGGTCCACAAACGAGGGCCTTCATGATAGTAGCAACATTTTGACCAAATGGATCACTCATTCTGTTTCCTGGGCTCTCATCCACCAGTTTGGAATGATCTTTTTCTTACCAGATGTAACAAAACGTTTAATCGTAATCGAATAGCAAGTTTTCATCTAGCATTTTTAGTAAATTAGTTTCCAGTTGCTAACGAAAAACAAAGCGGTGAATCAGAGAAAATCAAAACAATCCTCCTCGCTATATTCATAGCAATGAGAGTGAAGAGCTTTATAACAGACTGAGCAAAATCGAGAATCTTTTCATAAGAAAAAGTCGTTATTATAGATGATTCGGCTGTTTCCGGATTTGGACCGCGTCATTTATTCGGATTAACCAGCATATCAACAAAGTTTTCCGACGTTTGGCCCACACTTATGAGGGGCTTTTTCAAGGATGAGAAAAATAAAAAAATATTACTTATCTTGCGGTGACTCCATTCATTTAGTCTTTTACTCACAAACACACTTTGAAACTTCAACTTGTCACACTAACCACAAATTGTAAATGACTAATAGGTACTTTGGATCTAACCAACAAAGAAATAATAATTGACCTCCGATAATTACAGGTAAATAAGGGTAGGAGACACTTATGGGATTATTTTGGATTGTTTTATGGTTTTGATGATATTTTGTATACGTTTCTGGAATTTTATTAGTAGGTAATGTAAGTGATTTATTTTGTTGATGAGATTTCTGTTGAAATATTGATGCAGGGTTGCCAGATGGGCGAAAGTTCAAAACCTTTGTTTCTGTTGAAATTCTTGGGATTTTTTTCGATTTCAACGGCCTCACGGAATTTTCTGGTGAAGTAATACTGAGATTTGGCCACGACACAGAAGCTGTCGATGAGGATTTGGTGGCCCGGTTCGTGATGATGTTCAGCTACAGCAGAGTTTGAAAGCAGGCCCGTTTTCAAACAACGTTTGTGCTCATTTGGACATAGATGAGTGTTTATAGATCGACCTGTTTCACCGATGTATACTGCCCCACACGAGCATGGAATGGAATACACACCCTAGGCTGAAAGAGGATTTTGTTTATTCTTTGGAGAGTGTAATATTTGTGAGATTTTGGATAGTGGTTTGTTTTCACCTTATGGAGAAGCTTCCCAATATTATCCGTGACCTTGCTGATATATGGCAAATATGCTACTGATTTACTAGGTAACAATTCTTTCTTAGGAAGGGGTCTTTGGTGGCGACCTGAAATTTCCGGGGGCCAATTATTATTTCTTCGTTGGATAGATCCAAAGTACTTATTAGTCATTTACAATTTGTGCGTCAGTGTGAAAAGTTGAAGTTTCAAAGTGTGTTTGTGAGAAAAAGACTAAATGAATGGAGTCGCCGCAAGGTAAGTAACATTTGTTTTGTTTTTCTCATCCTTGAAAAAGCCCCTCATAAGTGTGGGCGAAACGTCGGAAAACTCTGTTTATATGCTGGTTAATTGGAAAAAAATGAGGCGGTCCAAATCCGGAAAAAGCAGAATCAGCTATGACTGGCCTCGAAAACCTACCCTCTCATTTGTGCTCATAGAACTGACAATACAGAAAGACAACGAGCAGGTGAAATATCAGATTTCACAAACCATTTAACAGTCAAAAATTAGTTTTTTATTATTATTATTTATTAGTTCTTATATTGTTAGTAACATATTTGTTTCTTTTAACGTATTTTCCTTAAGTGTTCTTCTGATAGTTCCACAATTTCTTGGTAAGTAACTCGGTATGGATTTTATCTGCAGAAGAAAATGTTTCCAGAAACCGAATTTGTTTGGGCATGACTTTTAACGTAACGTTGAAAATTTTGCTACTAACCAAATACAGCTGCTTTCTCGCGCTCCAAATAACAAAATATTCTTTATCTGTTATTTCCATCTTTATCTTTCACATCGTTCCTGTCAGCTCTTGTGAAGAAGCTGCTTACAACTGCGGACAACATCTCAAAAATTCTCTTTTCACTGTGGCTTATTATAAATTCCAAATAAATAACATCTTTCTCTACATCGCGAGTTTTTCGTGATGGACACTCTCCAATTTTAACGCAATGTCCTGTGTCCTATAATTCACTTCAATTGTTACTAGGTATGCATTTTATCTGCAAAAGAAAATATTTCCTTAAACCGATTTTGTTTTGGACACTGCTTTTGACGTATCGTTGAAAATTTTGCTCCTAAACAAATACAGCTGCTTTATCGCGCTCTAAATAAGAAAATATACTTTAGCTGTTATTTCCATCTTTATCTTTCACATCGTGCCTGTCAGCTCTTCTGAAGAAGCTGCTTACAGCTGCGGACAACACCTCAGAAATTCTCTTTTCACTGTGGCTTATTATAAATTCCAAATAAATAACATCTTTCTCTACATCGTGAGTTTTTCGTGATGGGCCCTCTCCAATTTTAACGCAATGTTGATGCTCGAATTTCGGTAAATAAAATGTCGAGTATTTCCCTCGAGACTACCCCATATATTATTCATTTCATTTTCGGTGAAAACGACGAAATTCGCCAAAAAAATCGCCATTATTCGTTCTTTTGTCATTTCCATATGAACAGCTACCTGGGATAATACATCATCCCCGGCAATCCGACGTTAAACGGTACAGGTTGCAATCAGAAAAACGCGCATTGTATTTTTTTTTTCGGCGTTGAATAATCCGCATTTTATATGCCCAGATAAAAGTAATCTGCGGTCGGAATCAAAATGTATCAGGCTTGTGCACAATTTTAATATTTGGAAATGTAAATTTTTGGTGCGTGGGAGATTATCTCACTCTCTGGGTCATAAACTACTGCATTAATTGTAAAATTCTATCCAAAAAGGCACTTAATGTAATTAAAATGCTATAAATGAAAAAAAAAGCTCATTCAAATATAAAAGGAATTAATAATAGTCTTCAAATAAATACAGTTTTAATAAAACGAAAACTGACTTCAAAATAGTGACTAAGTAAAAAGCAAAAAAATACATTTTAAATATTTTTTCTAAAGTTGGTGATAAATTTTACAGCAAAAATGCAAAGTACAACTCATAAATGTACTTCCCAAATTATTTCCATTTTAACTTGGCACCGATCTCAGTAAAAGTATTTGTTTCAGAAAAAAATATTTTTTGCTGTTCAGTTAAGTTACTTTTTTAACGTCGGTTTTTGTTGTTTTTTTAACCTTTTTGTTTTACTATTGTTAATGATGTCATAGCTTAACAGGATGCAGTATTAAAATCGAATTCGATATTGCTAAAAATAAGGTATTTTACTTTTAAGCAGCATTCATTGTTTTGACCAATCTCGTTTAGTAGAAAAGACAAACTTATTTTTAACTTGCGTTAAAACAGGAGGAGGTTCTCAATTTGGTTGTATTTTTTTAAGATTTTGTTATCTCAGTACTCCGGCAACGCTGATCCAATTTCCATCATTCTTTTCATTTTGTGATAGAATAGACTTCCAGATTGGTCCCATATTTTTTCTTTTTTTTTTCAATAACATGGAGTGCTCTATTTTGCAAAAAAATCGTGTAACCAATTTCTTCATGTATTTAAAAACATTTAATTATTTAAACACTCAACGGCGTTTCAACAACTCTAAGTTGTCATCATCAAGAAGTAAACCAAACTGTTTAATAACCTTCCTTTGTATCCTCTTCTTCTTGTGTTTATTACTAAATGATAATTTTTTAATTAAATGATTTCGAACCTGTTCACGAATTAAACCTTTAGAATTGTCTGGTAAGTATTGAATTGAACTTTCAACACTCACCACAACATCTTCAAGAGTTTGTTCATGTTCAGGGATGCTAAAATTTAAACCTTTATTTAATAATTCTAAATTCATCAGTCCTGCGATTTGTATCTAACAATTCTCTCATTAACATTTCCCATTCAACAGATCTTAATCTAAATTATCTTTCAATTCCATACATCAAAGATATTACTCCCAAAAATTGTAGGCGTTTTTAAAAATGAACGTAGTATAAGGTTTGCATATAAATAAATCCATAAAAACGGTTAGTGCTTTATTTAGTAAAATTAAAGACAAAACACCTAAGACCTGAAGTCCAATGTAGTGTATAAAATTAATTGCAAAGATTATCCTGTCACGTACATAGGACAAACATCTAGAAACTTAAAACATAGAATAACATCACATAAAAGTGATTTAAGGAAAAAACAGTAAATTGCGCTTTAGCCATACATTATCTAGGTAATCACCATAGTCCCGATTTTGAAAACACAAAAGTTTTAGCTCCAGAGCGTAATACTTTTAAACGAAATTTTTTAGAAATAGTTTTCATTGATAATGATGATAACAGCATAAAGCGAAGGACTGATGTACGGGATTTTAATGTAATTTATTGTAACCTTTTGAAAATGGATAATGATCGACTAACAACAAACTCTTCTATCAGTACTTCGGTTGATACTATTAATGACTGATACTAAATTCATGTACAAATAATTAAAATATTTGTATGTGTATATATGTATATATATTATATATGATTTTCTTTGTTGTATACGGTGTACATCCGCTTCTCGGTTTATGCTCTGAAAAGAACATTTTACCTAACGTTTCGCCAAAATCTCATTTGTCATTTTCAAAAGTTGAAATCTGAAATCTATTTCAGATTTCAACTTTTGAAAATGCCAAAATGCCTTAAAAAAATTGCATATTCTGAAACTTAAAACCAAATCTTGACATGTGACTTTTATCAATAATTATATACGAGGTTTGTTATTAAAGATGCATTTTCCTTAATAGTAAAGGATCTACCATTTCTTTTGGCAATAACGAAACTGGGGATGAATTAAAGTTAATTAACGTTTTTGATATTGTTATTATAGCAGTTTTATATGCTTATATAAATTCGTTCGAATATAAGGCGTTATAGAATTACAAATATACAGGATGGCTAAAATACCTTAGAAACTAAATATTTTATTGGGTGGCCCATAAGCAGTTGCACATACGGAGGGGAGGGGGGGGGTAGAATATAGAGTGGAGTGGAGAGAAATTATAGTTAAACAAGTTGGTTAGAAAAAAAGGAAAAACAATTATATCGGGAAACCCACAACAAGCATTTAATGACAGTTAAAGATAGGGCTGAGTAAAACATATGTTATACAGAGTGCTTTAAAAAACGGTAAAAGAATGTTAAACATGTAGGATAGTTCCTCAGCAGGTATAAATGCAGAATGGTTGGAGTATAGTGTAGAGTGCCGGATTCGAGTGTTCGCTGAACAAGCATTAAAAAAATAAAAATACATGTATATACAGACGAATTGAGAACTTCGGTTAAATACACTTTCTGAAATCCCCTTATGATTTCAAATTTCTATCCTGTTTTTTTGTCCAATTTAACTTATCGAATCTTTTTATCCGATAGATTTTACACATTACTAGAAAGCATATCGTTCTGCCCGAAAAAAGGTGTCATTTGCATTTTAAAATTTATTAATTCACTTGTTTTACTTTTCGAATGAATTTAACTGTACAACTTTTTTTGCACGGCATTAATCCGAACTAAAAAATAAACACCATGTAGACATAAACTCTATGTTTGCAGCAAAGAAAATTTTCATATTAAAATATTTATTATTTTAATAGCATGTAAACACATGTACATTTTTTTTCTAGCCCAGTTTTAATTCGGAGCAACGATGTTGTAACGTGTACACAGAAATTTGTTAACATCAAAAATTACGTATGAACTCTCTTTCTCGCTCTTTGTGCAATTTATTTTCATTAACATATTTGAAAGATAATAACCACGAAATCAGATTTGCGAAACGTTTCATCTCGCGTAAACACCCGCCGAGTTTCATACAGTGTCTGCAATATCAGATCCAGCGCAAAAGCCTGTTTATTTTTTTATGAACTCAACCATCAACATTCCGCTCTACAAATAAACTAATAGCACACATGATGTCTTTTAATATGCAGTCAATTAACTTCTCTCTGGATGTTGAGCGTAAATATTTTTCGCGTATCTGGTAGCAGTTATAATAACTATACATCATGCGGATACGTCGAGTCGTAATTGTTTATTTCTTCTTAGCGCTATCGGTGGCCATGTTGGACGTGAAGAATTTCTCGATTCTTTTATCAAGCTGTTATTCATATGTGTGGTTAATCTGGCGTTTCTTCAAACTGGCATTTGACATTTTCAAGGGGAAGATTTGAAAGAAACTAACGAAACTGAAAACTGAAATTGTATTGCCTATAGTAAATTTAACGTCATCTCAGTAAGTAATAGTTTGTTTGTAAACGCAAATTTATAAAAACACAGTTTTGCATCCTAACACCAAACCTCAGTTGTCATATTCATGGAGTACACCAAACTAAAACTGTTCAAAATTTTATTTTAGTAAATATATTATGCAAATTACCGTAATCAATACAACGTGCAAATCTTAAGCACCAGAATTCTAAACAACTGATTCCCAGAAATTTCCTGTACTAAGTTTACGTAAATATACAAGTTACAAGTGACCTTCTTCTAGGCTCTTGTAGTTAATATTGCCTCATTTTAATATTTAATTTACTAACTTTGTGGCTCTCGGTGGGGTTGAGTAAGATCGATTCAAACCCTCCTCCCGCATTTTCCAGAAAAAAAAAGAAAAAATCCTGGCTTTATCGTAAAAATTGAATTCCTCGACAATTTACTTTGTTTAAACCCTGGCAATGAATTTTAGAAATATGGCTGATTTTTGATTTATGTAAAACAAACTTTTTTCATAAACGAACATTATCTTAAATGACCTTTGCCAGAGATCTACTTAAACTTTTTTTCTGTCAAAGAAAAAAACGTTTGTGTTCTCTCAACAACCCTTTACTTTGAATCCGCAATTAGCCGACACATAGCGACAACAAACGCCAATGATACGACCAATAAAAAAACTGTAATTTCCTTTGACGTTTATCTAAGTCGCAGCAGCAGACAGGGCCAGCAGGAGCAGAGAGAGACCTTCTCGAATTACAAATGTGTGGCAGACAAGAGAAACATTCTGCGGGTTTTTATTGGATTCCTGGAACATCTGGCAAGTCAGTTTTGTTTGTGTGTACCACACATTTTACATTCCGGATGTTTGACTCTTTCTGCTGTGCCTGTTTTCAAATTATCTTTTTGTCTTTTCACCGAATGAAATTTGTTTATAAGATCTCATTCGACACGACACCTCCTAGAAGGATTGTTAATACTTAATTTATTCAGCTGTCGAGATATTACCGTTACTCTAGTGTCGATTGTTTACACGAGGCGCCATTACCCTGCATTAAAACCCATGTGTTGAGGTGAAGGATAAACACTGATGAAACTAATGCCGTATTAGATATCATTTATTTTTGTAATATCCCTAAACTCAACTGTCCGAATTATTAGACAAATCGTACTGACATTTTAAAATGAAAGGATCTACGGATTTCTTTACCCAATTATTATTTACTAATTTTTACCCGCAGTGTCAACCAATTGGGTCGATAGGCAGATAGCGACTGTTTTACACAGCCTTGGCCGTTTATCGCAATTCGAACGCCATTGTTGTTTATTTTGCCAGGAGTCTACTTCAATATCTCTTCTACTCATAGCTATATTAATTAATTTTTCCCAAGACTTCTTTGGTATTCCTTTCTTCTTCTTTTTGGTACCCATTCCCAAGTTTTACTCGGTAATCTCTCATTGCTCATTCGTCAAATGTGTCCATACCAAGAAAGTTGTTTTTTTCTCAATAGTATGTGTTAATGTTGTTTCTATCTTCATCATCTGTTTAATTCTATCTGTTCTTACATAGCCCTGAAATGTTAGCCTACAGCATCTCTGCCAAAAATTATTTTCTACAGCAATAACGCTGTTGTGCATTCTCTCATTTATTGTCCAGACTTCTGAACCATGGGTAACTGTGCTTTCCACCAATGTTGTAAATAATATATATTTTTTTTATTCCCGAAAGTCTTTACTCCATAATATTGAGTTTAACTGACTTGTGATGGCTCTTCCTCCACCTATTTGTTCTAATATTTCTTTTTCATCATTTCCGCCTTCTGTCAATGTCACTCCCAGGTATCTATATTTTTTGGTATTTTTTATAATCTTGCCATCTGTATTTAAGTCTTCTCTTGCGCCTCCTATTGTCATATATTTTGTTTTTTTAACCGACTTCCAAAAAGGAGGAGGTTATCAATTTTTTTTGTGTATGTTAACCTGATTTTTTTCTCCTGTGTTATACCGTTTTGAATTAATATGGTCTTGTTTAATATATATCCGGATTGGTGAAACTTCAAATTTTGGAAAAGTGATGAAATTTGTGAATGAACTCATGCGTGCATGGAAATCGACCAATACCCCTAACATATTGGTCGATTTTTCGAAAACTCCTTTTGGATGTGTATAGTTTTTTAATGTTTAATCTAGTAAGGAAGATCCCTAGGTGATCTCATATAATTTTCTGCGACGTGAAACTTGCAGTTTTGCAGAAAATCGCCGAAAATTCCAAAATTCTTATCAAAAATTTCATCGAAATAACGGACATTTCCTCATAAATATTTTAATTCCAACGTAGTTCGGGAATTGTCGGCATTGGAAGTTTTAAGCGAAAATTTTCTATGTACATCTCAAGCATATAGGTAGTAAAGCATAGTATTTTCGGCTCCTTAAATCAATGAATACCAAGCTTGTTTTGTTTGTATACCAGTCAAATACTTATTTAAATGAAAGTTTTTCCATCTTGCGAAGACTGTGCTTTTGGTTGTCACATTCTCCCGGCCTAATAGAAAATTCAGTGATAACACATGTCAAACTCTAAACTGCTATTTGGTGCGTTTATACACAGTGTGTTTAGTTATAGCAAACAAAATCACAAAGTAAAGGAGTTGTATTTATGTGATTATTGAAATATATGCTGGAGTTGAATTATATTTATACAGTGTGATTAAAAAATTATTTATTTTATAGCGAATAAGAAGTTGCATAAGTGTGGAGAGGAATTAATGTTACACAGGGCGTTAATATAAAATGTTAAAAATATTTTATGGGGTAGCCCACAAGGAGTTATATACGATAGTTGAAATATAGGGCGGATTTGACTCCGTAAATATGGAATGGATTCTACTCCGTCCTATAATTTACAGAAGGCTTGTCCGTGGGCAGTCATATCTACAGGGTGGTTGGTATATAGAGTGGAGCGGAATTATCTATAGTTATACAGAGTTGTCAAAAAAAGTTGAAAAAAGGTTACATGACGTGGTCCATTAGGCATAAATATATTTTTGGGGTTATTAAGTCAACGCGTACTAGTACATTTAGTTCATAAACATTTACCTGTCAATTTAAATGAAAATGTATCATTGTGTAATGTTAAGGCTTTCGATGTTACCTGGTCCTGTCTATTAAGGTTATATATACAACATAAAAAAAGAATGAAAACTACCCGAGCTAAAAAAAACTAAAAAGTTGAAAATAAAACATTTTTAAAAAAATATATAACCGACTTCCACCTATAACTAAAAAGCTGAAAATAATTATAATAAAATACAGCTCTAGCAAATAAATAAAACATTCAATGTTCTTAGGAAGTAAAAAATGTAAACATTAAAAGGTACTTATTCTGTTCAAATTAATTACCTACCAATCTAGTATATTTTTGAAGTTAGTGCCAAGCAACAATCAAGTTTGATGAAGTAGTAGATAAGTAGGCAATGCAGGATTTTAGATTTGCTTGGCACCGACTTTCCCGACTTGACCATACAATGTATGGCACCGACTTATTATTATTATTCAGCGTCTAATATAACAAAGCAACTACTTTTCAAACTCACTATGTTGAGCCAAACAGATATTTCAGCTTGGTTGTGGATGCAATTTTCAATATTTAATAAAAAAGTTTTAAAGACTAGAATTTTGTAGTGCGGTGGTGGTTTATGTATTCTATAAGAGTAAAGATAATACTACAAAAATTGTACATTAAGGAAAACAAAAAGAAAAAGAGACAATAGATATAAACAATAACAAAAATAAAGATGTACACGAAAAATGTGTTAATCATCCAAAAATGTTAAATAAAAACAAACAATTTCACAGCCACAAATAACAAAAAATAACAAATAAAAGGCTATGAACCTGTAATGTTTAAAACCCACCCTTTTGCTTCATCAGCGTCACCTTAATTTATTGCATTTTAACAGACATTTTTTAAATATGTATTAAATTACAAATTTTTAATAAATAGCATGATAATATAGAATAATTTCAGAACCGATCAAAATTTGTTAGTTTTTCGTTTAATTTAGTTTATTTTTCTCATTCGAGTCCAAGCCCGTAGCCAGCGGTGGGGTATAGGGGTTCAACCCCTCACCCCCCCCCCCCCCTTCAAAAATCCTGGCTACGGCCTTGTTCGAGTCGATCCTTCTTACGATTTTCTGATTGACAATGTGGATGTAAATTATGATTTTTTGGATTTATTTTATTTAATGAATGAACTAATATTATACATAAATTCCAACATTCTGCACTGAAGGTCGTCAGTAGTTACTAAATAAACCAACACTAACCTAAATCGGACAGAGGAGAAAATGGTATCGAACCGTTTTGTCTTTGCCTATTTATATATATATTCTTCTATTATTTATAGCTATTACTAAGAATAACACAAAGGAAGAATTACAGAGACAGGGAGATAACCAAAGACGGCAAGTATAGTTCGTAAGCAGTTTTCGGTTCTATTGGTCAATCTAAAATGACTGCTACCATTATTATTTTTGCTTTTAATGATAGACTTTAAAACATCGGTATCGATTAGAAGCTTTGTAAAAATGATATCTTTCGAGTTCATTTTACATGGAAGACTCTCTACATTTATACCTTCGTCCTCTTCTTGCGTAATTCGAACGAAAACTTCTTGAACTGATGAACAACTTCGTAAACCCTTTGAGATGTATTCATTATTTAACTTGGAATGTTAATTTCTCAAAACAAATAGGTCCAGAACTCGTACATAATTAAGATGCCACAAATTCGACGAGAACATAGTCAAAGTATGGGTTAATTGAGTAACGAAATTTTCCACCGCAACGCCCGAACTAACTGCTCGAGTCAGTCCTTCACGTTCACTTAAGATCACAATGTTTCCCGCACCCTTTAACTTACTTTCGGCAATTAGTCGCCGGTCCTAATTATCCTCCAGGATTCGAGAGCAGCGAATCAATGCATCTGCCGAGCGTAAAGCGAGTCGTCCTGTCGTAGCCTCCAGAATTAATCAAGATATGCACGCGAGTTATTCAGATGGAAGACAAACAGAATTCAGTCGGCAACACTAATTCCGAGATGTTCCCAATTTAATTTCTATTTGTTTAGATTCGTGAAATCCCGGGGACGACTCTCCCGGTCTCCCGTTGTGTGTACAACATCTTTTTGTTCTGCGAACGGACTTTGCAAATATTGTCACTGGAAGTCGTCGTCGAGAGTTCAAGAAGTAAAACGTTTTGCGATTTGTTGAATTAGTCGCAAATCCTTGGATTCGTACTCGGAGCTTTTTGAAGCATAAGGTTCTTAACGGAGACCTACACTTACATATACGAAAATCAATGAGTTTGGTAATGAAATGCAATAATTGAAATTGCATTTGTTTCGACACTTCGGTCCGACCGACTCCACACTACCTTGAACAATGACCAACTTATGCATTAAGAGTCTCTGTTTTTATAGAAAATCATTAAAGTATTGTAAATAAACAAATATAACATCCAATTAATATACAATACCTGCATAGAATTTGATTTTCGTTCTAATAAACATCCCAGTTCTCGCTTTGCCATATTTTAAATTAATTACTTGACATACGTCAAAACTCCGGACATCACAAAAAGTGCAACATTACTTGTCATTAAATTTGTATACTGACAGAGTTCATCTTATACAATTTATATATAAAAAAGAAACGACTTCAGCTGACTCAAAATAAAAACTGTTTAGAAACCGTAATGCAATCCATTTTAACTGATTCTCTGTCTCCCCCTCTACAACTATAATTCAACTCAACACAATATACCTATGGTTTTATTTCGCCCCATATGTCTACTGTTCCATTTATGCAACTGCAACAAAACTCACATTTTTGAACCACATTTTATGACTATAATTTAACTCTACCATTTATTTCGACCACCCGGTATATGCAACTGCTTCTTAAATTTGAACCCATGTCTATAATTATATTATACCCCGTCCGATAATTCACATATCCTAACTCCTTATGCTTATATCACAAATTTTTGATTAACCCTCAATAACAATAATTGTATTCCATCCTTACTTCAATACCTTGTATAAGTAACTACTTATGTTCCACACTATAAAGTTTTTTAACCGCCCTGTATAACTTTAATTCTACTACACCTTATATTTCAACCATCCTGTATATTCAACTACTGCTAACATTTTTTAAGGCCTTCTGTTTAACTCTAATTATACTCCGTCCTATAACACAAATATCCATTCTGTATAATTATAATTTTGTACCACTCTTATTTCAACCACCTTGAATACACAACTTCTTATGTGCCACCCAAGATAATATTTTTTAACCACCCTATATAACTAATTCAATTCCACCGTATATTTCAACCATGCTTTGTATATAACTGCTTTTGTACCACCTAATATCACATACACGCACGAATATTTTCTGCCATTTCATGCGACTATAAGCTTCGTAACTTAACTTCGCCTCTAAAGGAAACTGACTTCAAATGAGTCAAAAATGAAAACCATTACAAACACCCTGTATTTAAACTAGATATTTATGATGAAAATGTGACATTTACATTGATGTTTACTTTTTTGCACATATTTTGCCGATTTTCAGAAAAGTGATATGTTTTACGTTATAGTATAATATACGGAATCAAGCTGGAACATATATTTGTATAATACATTTTATAATATTCAAATTGCTTGAGCCGTTTTAGAGACTTTTTTTCTGATTTTCTGGAAAAGACAATGATATGGTACCTTTCTGTAATGTTCAGTTTAATTCATCAAAATTGCCCAAGCCGTTTTTGAATAATGACAGGTTATACATGAAAAAAATATAAATAACCTCCTTTTTTCTGGAAGTCGGTTAAAAATAAACATTTTACATTACGACTTCTGAATAATAATTGAAAATTATATTGGAAATTGTTTTAAATTTCTTAGTATCCGAGATCGGAAAGATAGCCAATTCTTAACCTCAAAATAGACTGTCTAGAAACAAAAACACTTTACCAGAATGTTTTAAAGAAAAATACAGTGCCACAAGAGTGATAATAATGTATTGCATCGCGTTTAGAGTTTATGTTGCATCAATTTTAGATAATAAATTTTTTGGTACTAATTACACCCGCTTAAATTCTAAGGCAATAGGAGGTTGAAAAAGTGCCTTTAAAATTAGTACAGAATCTGGCATAAATGTGTTAAGAATTTCGCATAGTGCTAACTGAAAGTTGGTAAATAAAGTATGGGGATTATGTGTTTGCTAATTATTTTATAATGTAAGTTTAACAGTTCAAATCTCGAATTTCATGATATTACATTAATGTCTAAAATGTTTCAATTTATTATTAATTTCACTATATTGTTATATTACCGAAATATAAGATGATGTAGTGTAATTTAATTTATTTGTAGTAGCTTCACTACAATTCATATTTTTTTATAATTTTGCGTTAGCTTATAACGTTTGAAAATGACGCGTTAGCATCGAAACTAGTTAGTTTGCAATAAAAAAATTTAGTGATAGAAAGCATAGAAATTTGTTTTATTTGAACATTAAATAATCTTTCTTCTAATAAAATTGATTTTATTCTATTACTAATGTTGGTACCAGTAACAACTCTTTTTTGCACACCACATTATCACATATACAAATATTTTCTGACGTAAAGTCTTCACTTTTAAAAATAATTTCTTTAATAAAAGTTCATTCCCAAATCAAATAGATCAAAGAACTATAAGCAGATATGTACATTTCTTTTGTCATTCCCAAACAACAATAAAGGTTAGTAGATATGAAAACAATCATCTTTTTCATAAGGATAAATTTTATATTTACACTTTTATATGTCCTGTAAATACATGAACAAACATACTAATTTTTCACTCCTAATCAACCCATCACCAATCAAAAGAATTATCCAACCCACCTCGAAAATAATTTCTGGTTACGGCCTTGTATTCCTGAAATTCCGACTGTCATTGTGTCTGCATCTTTTTGTTCTTCGATTGGACAAATATTATCACTCGAAGTCATCGTCTAGAGTTCAAGTAAAACGTTTTACGATTTGTTGAATTAGTTACAAATACTCGGATTCGTCTCCGATTTTTTTTTAATATGGAGGCAGAAAATCTCTATGCTGATTTTTTGGAAAACATCTAAAAACTTTTTGAATATCTATGAGGTTTGGGCCTTTGTGGTAGACAAACTTTGTCCGTCACAAAAAGTTCTTTGTAAAATATATTGTGTCGTAACTTAAGAAGGAGCCGTTGAAACTTTCTTTTGCTTATCAAAATTTTTCTCATTCTCTTTGGAAATTCCAAAAAGAATCCAAATTAGAATAAACAAATTCACAGACATCAAATTATTAGTTTTTTATTCGGTCATTGGTACCGTTGGAATCAAAACCATTGGGCGTGACTGTTGCTTTTAATCAAATTTTATACTCTGGGTGATTTGTAAATAAAGCTTCTTACAATACTCTACCACTACTCCTCCCCACTAGACTAGCTTTAGTTGCCCTTTTGTTGCTTGTTCGTAATGCCTTCTGCATCTGACTTCACGTTTTCGTGATTTTGTACCGGCTATGATATGCTGTTTTTTTCTTTTAGTGAGAAAGTACGTTGTTGTTTTTCTTATGTGTATAGTTCCTTGAGTTTCAGTGATTTACTTTTTGAAATATTGCCATCTTCATGGAAACTAAAACTAGATTACTCTATGAAGGTGAAACGACATTGAGTATAAGAAATAAAGGTTTGATATAGAAAACTTAATACTTACATACCTGTGACACATCACAGGTATTTGCCAAACACTTAAAAACATTTTTCAGTAATTCACTGCTGTTACTTCAAAAATGTTACGAGTTCTGAAAGTTGGTTATAATTTGTAACTCGTCAAACTTCAAATTCAAGGGTGTGTTCCCACGACACGTGCTTTCGACGAGCTACTTTTGACAATACCTTGAGTCCTTTCAGATATCTACTTTTGTTGGTAACTTCAAATGAGCCTTCTATTTATCACGCGACAGAACGCATCGTAAGATATCCACTATTTGGATTTTGGAAAGAATTGTGGTCTATTATAACTAAGCGTAAATGTGGGTTCCTACGACGCATGATCTTAATCGCTTTGTATACGTCGAGCCATCTTTGAAGTTAACTACAATTGATGGCTACTTCAACTTGTGCTTTTATATATCGCTTCTTGTTGGAAAGCCTACATTGTGTTATTTATTGAGAACCTATTTAGCCTAAAGGTAAAGGTGTGTTCCCACTACGCATGATCTTTACGAGCTCTACAGATGATTCTTCGATTCCTACTTCTGGTGGTAACTTCAAAAGGAGTTCGTATGGATCACGACTCATTTTAACACCTACATTTTGTAATTAACAGAAATCTATTAAAACTATTCATAAAGCTGCGTTCACACAACACTAGTCGCTTTATACCAAGTCAAGAGCTCTATTTTAAGTTAACTACTTATGCTGGTAACTTCAAACAGGGCTATGATAACTACAAATAAAGGTGCGTTCCCACTACGCATGATCTTTATCTACATCGAGCCAGCTTTGAATGTAACTGCATTTGGTAATTTCAAAGAGGACTGATAGGTACAGATTTCATACCACGTAGTGAATTACATACTTCAAGAAAAATTTTCGGTTATCAAACGAATTTAACTTTTTTAATCTTAAACTTGTGAATAAACGTACATGTCAGCAGTAACAAGCCCTCTATCGTAGCGATGGAAATGCAGATTAAAAAGAAAAGCAAAAAATGTGACATCTACGATCATTAGTATATGAGGCAGCTTGGAAAAAGCAATTTTCGAACGTCGATAGAAGTTTTAATAGTCGTGCTACGGCCTAGGTCATCGTTTGAGTGATTAAACGTTAACTTTCATCTGTCGCTCCTCGACAGTATTCAGGCTGGGACGTCAAGCGTCGGGCGTTCTGGTCGAAAACTCGTCGCTAAACGACTTCCATATTAAACCCGAGAGTTTTAATCTAATTGGCCGATAATTGCGTTGCAGACGGCCAGCAACCCGTTTTACCGATAACCCAAATGGATGTTGTATCGCAATAGACTTGCTACACGCTTAATTGGCTATTTGAATTTTCCCGGAACCGGAACGGCGCGCTAAATTTACGGGATGCCGACCGGCTCGAGGTAATCAAATATCGCGGTCGTCGTATTTGTTAGAGGGAAGGATTATTGTACCTATCCTGATGTCATTCCCTTCGCGCTCCCCGCCCTCGACGTGCCTCGTCTGTTCGACTCCGCGGAGTTGCATCGCCAATTAGAGAGGAGAGTGGAAAAAAAGCAGCACGATTTCGAAACGGACGGGTTTTCTCTAGCAGAAATTCTTGTAATGCGACGCCGTTCCATCCAAATGCGATTAGGATGAGAAAAATTATTCACAAAGATAAGAATGCCGTTCCAAATCGAGGAATTATTTACGATATTCCATTGTCAGATTATTTTTCTTACGTCTGACGGCGTCATCAATTTGCTTGACAGTTCGGAAATACTTTTACGGAAATCAGTATTGAATCATTTTAGATTGTTTCTGACAGCAACCCGCCTTGTCTCGAGCGAGTAACATTAAATATGAAAATATTATTAAAAAATACAATACAAAAACCTCTAAAAAGTAAAAAATTCTCATATTGCGTACTTGTTATGTGTGCAGTTTCATACCTTAGACTAGTACTAGCTGTTTTGATGTTCAAGAAATATATATTCCCACATCTGATCGTAGCATCATCACCCGAGTCTAAACCCTCCATTGACCTACTTACTAACAAAAAATTTTAATAAACTCAGTTCAGCCTTAAGAATTCCAAAAAATTTTCTTATAACCCGATTGCTGCGCGAGCTACCTGATCACAAAAACTTCAAAATCGATCCTGTCGTTCAGGAACAGTTCAAAAAATTTCTAGTACGACTCTTTTGTCAAGTAAAAATTAAGCTGCAGATCTTTAAATGGCTGAACAAATTTTTATAAATTATAGCTAAGAACCATCGCGATCACGTCAGCTTTCATACATATAAAATGGTATCAAAATCAGTCCATTCGTTTAACAGAATACACACCTTAAACTTATTCACCCTTCTTTTTACGTGGGGGGTTAATAAGTTAAATAACACTATAAATGACATATTATGCCACTCATTAAGAAAAATTGTGTAAACTGATACTTTATGACTTGTCAAAATTCGTAAAAAATCAAATTTAGTTACAAAATTTACAGCAACTCGATTCAATTTCTATAGGGTGGTGAAGAAAATTTGTTACTCTTCCAGAATAAGTTCTTAAAACCAATATGTTAAGACGATCTATGTAACGTACCTAATCATAATTTTTCAAACATTTTTTATTATTAAAGTCAGAATCATACAAAAAACTTTTTAAATTCAGTTTTAACTTTAACTACTTACCTGATTGTCTTCTAAATGTTATTTGCGGCATGTTCTTGATTATTTTTAAGTTTTCTTAGGAATAACACCACATTGAATTAAAAAAAGCTGTATGTTGAAAATACCAAACCTTTCAAAGTCGATTCTTTATTCGTTGTCAATGGCTTTAAAATATGTAATGAAAATGAAAATTGCAAATTGAAAGCTTGATCTATGACATTTAAGTTGACATAAGATTTTTGTTGTTTTTAAATATACAGGTAGCACAAAAAATTCTAAAGATCAAGTATTAAGTTAAACAGCTTTCAAGTTGGAAATATTTGAAAGAGTTGTCTTTAGAATTTATAAGTGGCGTTTCTAGGTACGACTTTGTTATAAGGTAGCGCCTTATAACAACAAAATTCTGCTGTTTCAGTGATCCCATTAACGTCATAAGGGAAAACCTAGGAAAAACCTTAAGAACTATCCCGATACTGGGTTGTTCAAAAGGAGATGACCATTTATTCCTTAATTGTCGGTAACCAGATACGATTGAATTCTACAGAAGTAGAAGCGGTACAATCGTCTTCATTCAAAAGAATTATGGCATACTCTTTTATTTTTCGTTTTGTATTATGTTGTTCTTTATGAAATATAGTTGAAATGTTAAATTGTATTTTATGGCCTAGGTCCCATCCATGTTCACAAATTTTCGATTTTTCAAATTCTCGTTTCTTTATGTAATTCTTGTGTTCATTTATGCGTATGTTTAGTGGTCTCGATGTTTCTCCAACATAAAATTTATTGCATTCGCAAGGTCTTATTCCCAAGAAAACTTAAAAATAAACTACTTACCTACTTAGGTATACAAAACTAATTTATAAAAAACTACTTTTACCTAAATCTTTCGTCACATTTTAATCTTGAGGACAATAAGTTTACAAATTTCTTGCAATAGATAAGAAATCAAGCAATGAAATTAATTTGCGGAAAAAATATTATCACATGACAGTTGATTTTCGACATTCTGTTATTTAATCAAACTATAGATCAAAGTCACCATATACATACATATCGTTATCCCTTAGGTATATCACGTCACTCAGGAATTAATATACCAGATGCAGTATATGAATTTGTATACCAGGAAATAATTAATAAATGTAATGTAAAAATATATATTTTTAAGACTGATGCTGCTTTTAACACACGTATTTTGTTCGTAAATATTTTTTATTTTCAATATCTAAGTTGTCAACTTAGAGTTATTGAAGGGGCGTTGAGTGTTTAAATAAAGGTTTGGTGTTAGGGTACAAAACTCTGTTTTACATTTTAAAACAATTTTTGAACTAAACTAACAGAAAAACACAAATATGAACCAACAATGTAAGAAATTTATTTCGCACTGAAACGCACAAACAAAACACAATCTTAAAAGCAAACATAACTTTCAATCTGAGTAGCTAAAATCACTGTATTAACTCTAGTGCAGAATCCGTTATACAATACATAGGTAGGTTTGTTTTAGTGACGTATGTTTGTTTTTTTAATGAAACTGTAAACAGTCAGAACCTGCAGTATTGAGCTCGAACAACTTTTTTTCTGGAGACTCACATACTCCGCAAAAAGCAAAGGTATGGGCAGGAATACTAGAAAACCATATTTCCCAGTACATCATGTCTATATAACTTCAACTGTTTAAGCAGGGCACCTAATGATAGCTTTCAACAAACATGTTTATCCCGGCTTGATATTTCAGCTCCACAATAAATATTTCCCATATCAATATCGTTTGTCAAAACGAACTTCTCTGATGATAGGTATTTTCATAACAGGGAAAAAACTCTAATTGACTTGTATTTAATATTTATTGTGTTTTGACACGGTGGGGTCTCGAAAACCGTCGGTTTCGTTTTAACGTTTTCATCAAGAGGCTCGCCGGCTAATTCCTTCAACGACAACGAAAAGCGACACGTGAAAATTAACGCTTAATGATTCAAAGTATGGCCGAGCTTAATCAATAAATGAACAACACCCGAAGGACAGTACCGGATTAATTTTTGTACAAAATCAAGCCACTTGTTGCCGGTGAATACTTTTATGCAATTGTCTACGATGTCTGTTGGGGAAGAACCGTAACATGGAACAATCTACTTTAATATTTAAAACAGTTTCTCTTCAGGGATGACAACAGTATGTTTCGAAGCCAAATATTAAAAATGATTAAATATACACAACGTTAAAAGTCTTGAACTCCCTCAGTCTGGTTAAGGATGTTTTTTCTAAAAATAAACAAAATATTTATAAAAGCATATTGTTTTCTAAATCTATTTTTTGCGAAAAGAGTATTTTCCAAAGACTAGGATACTTAGAAAAATAAAAAATAACCAAAATAAGTAATAAAACATGTAAAACACTGCTTTGGAGTCTGTACGATCTCCCCCACTTTATAATTACATCATGACAGGTTTCTGCACTGAAATAATCAAGCGGTCTCTTGTGGATGTCTTCCATTCATCTACTGCCGCTACGACTAACTCATCTGCAGTGTGAGCTTGGTCAGTACGATTGTGAATGACTGTAGCAAAGTAATCCCACATGTTTTCAATTGGATTCATATCAGGTGAGTTGGCAGGCCAATTCAATCTGCTTCCAGTATATTCTGAACCATTCTTGCACGCAAGGGGTATATAATGGGTGTAATAACTTATTCTATGGCGAACTGGTTCTTTCTAGACTCGTCGATTGTAATCACTAGCCATATTAATTCTGGTTTCATCGGTAAATAACACCCACCATCACTGATGCAAAAGTCAACCCCTGCTCTCTTTTGCACACTGGAGACGGGTAGCACGACGTCTTGGAAGGCTAGTGGGAACCTGTAATGGTCTTCTAGAATGTAAATTTGTATCATGCAGTCGTCATCGGATTATAGGTATCAATATAACACAGCGAAACGTATCCTGAAAGTGGGTCTTGATTGTTGAGCTGTAGCACAGCGATGTTTGTTGGCATATTGCCCTAAATAGCGATCCCGTCTTTCACTACACACCCATTAGGTGGTCTGTTTTCCACTGTATCAAATGTTGATCTAGGAATGACAAAAAATTCCGATATCTGATAGTTGGAGTGCCCTGGACACTCGGTTGAATATGCTATCACTGTCACTCTTTGTAAAAATATCGATATAAAAGTAAGACTGGTCATCGACATCTTTTTGGTGTCTGTTTTGTTTTCTAAATATGTGCATTTTTTTACCACATTAAGAAAAATAACTAGGATTAGTCTAATTTTATATAAAGGGGTCCAAGACGATTCTTTTCCATACTACAGTACATACGACATGAATATATTCACTATATGCATACAGCTACATCTAGAAGTATCTGGAGAAAATGAGCTAACAGAAACTTCAAATAGGCAGTCGTCATGTGTGTATCACTGTTAGTCTGTGATTGCCAGATCATAGGAATTGTGAATCACTGGTCTTATAAGTTCAAAATCTCATAAAGGGATTTAAATACCTATTTTAAAGATTGCATTTAGAGTTCTTTATGATTTATTATCGTCAAACTAGATGTCAATCATATGTTTGAATGGTGAGTTGTATATACGAAATATATAAATAATTGTTCGAGATTTCAATCAATTGAGGGAAGGGCAATTAATGAAGATTCTCGACTAGAAGTAATATGATACTAAGTTTTCGAGATTTTACAATCCATTGAACACAAGATAATATATTGTTTCTAGTGGGGGACCTTCATCGGTTGCGCTCCTGTCAACTGATTCAAATCTTGAATATTCATTTTTGTATTTAGGACATATAATATAATATGTTATCGCGACATGAATTGCGACATCTAGTAGTTTCAGGAAAAACTAGCTCGTGGAGATTCCAGATCGGGAGTCGTAATGTGTGTAAGGTTGTTTCTAGATGGAAAAAAAATGTTTTATTGATTTTATTAACCTACGAATGTTTTCGTGTAATTTCTATCCCAGGAATCACTGGAATAGACAGTATGACTCCCGATTTAGAGTCTCTGTGAGCTAGTTTTTCCTGAAACTACTAGATGTCGCAATTTATTTCGTGATAAAATATTAGAAACAATATATTGTCTTGCGTTTAATGGATTGTAAAATCTCGAAAAGATACTATCAACATTTTTTGAGTTGTGGTTTTTGTTTTGAATGTAGGTTTTGACATTAAATCTGTTGACTACACTCTCTTCAATCGATGAGATAGTTCTGTGTTTATTGTGATTGTTGTTCTGAGTGCCACCATTACTTAGAGAAGTACTGTATTGGCTATCAACAGGCTATAACAGGAGTATGTGGTGGATTTAGGGGGGCCTAAGGAGCTCAAGCCCCCCTCCCCAAGCATCTGAGGCCTTCCGTGAAGTCATAAAAAAAATTATTATTCTAATTAAACTTTGTAGCAAGCATTACATTATCAAAGGTACAATTGTGCGCCTTTTTAGTGTTAACTTTGCTAAACTTATCATCTACGGGATCAGCGCCCCCTTCTCCTTCTAAATAAGACAATCCTGGATCCATCACTGACGAAAGTTCAAGTCAAGAACACTTTATAATTCTTTTTATTGAATTGAATACCATCAGAAAATTTGGTCTTTGCTCAGTCATATAGTGATCTATTGACATTACTTTTAAATGTATTTAGATATGTTTAAAATATCTTTTTAAACAAATCAATTGACCTTTAACATTTCATCGTGAAGTGCTTGACGACCTGGATGACTCAATTATCTCTTGACAATGTTGTTATGTTAGTCTTTAATATATTCCAGATATTTTAATTGTGTGTGAATACTAATCGTGCCGTTGCACTTCTATTTTTTTTTAACGAATGCCTAACGAATAAATCAGTGACGACTTAATCTCGGATTGCTTCCCGAGTGGGAGGCAACTAGAAACAATTAATCTACCCGAGGTCGTTGTAAAACTCATTCGTTACGAATCTGAAACAACGCGATGCAAGTACACGGCAAATGCACGGCTGCTACATTAGCCGAGCATTCCTCTTCTGAAAGTACCATGGAGAGCACTAATTGTGGTATTGTGACATGGGATTTCTGTTAATTTCAGTTAATTTCGCTTAATTAATTAACAGAATTCGACAATATTATCTCACGCCGCGGCTATATCGTAATAACAATGTACACGGTTGCGGCGGTAGCTTTTTCCTTTTCTCCCGCGCCACATAGAGCTGTGGTTTCAATAAATACGAAATTATAATGTACACGAATCGTTTGTTTACCAACACGAACAATTAATATTTTGCTGCATCGAATGATTGCGAGCAGCTTGTTTTTGGTCATTGCCGGTATAACTGTTCTGTGATACACATATAACGAGTTCGCTGTTAATTTGCACTAAACTGGTTTGAGGATAAATCGTTTGGTATTCGATGTTCCTTTTCTTGATTTCAGCTAGTCTTTATTGTCGCACTGTTTTCACACTCATAGTTGCTAGTTGTTATCATATATCACCCTTTTTATGGCATAAAATAGATCAATTTCTTTCACTTATTTGTTTAATTTAATAATATTAATAAGATTACAGATTCACAGTCAATATAACACCACAACATTTGCAAAACTTTTTGAAAACACAACCTGATAGTTATGCAACCAATATTGCAATACTATTTTGGACATAGGTGGTTGCATAACAAAGCCAATCGATGACAAATATATTATTTAGAATCTGTCATATCTGTCAGTGAACTTTGTATAAATTAAAATAAGTTTCACTAAAGTTGAGTATTTTGATTCCTTTGATTGTCCCAATACGTTGGAATTACTTCTTGAAATATTTGGTTTCATGCTCAGGCTGAATTTCCGTGAAAACTAGAAAATGTATATGCATGACCAATGAGAAAGACACAAGTATTTTCAGTCTGAATACCTTCATTCTGAATCTGAAATCTATTTTTCTAACCTGCTGACTATGTTGGAACAAGTTGTATGTATACTCTCTTGGAGGTGTCATTCTTTTGTACGCAAGACAATATATATATATATATATATATATATATATATATATATATATATATATATATATATATATATATTCTTTCTGGTTAGGGAACCTTCATCAGTTGCGCTTCCCAAAATTGAATGTCCTCTCGAACACTTCTTTATATATTTGATACATATTAAATCTGAAGATGAGAGATGTAAAGACCGACATCTAGGATTTTCGGGGAAACTAGCACATAGAGGTTCCGAATCTAGAGCCGTTCCATGTAACATCTCGCGTCTTCAAGTTGTATGTAATCAGAATAACTGGCTGACGAAGAGTGTACGAGACTTTTTTTGTACTTCTTCCTCCCCAAAGCATAATATAGAGAGATTTATGTGCAAAATAACCCAGACCATGGACATATTTCGTACATACTTCCGGTGATCCAAACATCATCAGAAAAGAACATCTCACAACACCCTTCGAACTATAGGTTTATTATTGGTTAAAATTTTTTGATTATCTTGGAGAAATCTATGGTGTGGCACTACTAATAAAAAAATGACAAATTTACACAAACATACTAGATATGTGTCAATATAATCCGGTAAAATAGTAAGTTTTTACGAAAATCTTACAAATCTATAAATATGATTTATATACCACTCAAGTTTCAGATAATAAACAAATTTTCTTCTATCAAGTATACTTTATCTTTCACCATAAAACAACGTTATTACCGCCTCATTTCTCATACTACTAAGCATCATTTGTTAATTATATAATAAATTCTCAATCAATGCAACAGCATACAAATAGTAAAACGTCTGTAAACAGACAACATCTAGACCCCGAAACATTTGGAATATACAGCAATTTTTCATGAATTGTGGTGTTATTTCCCAAGAAGTACTTAAACATTGAAGAATATGCCACAAATATCATTCAGAAAACAACATCTTAGTTATGCAACCAATATTGCAATATTATATTCTTCGTAATTGGTTGCATACACAAGCCAATCAACAAATAGTATATTATTCAGACTCTGACATATCTGTCAGAGAAATGTGTGTTAATTAATATTCTTGGGAATACGATTTCGCCGAAAAAGGGAGTCTACACAGATTGTTTGTTTAGCAAAATGAACAACTAATATTCACTAATCATTATTCTGTTCCCGTTTTTTTGACTTTACTAAACTTTTCGTAAACGCTGTTCAGTTATCTCAATAGTTTGGATTATTTCTTGAAATATTTAGTTTCATACTGAATATACTGAATGTCATACTTTATCCCGAACTATATGATGTAGGTGCATAAACTGTTAAGAATTCTAGTATCCCAGAATTCTCGGTCGTAATTTGTTCATCCTGAATCTACAATCCAATTTCATAACCCGCTTGAAAGATCAATAACTATAGAATGTCTATCATAATTGTGTATAAAAAGTATTACTATAAATGTTTACAAAAACTTGCAAGTTCGATACAACAGTGTTGTAAAGTATTAATTATATAACCAATATCACAGTATTATATTGACATGTATGGTTGCCTAACTAACCTGATCAGTAAATAATATGTTATTCAGAATTTGATATATTTTAGTAATAATTAAAATACTTTTTCCATTACCGATCGATTTTTAGACATTGAAGGCCAGAAATCCGCAACTTTAATCAAAATTCTTAGAGCCTTTTTGCGATCACAAACATAGCGGAGGTTTTAATAAATTCGACTTGTAATCGATAGGAATCATTTGTTTACCAACACTAACAATTAATATTTAGCTGCAATGATCAAGCAGCTTGCTTTTGTCCATTGCCGTTATAACTGTTTTATAATACACATAAATATCGAATGTCCTGTTAATTTGCAATGAACTGTTCGAGTATAAATCGTTCGGTATCAAAAAAGGTAATATCTACTTGATGCAAGTATCCGGTTGGGGCGCGTTTGCAATTATTTGCAGGTATTATGTAAGAAGTTTTTAGGTTTTATGTGAACTCCCTTTTTGGGCGTACGCAGGTTCTTAGTTTGGTAGTGGTCTGCCATCTAGGGAACAGATGTATTGTGCTTGTTGTCAACGCTTGGAGCTAAACGACGTTTAACAGATGGTCAATATAAAAAGTTGAAATATTGAGTTTAATTGAAATCTAAAAATAAATCAAAGATTATGCTTCAATTTATACGGGTTGGTTGTATTGAGATATGTTTTCTTGTCAACCCAACCCAAGATGCATTTGTTGGTATAGCATATTTAGATATGATAAATAATTTCGAATGCTTTTTCAGTCTTTTTCAAAATTAACATATTTATGTATGTATTTAATTGTACTAAACATTAAATAAATAATTAACTTAAAGTTACAGAATATTATAAAAGGTCTACTGATGCGTAATCTTTGATTCAGCTAACTCAAACATTATGCAGTAACGACGTTTAACACTTTAATAACACAGGTCTGCAAAAAAGATGTTTGAATTGTTCTAAGGAAGTGAAGGGTCATTTGCGAAGTAATTTTTCATGGAGAATCCGAATACAGGATCCAAATTGCTCTATCACGTGATAATTTCGAGATATCCTAACCTAAAAGCGCAAAAAAGCGATTTTCGTCTATATTTGAGCTTATGTAGCCTCGCGATATTCTTTCTTCTAAAAAAAACAACCAATGACACCTCAAATTGTAAGTCTTGATCTTTCAAATGCCGTTGAGTTTGCTCAAATAGCTTAATTCTGCATTGAGATGTTTCATTTTGAATCCAACATAAAAGACGATCTAGTACGAGATATTTAGAAGATAAGACAAAAAGGTTTCATAAGGATAAATAGTGAGACATAAGGGGACACCACCCCGGTTTGTCAGAGGCAAGGGGACTCACGTTAAAAAAGCATCCCGGTTTGTGAGAGGGAAGGGGACTCACATTAAAAATTCACCTCAATTTGTGAGAGGCAAGGGGACTTTAATTAAGCACCCCAAAGGAAACAGTCCTCACTACGTCCACGTCGTTGTTTCTGGGTAGGGCTAAAAGGAAGGTTATAACAGTTTGTAAGATGCGATGAAATGTTAATTGTTGGATTTCATCTTGGAGTTTCAGATACGTGGTTTCGGCATACGTGAGTTTAGGGTTTGCTGATTTGGAGTAAGAATAGTTCTTGAACTTTTTTTACCGTTTTTCACCCCTTTTCACCCCCTTTAATAAAGTACTTGGGGGTCAGTTTGGATGCTGTAACTTTGTTTACATCGCTTCCTTACCCTTGAAAATTCATTTATATAAAACTACGCCAAAAATATAAAGTCAAAAAGTAGAATACATTTAGATCGATTTCAGCGATTTTCACCCCATTTAAGGAACTTGGGGGTGGTTTTGGATGGTGATACTTGGTGCACATTGTATTCTTACTCTAATACACTCACTTGCTTTAAACTGCTCCCAAATACCTGAAAAAATAAAATATAAAATACTCTTAGGTCGATTTTAACATTTTTCACCCCCTTTTTGCTCCCTTCACGGCGGTGGTCTTGGGTCGTACAACTGTACATTAAATTTTGGTTCTAAAGATTCTATTGTTGCAAAACTTGATACAAATGTGAAAACTTACAATTGAACATAAGTGTCGAATTTGGGAGTCAAAGAATGAAGAATCATATGGATTTTGAGAATAGCGAAATTGATGAAACTTGAAAACTTCAAAATGAAATATCTCAATGCAGAATTAAGCTATTTGAGCAAACTCTACATGAAAAATTACTTCGGAAATGACCCTTCACTTTCTTAGAATAAAATCATGTTGACCTGTGTAATTGTGTAATCGCTGTTGATATTTAACATGGCATGTTAATATAGTTCCAACATTAGTAGAATAACTGGAAACTTTCTGGGATTTCTTGTCAGTAATTCTAAAATCTTAATGAGCTGTTTACACCCTTGGAAGCCCCTGTTCTTGCCACAGTACGAACCTGCTAACTTTTTTTACATCGATATAATACTTTTTGCCTTTGTTACAGATTTTCCTCGTGTAGAGGTAGGCCCAGAAAACCCTCTGCGAGTGGAGCGCGACTCTCAAGCTACCCTCAAATGTGGTGTAGACGCTAAACCAAAAGTCACTGCTGTCCGATGGACTCGCAACAACAGATACATCTCCTCAGCCTACGACCACGTCATCCACAGAGTCAGCATTCAAGATGCTGGCAAGTACACCTGCAGCGCTGACAATGGTCTCGGAAGGAGCGGAGAAAAAGACATCATCTTGGACGTTCTCTATCCACCGATGGTGACTTTGGAGGGAAAAATTAAAGAAGCAGAAGAAGGAGAATCTGTGTACATCAAGTGCAACGTCTCTGCCAATCCGAACCCCGTTACTGTCGAATGGGTGCGAGAAGGGAAACCTGAATTCAGACAAAGCGGTGATACTTTAAGACTGAGCCACGTAACTGCTGAAGCCACGGGTACCTATTTATGTAGAGCTGTCAACATCATCAACCCAAGTGGTAATGCTAACAGAATTTCTGAAAAAATCGGTAATGCCTCAGTTGCGCTACTAGTTCGGCACAAACCTGGTAGAGCGCGTATATCCCCAGACAAACCTATTGCAACTGAAGGCTCTGCTGTTACTTTAACTTGCACAGCCACACCTCCAGGGTGGCCCGCTGCCCAATACCGCTGGTTCAAGATCGATCCGGAAGGGGAATCTAAAATTCTGGCAACAGGTACGAAATATACGATACCTAACGCTAACCTCGCAACTGAAGGCGTTTACAACTGCCAAGCTACGAACGAATTAGGACCTGGTGAAATGGCCTCGGTTGAGGTGGAAGTCCACCAACCACCTCTGATTAAACACAAACTGAAAGCTTTGGAAACTAGGCGAGTTGGTGATCCCAACTTCTCTGTTGCTTGTAGCGCCAGAGGTAAACCTAGACCTTACGTAAAATGGTTAAAAGATGAAGAAGAACTGACTGCTGATACCAACATGTACGAAGTTAAGACTGATTACGCTGAATCCGGCAACGGGGCAGTAACTGTGCAATCTGTTTTGAAGTTTAACGGAAAAGCTAGACCCAATGGTACCCAACTGTTACCTTCTGATAGAGGAGTGTACACCTGCAGTTTTGAGAATGAAGTTAAGAAATCTGAATCCACAATGCACCTAAAAATTGAGCGTAAGTTTATCTTTTATTACATAGCGCGTCATGCATTTTTATTAATAATTGTTTTATTTGTTAACAGATGAACCCATAGTTTTACATCAATACGACAAAGTTGCTTACGATATCACTGAAACAGCTGAAGTAATCTGTAAAGTCCAAGCATATCCTAAACCAGAATTCAAATGGTTTCTGGGCACTAACATATCCCCGCTTCATTCTTCTTCAGAAGGACATTATGTAGTTCATACTACGACTGACGATAATGACGTTTACACTAGTGTATTAAGAATATCCAACATTAAGAAGCAGGACTATGGCGACTACACTTGCCAAATCATCAACAATTTGGGTAAAGTCAATACGAAAATCAAGCTTCAACCAAAAGGCCCTCCGGAAAAGCCCAAGAAACTGATTTCTCTTCATAACGGCCCCAACTTTGTAACATTAAGATGGGAACCTGGATTCAACGGCGGTATCGCAAACACGAAATATTTCGTTTCCTACAAGAAAATTATTAGCGAAAACGATATTATCGTCGAAGGCTGCGGAGCTGCGTCTAAATCTAGCGACTGGAATGAAGTTGACTGCCATCAGAGTAATCCCTGCAACATTACTCATTTGGAACAACATCAGAGCTATTTATTCAAGGTAAGAACGCTGTACCAAAGATGTAATTTTTGGTATGCCTCAAGGATCACATTTAGGACCCCTTCTATATAAATTAGTGATTTACAACGTTTATTTGTTTTTCAGGTAAAAGCTCTTAATACGAAAGGCGTGAGCGATAATTCACAAGAGATTCGCGAACGTACTAGAGTAGATCGCATTCCAGTACCTCAGAGAGTCGCCTTTGACAAAAATTCAAACACCATCTCGCTGAATATTCCTCCCACTTGTTTACCGCTTATCGCTCTCGTAGAAACAATCAGCAACGAAAATCATCCTATCACAGCTTGGCAAGTGATTGACACTTTGGATTTGCAAGTTTCTGGATTAGGCATGAGTTACAAGGAAAAAGCTTTGGATATGATGGGAACAGGTTACAAAGGACGAAGTTTGATCGACGAGCCGATGGGAATGGACGAAGAATACAGCCCGCAAGTCAGAGTTAAGTTGTGCTTGCAAACGCACCCCGAACATTGTGGAGAATTCGTAGATGCTGAATGTAAGTAACAAAGTCATTTTCTTGTATTGCTCACAACAATAGCATTATAGATTTCTGAAATTCCAAATGTCTTTTTTTTTCAGTAGACGCTACTCATATCAGTGAGGCTTCAGCTCTATCAACGCCAACTCTGATAGTGATCATCGTTTCCTGTATAGTATTTCTTCTATTCATTGGACTCTTGCTTGTTTTCTGCAAATGCCGGCGCACTCAATCGAAAAAATCGCAAGCTGCCAAAGATTACGAAACAGATTCAGTACGACCTACCATTATTCCTCAACAAAACCAAGCTCCGCCTCCATATTATCCTTCAGCTGGTATGGAAAACAAGGCTTTGGAACACTCATTAGATTTGGCACTAGCTATGGAGGATCAAAAATCCGTTTATGCAACACAGAATGGCTACGGATACCATGTTGTCAATCCTGATATTCAGTCCAGGCAGAATATCAACAACTCTGACTGTAAGTATCTACTTATTCGGTACTAACTCTAGAACTAATCTATCCCAACAGTGAATAATGAATATTAACAATCTGTTTGCTCTTTAACAGGTCATACAGTGAACAGAGTAGGTTAGTTTATTTGTAATATGGGATTTAATTTTTTAAAGCTTCATGCATATTAATTTTCTTGCATATGTTTTCTTATTTGTGCATTTTTTAAATTTCTTTGCTTCTTGATTGTTAGCTATGACTCATCAAACATACAAAAAAAACAGTTATAGAACTAACGTGGGAAGTCCAGCTATTGGTAGTGAAAGGTATCTTTGGAATAAGGTCGATTTTTATAAAAAAGTAAAATAGCTTTTCTTACTAGCTAGATCAAATGGTATGTACCCCTGATGTGTGCTTTTGACCTCTGGTATAGGTGTTTCATAGATTAAATTGCAAAATAAATATTGTTCATATGTTGAATCATAAGTTATCGTAGATTACTATTTTTCTGACTGTAGGTTTCTCATAGGTTTTTTTCTTTAAAATCTTTTTCATGGAACTCCGTTATTTTGAGTGCGATTAATGTCAACCAGAATTTATTTTAAATGGTTTTCCAAGGGCTTCTAAACGTGACGAAAGTTGTTTTATCCAACATTTTTATTTTTCCCATAAGGCAGTATGTACTTTCGGATGCATTAGTAAAAAAGCAGTCGTCTTGTCCTTTTATATTCTTCACTTTAATTCATAACAAAGTATTTGATAAAACATAAAGTTGTGAAGAAAATTTGTTCAAAAACGTGCTTTTTGGAAACAAAAATTGACAAATTGCGAACTTTGCGCAGTCATTATACAAGGTATGTAAATAGTTTGAGTGCATGTATCAAAAACCTCAATATATTTTACGTAAATTATTGTCAATGTGGCAACATAGCATCGTGAAGTCGTTCAAAAATACCTAAAGAAATAAGTCGGCTACGAAAAAATGAACACCAGTAATTTTTATTAGAAGAAAAACTCGCAAAATAATGTCAAAAGAAAGGATAAAATGCTATGTACATATTATTAAAAAAAAACTCGATACAATGTAACTTAAAAGGATCTATTTTAACTGTTAAATCATTCAGAAACACTTTAGTTTAATTCAGATGTTTCGGTTAGAGACTTTAAAGTTATTAATGTCAACACAAAAACAACACCAAACTGAACATCTCAGTTATCGCGATGTTGCAATATCTTTTCAACCAGTTTGTGGTATGCTTCTGATTTATTTTTATTAATAAAAAAACTACTTTTTTATAATAAATAATCTGTTTGTTAGCTACATTTAAAGCTTTACAAGCGCTTTCAATGCAAAATTGTTTGTGACTGTAGAAATCGGTACGAAATTCTTAGTTTTTTTGTTTTTTGACATCCCTATAGTTCTTTTTAAAAAGATTATGAAGGTTTTTGATTTATTTTCACACGAACTGTTATTCCTCAAAATATTTACACTTTATACTTTATTTAATATATTCCTATATTGATTTTTGCGATTACTTTGAATATCATACCTCAAGGACAGGTACTGAGCCCCATGGGAAATTCGCACATCCGTATTATATAACATTTTTTCTGTCCCCTTTTCCTTACTACTTTTCAAAATGCACGTTGATCGACCTTATTCTGAAGAATTCCAAAGAGAAAACCGCCAATGACTGTTCTATCTATAGAAATTCAGTGAATTTTCAGAGCTCTGCGCACGATTATGTTGAGCTGCGACATGGCATGGCGAATACTAACAGCTTCTACTCATTAACACGTTGAAATTACGTTAGTTTTTAAAAATCCTTGTTTTTAACACTGTATAAATGTACATCTAGGGCCACACTACGAATCCTTGAAGACTTCGCATCTCAATCCGATTCATTCGTCATTTCCAGGGGCCAACATGGGTTACTTGGAGAACAACAGCTACTCGAACTCGAACAACGGCGGCAGCGTCAACTCCCAAGACTCCCTGTGGCAAATGAAGATGGCAGCAGCTTCGACGAACTCCAGCAATCAGTTGCAACCCCATCACATGAACGTCGACAGGCAGAATTCGTACGGGTACGATCCCATCACGCACGGTGGCTACGGGGCCGTGGACGATTACGCACCGTATCCGCACATCACCACCCAGAGCAACCACGGAGACGATTACATGAGGAGCAGCAACAATCCGTCCAGACAAGAGTACGTTTGCAATGATCCTTATGCGGCAGTTATCAAGCCTAAGAAGCGTATCGAACAACATATAGGTAAGGAAACTTTTATTGCTGCTTTGTTCTTGGAAAATTTGCGAAATACATGTTATTTAAACATGTTTATGATTAGAAAAATAAATGATTATAATTTTAAAAACTAGCATAGCAAAATTAATAATACAATTAGGTGGAAGCGTCCCTTATCACTAAAAATACTATTTATATAAGCTTCATATGTCAGAATAGCGCCATAATAGCAAATATAGTCCTCCAAATTGTTGATTTATACAAATCACTTTGATGTGAGTTTTGGCAAAAGGGCTATAGCATTTTTACACAGTAAATTATTTTCTGTAAAAAATGAACGGTAAAATATAAAATCAATAGCTCATAGCAATGCCAATGACCAAAAATTGATTAATAAACTAATCTACGAAAAATAACAACAATTTGTTAAACGATTAATTTATCCCGCGGTGTCGGTCGGTTGTTGCCGAACCCTCACATATTTTGGAAATGTGAGCGACAAAATTGCCAAAACATTCTCCAAACATATATATATGTCGGGTTTAATCCAAAAGGAATAAATGTGGGGCTGGACATTTATTTGACAAATAATAATCACACTAAATTGACCGAAGGCACCATAATGATCTACCACTGCAGTTTCAAACTATACGAACAATAGATAATGTTGATTGTCAATTTATCTTGAGTGCCACCTAACATAAGTTCGATCGGCGTAGCGATATGATATTATTAATCTAAATTGGTACACAAAGTGGTCTACTCGGAACCGCGACGAGATCCTGATTACGCGATAGCCTTCTACGATCTGAAGTTCGAACAGAACTGCCTTCGTCCCTCTCGGTATGATTCTTTTCAAAAACATCCTGCATAACACCTGATTCATAGACTGTCGCATAATCAACAGCTCGCCGGGTGTTTTTATGATTATGAATCACCCACGATCCCTAGCTGGCAAATTTGTAATAAAACATAATAAACGTAACAATCGTAAACAAAAGTACGAAAGCATAAATATCCTGTTTCTGATAATATAAACTATATAGTCTTCAGACCTTCGCCACTTGAGAAACCAACTATTTCGTTATCTCCGACATATATATATATATATATATATATATATATATATATATATATATATATATATATATATATATCTAAATCGGGGGTACCTCAAGGTTCAAATCTGGGGATACGAATGTTCCTAATTTTCATCAATGATATCACCAATGGCATTCATGTCCAAGAATTGATATTTGCAGACGATTATAAGCTTTTCTCTTGTGTGAAAAATCAAATGGATTGTGAAAACTTACAAAATAATTTTGATAAAATTCAAGAATGGTGTATGATCAACAATCTCCCCCTAAATTTGAGTAAATGCAAGGTTATGACCTTTGGACGAAGTCATAATATTGTTGATTTCAGCTAAAAGATTGGTTCGTGTGTGCTGGACAGAGTTAGTGCAGCCAGGGACCTAGGAATTATATTCAATATGGTCATCTCAATTTCAACAATCATATAGAAAACATAGTTACTAAAATCAAAAATGTCAATTGCCCCAAAACTCTGCATAGAACTAAACTGGAGTACTCGTCGATTATTTGGTCGCCGCATTATAAGTTTTATATATAAATAATTGGAACGTGTGCAAAGAACGTTTGCGAAGTTCATGTACTTCACAAAATATGGGATATACCCCGAGAGGGTGTTTGAGCACGAGATCTAGAGCAGCGCATTGCCGATTTCTTCATAAACTATCATCTCTGAAATTGGTTACCCATTTATACTGGAGCATTTTAAGTTCTTAGTTCCGAGAGCTGAGTTCATGTTTGTTTTATACCCCACCTGGTCGAACAAATATCCGTTTTGCCTCTTCTATTTTTAGGTCATGCTTTTGCTATAATATGATTCACAAAAATATTGATTATACGGTAAGGAGGAATATCTTACATAGCCTACTGAAGCTTTTGTCCAAAGTAACACAGTAACATGTCCTTAACGCTGTGTCTAAGTGTATTAAAATGTATTGATATGTTAGTCTGAAGTTGGTAGACAATGTAACTCGTTCCTCGAAGTTTCCTTGGACTTCCATCGTCTTGCAGTGGTTGATCTCACAACGTTACAATAGCTGTGTATCTGCTATCGTCATCAGGTGAATGATGATCATTCACCTGATGACGATAGCAGAACCAAAGCCATTGAAACGTTGTAAGATCAACCACTGCAAGACGATGGAAAACCAAGGAAACTTCGAAATGTATTGATATGGTTACTGTGTCACGTTTTGTAATAATAGTTATGTAATTCATTCAGGTTTGTTAGTCATGGTTGTATACAGTTGGCGTTTTTTTTTCTTTTATTCTCTGATGTTTATAAACTTTTAATATGTTTTCATCTTTTTTTTTAGATCTCATAGGCTATATTTAGTAATTTAGTATAGTTAACATAACCTTGTAATTGGAGTAATACTGTTGGGTTAAATTAACAAATAAACAACACCAAAGTCAGATTTAAGCGGCAACACAAACTTAGTAATCTTTTATCTAATGCCAAAGACAAAAAAGTTAACAAACATCTAAATCATGGAGTCTATAAGCTCTGATGTTCGAAGTGCAATTGTTTCTATATATATCTAAAAAAAATTTTCCCGCTACGATAATAATTTTCGTTTATTTAGATCTAAAAAAACAAATTCAACATTCTCAAATCACTGTTTACAAACAGGCCATTCTTTTATACCTATAACCACACTTTTAGAGTCAGCTGAACAGCTAGATTTACAAAAAAGTCTCCCTTTCGATGTATTCCCATGAACCTATGTGGGTTCTTCCTAAAATTTCTATGTTAAGTAATACCTATAGTATGTTTTGTTTATATAATGTCAAATTTCAATAATCTATAATTCATTCCTGGTTGAAAATAACATACCTTTTTTGTAGAAACCAGTCACATAAAAAAAAATATAAGTGATATAAAACTAAGTTAATTTGTTGTCATTCCTTAAAAGTTTGAATGTCACAAAGCCACCATCAATATACAAAGTTTCATTTACCGGGATATTACGAATATACAAATTTTTCCCATTGTTTAACTATTTCAAAAAGTTTTATAACAAATAACGTTAGATTTGTACGGACAATCTAATGTTATTTTGTTTGTTATAAAACTTATTGATACAGTTATATATAGAAAGTATTTTTATACTTGTTAACAAATATATGTTGGTGAATTACCTAGATGTAAATAAAAATTATTTATTTTTACATTTTTTTGTTCGTATTTATTTTGAAAAGTGTCTCTTTACAAAGTTGGTGTTGCTACTTCCTTGTTCACCTCTCTCTGGATAAAAGGTAATTAACAATTCTTTTTACCAGTGAATAAACTGCTATAATTAAGTTGTCTCTTCTATTATCATTATGGAACAAATTTCACTTGCATTTTATTCTCGAATAGTTTCTTTTTCAAGGATTTTCACACACTGGTTTTTCATATATTTTTTCATGTCTAGTTGGACAAAGAGCTTCATTAGCTACAATTAAATGACTATTTTTGGCATGTTTTTGCTGTAGTTGTATTTTAAATATTTCCAAAGGTACGCCTGGTGAATGCCCCTGGGAAAATATTTTCAGAAGTTTGTTGAAGTTCTCGAGTTGGTGGACAATGCCATAATCAGCTTAGTAATTAGATAATAATGGATACTTCAGAGTTTAATTTATGTAGGATATTTATCTTGACTCCTAAAAAAGTGAAAATAAAATTTTGCTTGTTAGGCATTTTTATCTATGTACAAGGTATTTCATTGACTTAACAGTTTATTAATGTTAAATAAAAATCTGGTTGTTTAACTGTGATGGTTAAATTGCATTTTTTTGTAATAAAATTCTTCACATTGACCTAATTATATTTAATTAGGTTGTCCCAGTGACTCCCCCAAATTAAAAGTATTTTGTGGACACTTTTTCTTCCACAGAGTGTGTAGTCCTTTACTCAACCCTCCATCCCCAAATGTTAAGACGTGGAATTCATTCTTGTGATTGAGGAACAGTAACAATTGTCGAATTGTAGTAAAATAATGCTGGTTCTGTTGATCCAGAACTAGAAAATTAACTACCACTACCATGTTCTTACTTGTATCTACATGTTTATGTAATCAAACATTACTTGTTCCAGATTCTCCATACCACGATGTCAGCGGCTTACCCGACCCATACCTGGAACCTATGGAAGACGAAAAACCACCGCAGCACATGTCGCTCAGCTACGAAGAAAGCCTAGAAAGCGGCTATTCAACGCCGAATTCGAGAACAAGACGAGTAATTCGAGAAATCATCGTTTAAATGTTGCTTTCTTTATGTCTCTTAACCAACACAAGTGTCGATGTGAGCCTACATTTAAAGAAAAAACACTACACTCCGAATTAGAACTGAATTAGCTTATTGACAAATATTTACGTTGCATTTACTACTTAATATCTTCTTAAGTACCTGAAATCATATTTTTTTATTGTTTTGACTTAACATTTGTTGTATTTTTGACCTGTTTCGATTTTGAGGAATATTTGAATAAAAAATTCAGAGAAAGATGCCATGACGAAGATGTGTTCAAAAAATTGTTTTACGGGTTTAAGTAGTTAATTTTTAAATTACACTTGATTTCACTTTCACATTTTTTCAACATTGCACTTATAAAATAGTTTCTCGTATCATCTGCGTAACTTTATACAAGTGATAGTTCAGTGCCTTTTTCAACGGTATAATTTTTTTAGCACATTTCCATTTGCTGTTTATTTGAAAATAAACGGAATTTTTACCAGTCCCATGTGCTTTGATTATATTAATCAAATGTAATTGATTAACGTGAATGACTAAATGAAGCCCTTCATTGTCCTTTGGGAATTCGCATGTACACAACAAACGTTTAACATAATTGCTTGCAGGAACAATTACGTTAATGCACCCATTTTAACAATCGGCTCGATTGTATTGTTATTTTTATTAATTTATTTACATAATGGCACCCGGCCGATACGAGAAATATTAGTATTTTTTATTTTGTTTAAACGATATTATTGATTGAGGCGACTAAGATATTTTGAAGTTTTTCTGAACTTTATTTTTTTGAAACCATTCAAACTTGATTGCAATTGTTAATCTGTGACGAAAAATTATTTGTAATGTATTCGAAACTAACAATATTTCCAATATTGACGCTAAAGAGCTATTTTCTCACATCTTAGAACCTGAAACTATATTGACATTGAAGAATTGTTATTTTTTAGCTGTTATTTAGTCACATATAAACATGAGATTATTGATTGGCTATGTAATAGCGAAACCAACTTGTACAATACCAAAACCATATATTTTGCACCAAGTATCACAAATAAGGAAGAGGAAAACTACGAATACTTACGAACTCAATGTATTTAAAATTTCAGACATGAATTAGAACCATTTTCACTTTTTACTTAATAACATCCATGGCAAATTGTTTTTGAGACTATGTATGTCAAAAACTGAAGTATTTTTTTAATTGATCAAAAATTGTAATCTGAATAACGAATTAACTTAGTTTTGTGAAATCTGACCGCTGTAAGATTGTCGCAACAGGTACGCTTTCTTTAAACAAGATTCATCAACAAAATTTAATCTCCCAAATATTATTTATTAAATTTTAAAAAATATTACATCTAAGAGAATCCATATTATCTGTTTGTAGGACATAGTTGAAGTTAATGCTTTCAGGAAAATGGTATAAAATAAAAAACAAAAACCATCAAAACAAAATTAAGTTATATTTTAAATTGTTGTCTCTCACAAGTAGTCATATTTTTTTGCTGCGTTCTTAAATTTATAGTATTTTTTATATTTATAACACATTTTTCGAAAACTTTATTTGGATGTTCCAGCTCGATGATCTGTCATGTCAAAACCGACATTCTTTTCTTCATACAAAATTAATTAACGCTAACTGTTGTTTAAAAAATAGGGGTTTGGTAAATATGAGCTCTTTAGTTGAAAATACACATGCGTCAACATGATCTGGAGAAAAACGTAAAATAAACGTAAAAAAATCATTCTCTCTGAAAACGTTAGTGAGTTCTTGCCGATCGTTAAATAACTTATTTAACAAGAAGTCCTGCGTTGTTGCATATCCCAGACTTGCTCAATCGAATTCAGGTCTGCAGATAAAAATAAAATAGCTTCATTGCGTCTAGCTTATTAACATGTTTGTAAAGAAACAGGAACCAAGATTTTACCCATCCAGCTTAATTTTTGTCCATATTGTAACTGCACCACCACAATTTCTTTCCACATCACCAGTGTTTTGCGGATGTGGTCCAGGATTCCGACTTTTTCCAAATTACCGTTTTTTTACCAACTGGCTAAACTCTAAATCTCAATTCGTCAGAATGTTGAGCTTTCGTTTTCTGTCCAAACTTACTTTGGCTTATAATAATATTGATCCAGATGGAATTGTCAGTCTTCATGACGCTGTTGAGCACATTCTTAGTAACAGCGGCACCTATCTAGCGCAGCGGTTTCATATATCAAAATTTTCAGTTATTTGTGATGTTTACGACTTTTTAAATGCGTAGCACTCTTAATTTTAGTTGAATGTCACCTGATGCTCTGTAGTTGCGTTGTTTCATGCCCAGACTTGCTCAATCGGATTCAGGTCTGGAGAATGAAGAGAATAGCTTCATTGCCTCCTGCTCATAAACATGTTTGTTAAAAAACAAGGTGAGTTCACCCACTCCATATTGTAAATACCTCCATGGTTTCTTTCCACACCACCAGTGTGTTGCAGACCCAGGATCCGACTCTCTCCAAAGTACTGTTCATCTACCTACTGGATAAAGTCTAAATCTAAATTCGTTAGATTGCTGAGCTTTAGTTTTCTTCCCAAACTAACTTTGTCTCATAGTAATGTTGTTTCAGATGAAACTGTCAGTCCTCATGACGATATGGAGTACACTCTTACTCACAGCGGCACCCATCTAGCGCAGCGGTTTCCTGTATCCAAAATTTAAAACGCCTAGCACTCTCACAATTTCGAAAGTCACCTGATATTCTATAGTTGCGTTGTTTCGTATCCCAGACTTGCTCCATCAGATTCAGCTCTGGAGATAGGAGGAAAATAGCTTCCTGCACATTAACATATTTGTAAAGAAACAAGAACAGTTCACCCAAAGAACTTCATTTTTGTCCATATTATAACTATATTACTATGATTTCTTTTCACATCACCCTTGTTTTGAAGATGTAACCAAGGTCCGACTTTCTCCAAAATACTGTTCTTTTACCAACTGGCTAAAGTCTAAATCTTAATTCGTCAGAATGTTGAGCCTTCGTCTTCTGCCCAAATCAACTTTGTCTCATAATAATGTTGATCCAGATGGATCTGTCAGTCCTCATGACGCTGTGAAGCACATTGTTAATAACAGCGGCATCCATCTAGCGCAACGGTTTTCTATTCCATATTTAGTTATTTCGCGATGTTCGTCACTTTTTGAAATTCGTAGCACTCTCAATTTCAGTCGAGTCTCACCTGATATTCTATAAATTTAAAAGAGGAAGCTCTCTCGTGGTTAAATGAAGCTCCGCTTTAACAAGGTTCCAAATAAGGACACTTCAATGGAAATATTGAATCACACAACAATGGCCTTCAGTACTGATGACTCCCAACAAACTTGCTTGGTAAGTATGGTACTTTCTGCCATAAATACTACTATCCTCGTTTATCATCCATAAGAACAGCTTAACTAGCAGCAGCTTGTAGCATTTCTGAAATATTTCACATTTTGCTTTTCTGTTTTTGTTTTTCAAGAGTGGTGATTGTTTCACGCATCCCAATTTAGAGCCTCATTATCAGGTTAGTAGCGTACAGCATAATGCAAGACATAAATTATTACATTGAAATATACCCAGAACATGTTAATGTCTGTACATTGATTAGTGTTACTATTTGATCATTTGAACATATATTTCATGTTTGTAAGATGGAAATTATTTCGACTCTTAGTTGATGAAACCTTATTTGTAATTTGAGAGTACCAAACCAAGTGGAAATTCTTAACGATTTCAGAAATGCAGGAAATGATTGGAATTTCTATATTCATCAACAGTTTTTTTTCCATATAATAATCTGGATGGTAGTTATTCAATCTTATATTTAGTCTTAAAGTTAATTATGAACGGCTTTTCTTTAAACCCCATAGGTATATTTTACTTCCTAAAGACTAGAAACATTTTTATTTTGACACAAGTACGTTTAAATTTGAAGACGCGAGATGTAAAGAGCGACATCTAGGATTTTTGTTTGTCCATATTAGTATATCGTGTGTCAATTAAGTCCGGGTACGGCTGAATATTTGCTAAAGTAGTTCATTTCTGGAAAGGGTCAAGGTCATTCCTTAAGTAACTTTGACCAAGGAATCCGATGGTGACCTTGGATTTGCCCTTCAATCTCATTTTTGAGGTTATTTTGAGGTCAACCTTTTTTTTTAATGAGAACCCCTATTTTTTCTTACGTAATCGGAAAGAGCAGGAAATTTCACGTCCGGACATGTATTGACCCCTAGAGGTCAAATAATGACTTCTTAACAATCTCTCGAGATCACTGGTAAAACAAAACAAATGTCATACCTTAGATAAGTCTTAACGAGGAACTCAACGATGACCTTGGATTTGACCTTGCCCCTCGTGACCTTTGTTTTGTTTCACCTCTGAACTCGCGAGATTTTTAAGAAGCCATTATTTGACCTCTAGGGGTTACGACAACGTCATACCTTAATACATGTCCGGACGTGAAATTTCCCGTTTTTTTTCGATTCCGCTATAAAAAATAGGGGTTCTCCTTTAAAAAAATAGGTTGACCTCAAAATAACCTCAAAAAGTAGGTCCAAGGTCAAAACCAATGTCACCGTCGAATTCCATGGTCAAGGTTACTAAAGGAATGACCTTGACATTTTCGGAGACTTAATTGACATCCGGTATATCAAAATACCAACTTATAAGTCGTGAAAAACAAGATTTTCCCTTATAAACATGCATTTAACATTTCAGAAACATTCTACAGACCGAGATACGCCTCAATCAATCATGTTGTTATCGAATGTATATCGCAAATCATTACATTTTATTCAGATGTTCCTTACAATCTATTTTATATATCTACACGTAAACAATTATAAAAGATTTTGTCCTAAATCCCACATTATCGCCATTTTTAACAACACATTGACATCTATATTAATGTTTTCCCGTCTCACCTTTCAAATACTCCCACCCAATGATATATATCTAGATGTTCCCCGACTGTGTGTGAACGTTGCCATTTCAAGTGACATTTATTGCCATTTAATTTTCGCGACTAATGATATACAAAGTGTTTATCGAATCTCTGCAATTTATAGACGATCGATTTTTGAAAATGTGATTTAACTTTGCAATAAGTCATTGTTGTGCTCTTTTTAATATTATCAATGTTATTTTTTACGGTACCGATAGCATTGCTTTCTTTGACAATTTATTTTATTATTTTTATTGTAAGTTCTTACTCTAAACGAGCTGGAGTTTGCGTAATGTTTTTGTTTTGTACTTTTCAAATTGTGCCAAAAAAGAATGCGATGTTATTGATAATCGTTGATTTTTTTTCCTGTAATATGTACTTAAATCTAGCTGTAATTAATTTTTAAAATATTTTAATAATTAGGTTTTTGTTGAATTGCAGAAATATGCTATACAACTATTTTTATTTTTGTATGTGGTTAGATTTTTATGAAAATGACAATTACTGCAATAAAACAAAAACGTTTCATGTTCATCATCTACTTAATTGGCTAACAAAGATTTTGTTTTTACCGTGATCTCAGCTAATTAATTTTTCTGAAAGCTTCCCTGGACCGAGACGTGATAATGTCCCCTATTTTTGTATCCAAAAAAATCTCGAGTCTTGGTTCATTGAAGTCGGTGTTTTATTCAGAAAACTAAATTGCGAAAAGTTTATTATTTTTTAATTTTAATATATAAATATTTGTTGAAACACCCTTAAAATGCGCAAAGTAATTTTGAAATATATGGACAAGTTTCATTTGTATATTTGTTGTAAATAAGATTTAAGAAAGACTATTATTGTATGAATGTAAGGAATTTTAGATAGTTAGGCATATACATTAAATTTTTACTTTCTAAACTGTAAATAATTAATTATATGGCACTTTTAATTTGTATTTGGAATTTTTGTAAATAAATGTCTATTAAAGAATTTTTCCTTTTCGTTTTATTTTACTCTTTGCATATGAAGAAAATACTTTTAGTTTGCAATTCATTTATAAATTTTTTTAAACAAAGTCGTTGGAAGTACTGTCGACATGTGCATGTGTAGTACTCGAATTCAATCATAGATGGCATCGTTTTAAAACACAGCATGGCCTGATTATTGGTAAACAGAAGAAAAAAATTCAGAAGAAGGAAATTACCATTTAAAGAAACACAGAAAATGATAAATTCTCTAGCTCTTTGGCTTCTTCGCCTTATTAATGAGAGTTGAAATAAAACATTTTTATAGAAAATGTAACCCACTTCTACCTATAACCAAAAAGCTAAAAATAATTATAACAAAATACAACTCTAGCAAATAAATAACACATTCAATGTTGTTAGGTACCTACCCAGGAAGTAATAAATGTAAACATTATAAGGTGCTCATTCTGTACAAATTAATTACCTACCAATTTAGTATATTTTGAAGCCGGTGCCAAGCAAATCTAAAATCCTTCATTGCGTACTTATCTACTAATTCATCAAACTTGATTCTTGCTTGGCACCGACTTCAGAAATATACTAGGTAATAGTTGATAACCTCCTCCTTTTTGGAAGTCGGTTAATGAGTTTTATAAAAAGTTAAAACTGGGGCACACACTTATTAATTTATATCACAATTAACACACTATATAAACTCATATCATTTGCAGAGATTACAATAAACGGAGACAACAATTTACAAAGAGACGTTCACATAACATTTTTCTACGTTATATTTACCATTTTTACGAATAATTACATCATTCTCACTTTCTCAGCCACTTCCCTTCTAAATGTAGGATTTGTGCATTTCAATCCGTTGACAATTGCCAACTTCCTAACATACCCTGTCGTCACACTTCCTGAATTTTTCCTAAAAGTTCGTTTCGGGTATTAATTTCATTTCTGTACACCAAAGATTCCATTTATGTAAAAGTCAATAGGATTAAGTTCTGGAATACGAGGCGGCAAAGGGAATTAATTGCCACGTCCAATCCAACGATGCGGAAACTAGTCATTTAAATTGAAAGTATTAAATTAATAAAATATTATCAGAAATAAATTCATCAATCGCAACATAATTCTTATTTTAGTTGACAAAAACCATATTTACAAAGCAATAAGTGTTCCAAACTTGCGAGAGCCGAATGAATGGCCATTATTATGTAATATAAATTTTCCTGAGTTCTATTTCAATATCATGATGATGTAGAATAACTTTAGGAACGGGTCAAATTTTGTTACTTTTTAGTTTAATTTAATTCGTCTTTCACATTCCATTCAATCCATCTTATGATTTTCTTTCCAAGCAATCTGGCAACACTACTACTGTTATCTGTTTGTCATGACAGTATGGAAGTAAATATTGTTTTTTTAATTATATTTTATTTAATGAAAGAACCTATGTTATACATAAATTTTAGCATTCTGCTCTGAATATCGTCAATTACTACTCAACAAAACAAAAATAAAGAAAATCGGCTGAGAGACAGGGGAGAAATAGGTACCGAACCGTTTTGCCTATTTATATATAGATTATTTTAATGAATTATATACACAGCAGAAGTTTGTAACCCTATTTTAGAAACAGCCGTACTTTTTTCAAGATTTCCTCACTTATCTAAGGCAAACAAAGAATAACATTCAATATGACATTATTTGTAGTTGAGATATGGTATTAATGAAAAATTAAATATACATTGTTTGCATTATGTTGTAAAAAACAATATTTTCTGCCACAGAACTATAACATAAGAACTTCTTTTGTTCACATAACTTCATCGAAATTACTTTTAACAGAAAACTACACATTAGTGTGCCCCAAGTTGAAAATAGAAAATACTTCCACTATTTTTAAATGTTTTCCGAAACTACGATCATAAACATTTAAACGTTCTGGAAACTTTTAGTTAGCGACGATATTTGTTTAGAAATAAACTTTAAATGGTCGAGAAATTTTTAAATTCACAGTCGTTATATCACGTCGTGAAAGTATATATCCACAGTTTTATTATAGGAAATATCAGGATATCAGATTTGTTTTACTGCCGTTTAGCGAACATTTTGTAGCTATAGCATAGCCAGCTTCTATTTACTACAATGTTGTAGCTTCTGACTGAAAATGCAGACTGTTTTGTTAATGGTGGCCAAAATATTATATGGAAAGCGGTCAAGAGTAATCGCAGGAAATAATTTTTAAGTTTATTTAACGCTATGGAAAGAATTTGGTCAAGTGCGATTTGGACTCGCATACTAAGGGTTCCGTACCACCTTCAAGATTCTAATATTCCAGTTTCAGACAAGCAGGGAATGAGTGCATTTTCTTATATTTACCTTTTAAAGGAAGCGTTTTAAATTTATAAAAAATATACACTTTCATTTTCCACACATAGACTTTTTATTTTATCTGCTTCAGGATTCGCTTGATTTTTATCAGAATACATATGTATTTACTTTTCTAATTTGGCCCCCAAAAATTAACATTATAGTTTTATTTTACTAATAAACTTTCAGGGAAGCCTTCTATATTCTACTGTCTGAATTTTGAGGCTCTGTAGATTGGAGGATAAAGGGCAAAATAGGTCAAGTTTTAAATTATAAATTATTAAATCTGTTATTCAAATTATTTAAAAATAAAATATATATTTGTAGTTTCTAAAGTGGGAATTAAGTCGGTGTTTAATATTATTGCTATAATCTTTTAAACAAATGATTTAAAAATATGATGAATTTGTAATTTACATAATGAGCCTTTTATCTGATATATTACATGATGCGTTTGAAAATTGAATTTTTATTTTCCATTTAATTGTATATTTTGCCCATAAAATTACTATGGGGGTTTTCTAATAATTTTTCTTATAAATTTAGAGTGAGCCCCAGTACCCCTAATTATTGTCAATATTTTAGGTATTATGGTTTCGGAAATAAAGCGAGAAATGATTTTTTTTATATCTTTATGTAAATATCTTGTAAACAATTAATTTTAAAAATATGAAAAATATATATTTGTGTTCCTCATAATGAGCTCTTTCATTTGATGTATTGCATGATGCGTTAAAAAATATTTTTTTATTTTCCGTTTAATTCTATAATTTGGCCCCCAATATTGATAACAGGGATTTCTTCATATTTTTCCTGTAAACAAAAAAATTTTATATCTTACATGATCCGTTAGAAACAATGATATTTTTTTATTTTCCATTTAATTCTACAATTTGCCCCCCAAAATGAATATTAGGGGTTTCTCCTTATTTTTCCAGTAAAGTTCAGGTGAGGGAATATACCTCCATTTTTTTGCAAAAATTTCCAGCTTATGGTTTCGGAGATACGGGCGGGGGGATTGGTAATTTTTTTTATATTTTTGTTAATATCTTTTAATTAAGATATTTAAAAAATAGAAACAATTTTAATTTTATATTTTCCCTTTAATTCTGTAAGTTGTCGCCCAAAATTAAAAGTAAAGTTTTCTCTTTTTTTTCAAAACTTTACGTTTTATAGTTTCGGAGATAAGAGGGGAGGGGAATGGGTAAATTTTGGTATATTTTCGTTAATATCTTTTTAACTAATTTTTTAAATATGAAAAAATATATTTGTGTTCCTCAGAATGGGATCTTTAATTTGATGTATTACATGATGCTTTTGAAATTTTTTTTATTTTTAAATTTTCATTTAATTCTATAATTTGCCCCCAAAAATTATTATTAATGGTTTCGCCTTACTTTTTCTGTAAAGTTCGGGCAACGTTCTATATTTTCTATTTTTTTCAAAATTTTAGGCTCAGTAGTTTCGGAAATTAGGGGGGGAACGGTCGATTTTTTTTAGTTTTTCCCCCCAGAAGTACCCCTAAAATCAAAATTTCTTCTTTTACTATATGTACTCCTGATCGGGTAACCAAACTAGATACCAAATTTCAACCTCGTCCGTCCAGTAGTTTAGGAGAAAATTGCTGAGATGTGACAGAGGCAGAAATCCGGAGTGATATTGTAAGGGTATCCGTATATTGTATATAGGGAACTCTAAAAGAGCAGATTTCTGAAAAAAAATTGTATAAGGTGTTAAAAATTGTTTACCAGACCATGGAACATCTAAGAAAATAAAAATTTACAAACGTTCAATTCTTTTCTTTCAACTGGAAACTGCAGTTCCAGTTCCCACGCTTGGAAGAGAGTTTACTATGTTTTGAATTTGTTCAATTATGTTTTTCTTAAAGTAAAACTCAAAAACATTTAAATTCGGAGCTACCTCTTTCAAATCAGCGATTTTGGTAGTGAGTCACTATCAAAATCACCTTATACCCATCATATCTTAGACATGTTCTATGGGGGAAAGATGGGAGGATCTGGGCGGCCTCGGCAAGAGATTTATATGGGTTTCTTTAGAAAAATCTAAAATAACTCGAGCAACATGAGGCTGAGCATTATCTTGTTGAAAAATGGCCGATTAAGATAATATTGCGCTGTCAAGTTGCCTCAAACAAAGATTAAAGGTGATCTACTTCCATGTGCAATTACACCCGATGCCATAAGGCCTACTGTTCGGAGCACATGTCGCTCAACATCAAACTGACGGTAACGTCATTCTACTCTGCGTCTTCTTCGACCATCATGTCCACCCAAGCAGAATCGAGATTCTTAATAGAAGACGACCCGATGCCATTTTTCTGTAGTTGATGCTCAGGGGTCTGAGATAACACAAGATTTTGTCGGTTGGTTGGATACGGTGGCAAACTGTTCAAACACTTATAAGATGTTCTCCTTACCACTCATCAGCCAAATAGATCTTTTCACCCTTTGTAATGCGCAGGCGCGTTTGGCATGTTAAAAAGGCGGAAATATGAAAGTTTCGTGCCCTTTTCACAGATATGCATATTAATACCCTTATTATCAATGGAAATATTAATTAGTGGAGCTTTATTTATACATATTTCAATTAAAGCAAATAACTGCATTAAATTATCATGGTGGTTAAAGTGATATTTTCGTCCACACGGCGAAAATAAGTCTGATCTATTGGACAGGTTAGGACAAAAATAATGCTCATATTAGATTTAAAGTAATTAATATACTGATAATTAATAAAATAAATATTAGTAATACAAAATACAACTTTAATTAATTTATTATTACTATGGTTTTATCAGTCATTGTCCTTTTTACTACAATTGGTGATCTAAATTATGTTGGCCATTCATCTTTCGACTGACAGATATATGAAAGTTAATTTATAAGATTTTCGCGAAATCTGTACAAAAATTGTAAATGTAAATTTACTGAAGGCTGTACAGTTTGTACAAATAAAATATTAAATTCAGTATACAAAGATTTATTTAAACTCAGTTTGCATACTTATGTCTGGTCACAGTACACTATGTACAACTCAATTCGAAAAAGTTAACACATTGATGTTATATATTTTAGTAAGTTATTGTCTTAAAAACACATACACATAAACCCATATATGTATCATTTTATTTACATAATCAGAAACTTGTAATCGACCATCACTTAGACAACATCTCTAACTCATAAATATTTAGCACATTTTAGATAACCTTGAACTGTTTCGTTGATCTAATAAGCTTTCAGACGCAAGATGTTAGACCGACATCTAGGATTTTCGAGAGAATGACATCTCGAAGTGAGTCTTTAATAAGCTTTAAACGAGATTCGATACAAGGCTTTGGAAAACTAATAAAGTCAAATAAATTCTCCAAAAATGATTTCCTGTACATATGGCTCCCACATATTCCATGACATTAACTCTTTTTGCTCCATTCTTTATTGATAAAATGTTATACATCTATACTATTATAAAATTGTAAGTTTGTCTGTTTGTTCGTTTGTTTGTTTGTTTGTTCGGGCATCACGTAAGAACTATTTAACTGATTTTGCTGAATCTTTTTTTGTTGCGAAGCCTATAGTTTGACTTAAAATCTGGTAGACATTTTATCTCTCTAAATAGACAGAAACGGTAGATATAAGAAAAAACTTCTACCATGTTGGGTAATTCAATTACTCAATTGATTCCACTGCACGCACAAAATATTAGATACTGGCATCAGCTTAGCTTTTATTCAAAATTCGGAATGTGCAAATGTAACATGTTTCGATTTAACAAAAATCAACATATCAAGCGTAATTTTACAGGGTGTTCTGTATATAGGAAACTTAGAGCGGAGTAGAATTACATGAATTTAAAAATCTAAAAAAGGTATATTTGGTGTCCTATAAGCAGCTGGATATATACGATGTGGTGGAAATAAGGAGGAGTGGAATTAGTTATACGGGGTGGTCCAAAAATGTTATATTGAGTGGGCCATAACAGTTCCATATACCAATTGGTTGAAGAAGGGTAGAATACTTATACAGTGAATAAAAAAACTTAAAAAAATGTGTTAGGTAAGCAGTTAGGATCTTTGAATTAAGTTCATAAAATACTATAGTTATGAAATGGGTTGAAGAAATGTTAGAAGCAGTTGTTTATACAGGGAGTTTGAAATATAAGATGGAGTGGAATTATATTTTATGTTGTGGTTAAAACTTGTTTTATATCCACAAGTAGTTACATAATCTATAGGATGGTTGAAATATGTAGCGGAGTATATTACAGCTATACAGATGGGTTTGAAATAATTTAAAGTAATGGTATGAACTATAAGCTGTTCCATTTACCGAATGGTTGAAATATAGGGTGCGATAAGGTTCTAAGGATCGTACAAAAATGTTATATTTAGTGGCAAATAAGTAGTTGCATATAAAAGGTTTTGAAATATAGAGTGGCTTACAGTTTATAGAATTATACAGGATGGGTAAACAATGCTAGAAAAATTTTGTTATATAGCATTTGCATATATAGAGTTATAGTTACACAGTGTAATTCAAACAAGGATAGAAAAAGATGTAAATAAAGGGTGGAGAGAAATTATACTTTAATATATCTTGAAAAAATATAAGGATAAAATGTGAAATAGTGTAGTTCATAATAAGTAGCAAAGATATGATAGTTGAAACATAAGGTGAAGAAGTGTTATGATAATTATTTAAAAAATGTTATATGGGTTGACAAATAAGCAGTAGCGTATACAGGGTACTTGTAATACATACAAGGTGATTCAAAAACATGTTGAACAAAATTGTTATTTTCGGTGCCCCATAAGCAGTTGCGGTTTTGGTGGAATATATTTGGCATTGATGAATTTATAGTTATACAGGGTGCTAGAAAAAAATGTTGTTATACTGGGTGGCCGATAAGTATTTGCAACTACAAGGTGATTGAAATAGCGAGTGGAATAGATTTATAGACAAATAGGTTTGGAATGTCTTCGATGCACATTCCATAGAGAATATTCAAAAAAAATGTATGAATTAGATGTTGCGGTTTTAGTTCAATGCTGGTTCAACGCAAGTATATAATTGACGAAGGACCTTTAGCGGAACATTCAATAAACACGTGCCTTCACATAAACGAATCACCAAATAAAAGTTATCACTAACCTTTAAGTCGAAGCTCTGGTGTTTTCTTGGTTCTTCTTTCTTCTGGGGCTAGCCCCGTAATAGCAGGAACAGTTTCTTAGAGCTTCGTCTGGACAACACGTTACACAAAAAATAGCGACGTAATGTTCATTGATTGAGCATACAAAAAATGCGGGTTTAACAACAAATGATGCGCTTTTGTAAACACAAAAGAAACAAAATGAAAGCGGTTTAGCGGTCGTTACGAACGAAGCTACTAACTCGCGAAATCGTAACACAAAAAACAACAATAAGCGTCGTCTCTTCAGACGTAATCAAAAATGTCCGAACAGTTCGGAGCACAATACACGAAACTCCCAAGCGTCTAAACAGCTCGGGAAGCGGACCACGAATGAATACTGTCTATATTTTACGCGCAAAAAAACACTTACAATTAGCATTAGCGCGACGGAAAGTTTTAGAAAAGGTGCAGAAGTTTAAAAATCAATGAAGTAATTCAATCAAATTGAACACAATACACTAAACAAATTGCGGGAACGCACCATTCCGCCAGCCTTGAATTACTTATTTCAAAACTAAGGGTCCACTGGCAGTGGACAAAGCTTTACAAGAGGTCGCTTCAAAGTACCACTTGCAGTTCTAACTTTTTTAGTCATCATTAACAATCGAAGTTTCCTTGGACTTTCATCGTCTTGAAGTGGTTGATCTCACAACGTTTCAATAGCAGTGTATCTGCTATCGTCATCAGGTGAATGATGTACGTCAATAATGCGCCCTAATGGCCAATTCAAAGGAGGTAAGGTGTCTTGCTTCAAAATAACAAGAGTACCTGGCTTAACAACCTCCGAGGGATCAATCCATTTACTCCGTTGATGAAGAGTATGTAAATATTCTTGCGACCAACGTTTCCAGAATGCCTGATGCAAACGACTCAGTAACTGCCATCTGTTGAGACGATTAGATGGGACAAATAAGAAATCAGATTCCGGAGGTGCTGTTAAAGGTTCCATGGTAAGAAACATTCCAGGACTCAAGGCGGTAAGATCCGATGGATCGTTGCTACAAGGGGTTATAGGTCGCGAGTTTAAAACTGCTTCGACCTGTGCAAATACAGTAGAAAGTTCTTCGTAGGTTAGGATTTGATCTCCAACGACACGTCTTAAGTGAGCTTTAACACTACGAATTACTTTCTTTGCGGATAGAATCCAAAATCGTTGCTGCAAAAGAAATTGAACGGTTTGGATTCCTGCGTGAAGATTGGTGACCTGACAATCTTCGAGAATTAGATTAGTCAAACGACTTTTGCTTGGTAGCAGTGCGGGAAATTTAGTATCAAACGGCAATGGAGTATTAGCCAATCTACTACCAACTTTAAGAGTTCGCTGTTCATCAAGAAACGGCGAAAGTTTACGAAGCGATTTGGGCAAAAGTTTTCGTTCTCGAAGAAGGGAAATCTCTTTAGAAAAATATTGATCTTGAACATCTCGAACAATGCGAAGCTGAGCCTGATATAACTCAGCAGCCAAAAATGATCCAGAGCCCCTACGGTCTGGATGGCGAGCGTTATCAACAAAGCGACAAATATGAGCTATAATGCGGGTAATGCGATTAATAGAAGAATGTTCTTCTAACAAAGTACCAAATAAATTTGGTGAAGCGGTGACTTGAAGCGCCACTATACGGACTTCAGCCAAAACTAGCGGTGACATGATTGAGTGTGAGCAAGCATGTGGCAAACAAGCGGTAATCAACAATTGTGGGCCTTTCCACCAAAGTGTATTACCTAATAACTCTGATGGCAAAGTGCCGCGGGAACCCAAGTCAGCGGGGTTATCACAAGATTGGATGTAAAACCAATGCGAATAAGGAAATTTTTCCTGAATGTAAGCAACTCGATTACTGACAAATGTCTTCCAACGGTGCGGAGAAGAACTAAGCCATGAAAGGACTACCGTGGAATCTGACCAGCAACGAATCACCTTGAACAACAAACGACTATTGAATTGCTCATAAACATAATGAGCCAACTTAGCGGTAAGAACTGAAGCACACAGTTCCAATCTGGGAAGTGACAAAGTTTTCAAAGGGGCAAGTTTTGATTTAGACAACACAAAAAAACTTTGACGAAATCCAGATGCGGTTTCGAACACAAAATAAACAACAGCGGCATAACCTTTCTCAGAAGCATCACCAAATGCGTGAACTTCACAACTAGAAAAGTTTTCTATAGCAAGCAGGTGAGCCAAAACTAAATTCTGTAAGGTCAACAAAATAGCGATAATGACTTGTTGCAATTTGGGACCGATAAACAAACAATCATTTAAAGTTAACCGATGAGGTATCTTAGTGGATGCATTAAACACTACACGAAGTTTGGTGGTTCTACTATCAGGTTTCAAAACACAATGATGCGGTATGTAGTAACAATCAGAAAAAGTAGATGGATCGGGAACCAACTCCATATGATCAAGCTCCAAATACTCTTTAAGAAAATCACAATAGTGTTTGTAGAGATCTGGTTGCTGTAGAAGACGTCTTTCTAAAGAGTAGAAACGTTGTACGGCGGGATTATACATTCCATCAAAAGCAGGAAGTGTATTTCGAAAAGGAAGAGGCACAACGAATCTACCTGAATCCAATCTCCTGCATCCCTCGGAAAATATTTTTTCGCAGATAAGATCATCAGGGGACTGAACCAGTGCGGTAGGAACATCTTCAATTGTACAGAACCTTTTGAGTGAATCATCTAATGATACTACATCTTCAATTTGACAAAAAAGCGAAGTTGGGTTTATGACTGACTGAGAGTGAGAGTTAACAGAACTCGAAGACACTTTACCCATAAGGATGTAACCAAACACAGTGTTAATAGCATCAGGAACACCTTCCTTTCCCAGAAGACGTCCATCCAACAAAATTTGAGAAAATATATCGGCACCCAACAAAAGGTCAATAGCGCCTGGGCTATTGAAACCAGGATCAGCAAGTTTCAAATTGGTTAGATATGCCATATTAGCCATGTTAATGGGCGCAACAGGCATATCATTGCAAATGCGGGGTAAAACAATAGTATCAACAACAAAATTGCACTCACGCTTTACTATAGAGCGAAGAGAAAGGGTAAGAGAGCCCTCAGCAGAGGGACTCTGCATAGAACCTAGCCCGTTGACTTGAATCGAAGCGGGCATAGGTCGGAAGCCAAGGCGTTTCACAGCCTTGCTCGCAATGAATGATGTCATGCTACCAGAATCTAGCAGACATCGCAAAGTTTGATAAGAACCGTGCTTATCTAATACCTCAACTAAAGCGGTAGATAACAACACATTTGAATTGTATGACAAAAGTGAACTATGACAAGAAGTCTGCGGTAGAGAAGTTTCGGGACTTTCAACAGTATTAATGGTACTGGATCCACCAGATGTGGAAGCCAGGTTTGCGGGGGGAGCACTAGATTCAGACCGAATGCCTGAATCACCACGATTTACAAAATGAAGCAATGTGTGATGGCGTTGTTTGCAGTTGCGGCAAGTGGATAAAGATTTACAGCGATTCGACTGTTGAGAATCGCTCAAGCAATTAAAACAAAGTCTAAAATCTTTAACAAACTTAAACCGCGCGGATACTGATTTGTTCAAGAATTCAGAACATTTGTAAATCGCATGAGCGGATTTACAAACTAAACAATTTCTATTCTTAGTGACAAACAAAGATGTAGTGAACCGGGAAGAATGTTGCTTTGAATTTAATGGTAACTTTTTGTCAACACTTCGCTTTGCCTTGCGGGGTAATTCAACATGTTCAAAGGCATCGCAATGCTTCGAAAAAAAATCAACAACTTCCGAGAGGATCGGGAAGTCATCTTGAGCGGTCACAGTACCATGGTAAAGTTCAAACTTAGCGGCTAAATTCTTTGGAACTCGTTTCAACATCATCTGAATGATACAAAAATCCCACTGATTTACTGGTAAACCCAAATTCTTCAGTGCTTCCAAATTATCACTGAAGTCAACCAATAACTTCCGAACCTCTGAAGGGCTATCTGAAGTTAGTTGGGGGAATTGTTCTAAAGCTGACCAATGAGACTCCGCGATTAAACGAGTTCGCTTGAATTTTTTCAAAAGTGTTTCATAAGCACTCACGTAATTGTTTTGTGTTAGTTTAAAATTCTTAATAGCCTCAAACGCAGGCCCTTTTAAAGCTAACTGCAAATATTTGAACTTCTGCATAGTACTGAGTTTTTCATTATTGTGAATTAATGAATCAAACAAATCAATAAAAGTACCAAATTCCAATATGTCTCCACTAAATGAAGGCAAATCAATTCGCGGCAAAGCAACACTTTCCTGTTCCCGGGCTATATTTTCTGGCCTAGAATTCTGAACAGATTTCAGTTTAGCAAAAATAGACCTAATTGAATAAAACAATTTTTCAAATTTATTGCGAATGTCATCCTCAAAGTCAAAATCATCGGTTGCATCTGGAATTAATCCAACAATGGAATTGTGATGTTTAAAAAATTCTAAATGAATTGAATCAACCATATTAAACATGCTAAAAAACAATTCAACGTCGTCACCTCTTAAGGCTTTCTCGGCAGCAAAATAAATATCTTCTAATCTTTTAAACTCCGATTGTCGATGATTTTTAAATTTACGTAAATTTTCAGCGGTTTTTGACATCTTAACAATAAATTAAAATCACTGTAACGCCACTGAACAAATCTAACACGATAGAACGAAACAAAATACTATTCCAAAAATGTACTCTTTTTTACTGTTGAAGTAGAAAATATCTGACCAAATGTCAAATAAATTCAAAACAATTTAGCAAAATAACCAAACAAACAAAACAAGCTCTTGTAAGGTTTTTAAGGCGGCAAAAAATTGCGTTTTATTTCCAACGGAATGAGTGAATATCCCGAACTTGCTTTCTCTTCTAACAAATAAAGAAACGAAAATTCAATGCGGTTTTCAACAATAATTGCAACGAAAAATCAATGGTTTTTTTTGATCGTTAAACTTTGCACGAAATTAACTCAAATGTATTCGGCCCGGAGTTGGACCAAATTATGTAATTTATTCGATAAACTTTGCACAAAATTAACTCAAATTGCATCCGGCTCGAAGGACCAAATTATGGAATGTCTTCGATGCACATTCCATAGAGAATATTCAAAAAAATGTATGAATTAGATGTTGCGGTTTTAGTTCAATGCTGGTTCAATGCAAGTATATAATTGACGAAGGACCTTTAGCGGAACATTCAATAAACACGTGCCGTCACATAAACGAATCACCAAATAAAAGTTATCAATAACCTTTAAATCGAAGCTCTGGTGTTTTCTTGGTTCTTCTTTCTTCTGAGGCTAGTCCCGTAATAGCAGGAACAGTTTCTTAGAGCTTCGTCTGGACAACACGTTACACAAAAAATAGCGACGTAATGTTCATTGATTGAGCATACAAAAAATGCGGGTTTAACAACAAATGATGCGCTTTTGTAAACACAAACACGTTACGAACGAAGCTACTAACTCGCGAAATCGTAACGCAAAAAACAACAATAAGCGTCGTCTCTTCAGACGTAATCAAAAATGTTCGAACAGTTCGGAGCACAATACACGAAACTCCCAAGCGTCTAAACAGCTCGGGAAGCGAACCACGAATGAATACTGTCTATATTTTACGCCCAAAAAAACACTTACAATTAGCATTAGCGCGACGGAAAGTTTTAGAAAAGGTGCAGAAGTTTAAAAATCAATGAAGTAATTCAATCAAATTGTACACAATACACTAAACAAATTGCGGGAACGCACCAAGGTTGGATAATTTTTTTTGTATGATAGAACATAAACTGTTGCACATATGCAATATCTGAAACATGGATCGAAGTAAAATTATAGTTCATGTGATTAGAAGTATTTAAACATTTTATATTTGGTTGCACATACAGGGTGGTTGAAATATTTTGTAGAGTAAAATTATGGTTGTACAGGGTGGTTCAAAAATTAGTTGTTATGTTTGGCAAAATGGCAGTGGTGCATACAGGATGGTTTTAATGTAGATGGAAGTAGAGTTAGTTATACAAATCGGCTAAATATATTTTTTTTGATAAAATTGCTATATAGGGTAGTCAATAAGCAGTTGCAGTTTGGATGAGGGTTTAAATAAAAGTTTGGTGTTAGGGTGCAAAACTGTGTTTTTATGCTTGTGACTCACGAAGGGTTCCACATCATTTCCATTAGGATGGATCAAAAAAGTTAAAACAAAAGTTGTTATATAGGGTGGACCATAAACAGTTGCATTCTACTATATGGAATATCTGAAATATGGGGAGAAGCAAGATTATAGTTTTAGAGTTTGTTTAACAAAATGTTAGAAAAAGCTGCATATAAAGATTGATTAAATCATAGAGTAAAGATAATTTTTACTTTAAAAGGTCGTTCAAAAAATATCAGAAATGATTGTATACGTAAGCGTAGACCATAAGCAGTTGCATAGCTGAAATATAGGGTAGAGAAGAGTTATAGTCACGTGTTCAAAAAGTTATATTGGGTGACAAATAAACAGCAGCATACAGGATGGTTGCAATATAGGCTGAAGCGAGTTACAGTTATTCAAGGTGAAAAATGCCGAATAAAATTGTTAGTTATGTTGGGTGGCCCCTAAGTACTTGCTGTTTGGATTTATGGTTAAGTAGGGTGGTTCAAACAAGTTAGAAAAATTTTTATATAGGATAACCTATATGTTTCGTAAGTTATTTCTTTTTGCGAAGGCTTAAACATTCCGTACGCGGGTGAAACCGCGGGTAACGGCTAGTATTAATTAAAATCGTTATACTGATAGTTCACTTTAAATTTATAACTATTAAAACTTTACTACTAATGTACTAATACTAAATTAATAAATTGCATTGAAAATATTGTATTCACGTTATAAACAAACATAAAGTGTACGAAAAAATTGACAGGCGTTGACGCATGCGCATTCATTTCAATTATGTAAAGGTCTATTTCGAGTTGATGAAAATCGCTCTCTAAAGGCCATAAGTCGATATTGAACTTCATTTGTGCCAATGCGACATCCGTTGTCCAATCTTCTCCGAGTTTGGGTATTAAGAACACACTTGACAACATCTGTAGTTGTTTAATCATTTTCTCCTTACTATGTTTTATCAAAACAACATTAAATTGAAATTTCTCCTTCTGGTTGTTGCGATTTCTTTGTCAGTGAGAAATTGTTTCTTTGTGTAAATTGTACAAAAATTGCAATTTGTCAAAAATTTTAGAAATTTTAAAACACTTTAACGTTTTAAAATGGATATAAAAGCCTAAAATTTCAAAACTAACACAAACATAATTAAATTAAGAATAATTTTGAATTTTTTGATTGTTGAAGAGGTCTGGCATTATTTTGCCTGTTCAGTGGGTTTTCTCTCTTCAAAATTGTTTCCTGCAACAGATAAGTATTTGAAAATTGTGCTGAGAACAAAGTATAGTAAGGCATTTTCGTAAAATTGCCTGGATTAATGATTCTGAAAGAAAAAGATATCTACAAAATGATCAACCAGTATGCTGTATATTAGTAGTGTATTGTATATTGTGTTATACTTATCTGTGTTTGGAGACGTTTTAACTCCGAGTCTGGGATCGTTATCAATCGTTTAATGTTGTATCTCAACGTTTTTCGAAAAAATTTCGCTTTGATGTCGGTTTTGTTGTTTGTCAAACAATTTGACACTGACAGTTTGTCGTTTGGCGATCATTTGATCCTGAGGGTACTGTTTTTCTGCTCTGTTAGCGATAGATTTTTCCAGTCCAAATGAAGGTCGATTGAAGGTGCTCCGATTTTCGTGTTGTTTATCATCATACAGCTGGCTTCTTTAAGTTTTCTCTTTTTTAAATTTTCCTCTTTCAACAAAATTATTGTTATATCCCTGTCAGCTATCTACAACACGAAATACGGCGCACCTTCAATCGACCTTCATTTGGACTGGAAAAATCTATTGCTAACAGAGCAGAAAAACGGTACACTCACGATCAAGTGATCGCCAAACGACAAACTGTCAGTGTCCAATTTTTTGTCTTCGAAACGTTGTTTGTGGCATATTCTTGATTACTTTTATCTTTTTTGGGCAATAACACCACAATCGAAATAAAACGACGTATATTGAAGGAAAACCAAACGTTTCAAAGTCTATTCTGACTTCATTGTCAATGGCTTTATATTTATTGATGTAAATTGCAAAATGAAAATTTGATTTATGACATTTAAATTGACATTAGAAAATTTGTTGTTTTTAGATATACAGGTAGCACAAAAAATTCTAAAGATTGTGTATTATAGATAAACAGCTTTCAAATTAGAAGAATTTGAAAGAGTTGTCTTTAGAATTTGTAAGTGAAGTTCCTAGGTACGACTTTGTTATAAGATAGCGCATTCGCCAAAAATGTCACCAAAGAATTCTATTGTTTCAGTGATCCCATTAATGTCATAAGTGAAAACCTAGGAAAAACCTTATGAACTATCCCGATACTGGGTTGTTCAAAAGGAGGTTACCATTAATAATTTCTTCCTTATTTGTCGGTAACCAGATACGATTAAATTCTACAGAAGTAGAAGCGATACAATCATCTTCATTCAAAATAATTAAAGCAAACTCTTTTATTTTTCGTTTTGTGTTATGTTGTTCTTTGTGAAGTATAGTTGAATTGTCAAATTGTATTTTATGGCCTAGGTCCCAAGCATGTTCACAAATTTTCGATTTTTCAAATTGTCGTTTCTTTATATAATTCTTGTGTTCATTTATTGGTACGTTTAATGGTCTCGATGTTTCTCCAATATAAAATTTATTGCATTCGCAAGGAATCTTGTACATGCAGTTTTTTGATTTCTGGGTTTTGTTGGTTGGTTTAATTTTCGATATTAGAGATTTCAGTGTATTTCTTGTTTGGAATGTTGTTTTAACATTAGTGGGCAACAGATTTAATGCCAATTTAGATGACACAAATCAAATTTCATTTTGCAATTTACATCAATAAATATAAATCCATTGACAACGAAGTCAGAATAGACTTTGAAACGTTTGTTTTTCCATCAATATACGTCGTTTTATTTCGATTGTGGTGTTATTGCCCAAAAAAAAGATAAAAGTACTCCAATTTTTTGACAGACAACAAAATCGACATCAAAGCGAAATTTTTTAGAAAAATCCTCGAAATACAACACTAATCGATTGACAACGACTCCAAACTCGGAGTTGAAACGTTTCCAAACACAGATAAGTATAACACAATATACAATACATTACTTATATACAGGAATACTGGTTGATCATTTTGTAGACATCTCTTTCTCTCAGAACAACTGTGAGGAAGAATCTCTGTACAGACAGTCAGTAATACGGGCAATTTTACGAAATTACCTGACTACACTTTGTTCTCAACACAATTTTCAAGTACTTACCTGTTGCAGGAAATAATTTTTAAGAGAGAAAACCCAACGAACAGGCAAAATAAACTAAGAGTATTAAAAATATCGGCGATTTCAAAATGATTATAAACGTGACTAGGAATATCACAATTAAACCCCCTATGAACTGGGGCGATTCAGCTACTTAAAAATAAACTTCCACTCGAAGTTTCTAGACATTCCTCGTACATCAATTAACCGCATTTCCCATCACTTTTCATTATTAACACAGCGATAACTTGTTTACCCTTGTAATTTCACGAAAATCACATGTTTTATTAAACTGTCTGATGTAATTTCCACATTTACAAGCTGACCTAGAATATAAATTTTATCGCTGGTTTGTAAAACATTTTAATGTTGAAACAGAAATGGGCACACACAGAATTAATCCCGTAAAATGGTGCTTGTTAAATGTTTTTATAAGTGTTTGCCAGAAAACTGGCGTTTTTTGTAATAAACATTAATTGCAAAATTTCACATTTCGTTTAGTTTTTTTTATTTGCAACATCATTTTTTTAACACCAGAAATTGTTTTTTTTTTCAATAAAATTAACTTTTCAATATAGCAGATATGAATGAAGGCTAGTTGGAAAATTGATGAATGCTTTTTAGTCTCTCGGATAACTTCTGGGTGCCACCTGTAAACATTAGGCGTTTAAATTGTGTACTCGATTTATAGTCCTAGATATTTTTAGATGATATTACCAAATATAGCCTTAGTTACTGACAGAAAATATTTTTTGGCATTTAAATATATAGTTCGAAAGTTCGAGTATGATGTTATTTCCCAGAAAAATCCGTAAAAGTAAAAGCAATAATGTTTCACTATTGTTGAGTATTCTTGGTATTAGATTCTAGCACTCCTATTTAAAGGGTATGATAGAGTTCTCTAACAACTGTATTTTTTTTAAATTTTAATCTTTTTGATGTGAGTTTAAAAAATAAAACCTGTTGAAGGAATCGTTTCTTGCATTTTTCCTATTCCATTGAAAAAAAATATTTTGAAGTAAATAATGTGGCTCATTCCTTTGTTAGAATTAGAACTGAATGAGAAAAAATATGATTAAAGGTATTACAAGAAATCATTTATAAACTTAATTTCATGTATGTTATAAGGTTGGGGTCTTCCGGTCAAGATGGCGAGGTGGCATGGTGTGTGTGTGTAATAGGTTAAGAATAGTTTAGGAAATCCAGATTATGACCTGTTGGATTTAAACCTATGTCCTTTTATGATACCCCCAAAGACGCTTAAAAAGTGATACAGACGCTCTTGAAGTGATAATAACTGTTAATTTAGTGATAAAACCGGGAGTCCTACGCCACCTCGCACTGTAAATATGTAAATGGAAAAGAAAAGCTAATTTTATTATAAAAGAGTTTAATAGTTTCAGTTTAAGTCAGTTTTAATCAAAATTTCCATAAGTTTGTATACAGGGTGGGTTTTTTTTGTTGATCAATATGGTAAAAAAGTCATGGCTTACTAGATATTTTGAAAAAACGAAATTCTGTTGATTTAGTCAAATCCCTCTAGCTACTTTGTTTTTGATTTTATAAAGAACGTGCAAATATCAAAATTGAAGGGAATTGTATCCCGAATATGATTGTCATGTACTCGTTTGCGTGACAGCTCTCGTTTTCGAGATATTACACAAAATTATCTTTTTGTGAAGGAAACCATAGTTGGCTATGACCTCAAAATATCGTACATTTTTCGGACTTATAAACGAATTAATACTCGATATAGTTATTCATAAAAATAACGGAGTTATGGATGCTTATGGTAGTCATGAAAAAGATTGTTTTCACTCTGACGTTTCCTCATTTAAAAGTAATTCCATTAGTAGAGCTGAACTGATAGTCGATATTGACAAGTTTTCGTAATAAAATGGAATTTTCTAACCAAGAAAAACAGAATATGGTGGAATGTTATATCATATGCCATAAAAATTCAGTTCGTGCAGCTGAGGAATACTTTCATAGATATTTTAATCGTCTTCAACCTGCTGTACATTTAAGAGGCTTTACGATAGTTTACGCAGATATGGATCTTTTACTAAACCATCAAAGTTGGCAATGGTAAAATGGTAAATCAAAATCCATCTACATCAACTCGTGAGATTGCGGCAGAAGCTGGCACATCTCAACGAACTGTAGTTAAGGTACTGAAAGCGCACAAGTTCCACCCGTACAAACTTTCAGTTTGTCAAACTTTGCATGCTGGTGACGAACATCAACGTATTTTGTTTTGTACATGGTTTAGAGACATGTGTCTTGACAATCCACAGTTTCCATTAAAGGTGTTATGGTCAGATGAAACTAGATTTACTAACTGCGGTATGTTCAATAGACACAATGAGCATATCTGGGCTAACGAAAACCCTTTCCATGTAGAACAAAGACGACCCCAGATAAAATTTGGATTTCTTGCAATACACTTTTCAAGACATGTTGCATAATTTGAATTTGAGAACTGGTTTAGAAATTGAGTGGTTCCAACATGATGGAGCCACCCCGGTCTCCCGATTTGGCAGTTATAGATTTCTATTTATGGGGTGCGCTAAAAAACATAGTATACAAAAGAAAGAATGAGACAGTTGGTGACCTAAGGGATGCGGTATTACAAGCAATTGAAGAAATTGATAAGCGGTCTGTGAGAAAAGCGATAATGTCAATCTTAAAAAGATGCAATTTTTGTCTAAATAAAAATGGTGGACTTTTCGAACATAAATTGTAACCATTATTATGTACTTTAATTTCTTAAGTTTATTTAGTTTTTTCGTTATATATGATATACCTAATAAAAAATCGCTCAATGTTTTTTGGATAGTTATTAATAAATCAATCTATTTTATGGCTAACTACGTTAAAAGTGAAAATAAGAGAGAAAAGCATCTATAACTCCATTATTTTTATTAATAACTATATCGAGTATATATCGTTGAAAAGGTTTAAAAATGTCCGATTTTTTGAGGTCATAGCCAACTATGGTTTCCATTCAAAAAAAGATAAGTTTGTGTCATATCTTGAAAACGAGAGCTGTCAAGCAAACGAGGACATGACAATCATATTCGGAATACAATTCCTTTCAATTTTGATATTTACACTTTTTTATAAAATCAAAAACAAAGGAGCTAGAGGGATTTGACTAAATCGACAGAATTTCGTTTTTTTTTCAAAGTATCTAGTAAGCCATGACTTTTTACAAAAATCCGAAAGTGTCATTAAATTCGGCCAGTAAAACTGCAAATCTTTCCCAATTTAACCATTGCTCTATCTCTGCTGGTTTCCGAGATCCCCAAACTGATCATAAAAAAAACTCACCCTATATAAGGTGAAGGTCGATTAAAAGAATTAATTATTTTTTCACATTATATTCACTTGTGTCTGGTCGTTAAGGTCAAAAGAACCAGGACCATTAGCCTTCAGCTAAAAAGGCCGTAAGGCTACTTGAAGAAGAAGAAGAAGAAGAAAAAGAAGTTATAAGGGTTCTTTTATAATGTAGATCTTTTGGATTTCACTCAGGAGATAAAAGTATTATTAATATTTTTTGAATGTGAATATTTAATTATACCGAAACGTAATAGAGTGTTTTTAATTTACTTATATTAACTGACTGAAAGCCATTCATTATTTTAGTTTCTCTAAAAATATTAACATTGTCAATTATGACAAGAGATAGTTACGGCATATTTTGTCAATGTTTAAGCTCTTTTTGGGAAATAACACCAAAATTCACGAAATTACTGTATATTTCCAAACGTTTCGGAGTCTAGGTTAGATCCCGTTATCAATTGCACAGTTCAAAAATATAAAACTACAATGTTTCACAGTATTATTTGATTTATGACGTAACTAAAAGAAATTTACTTTGAGAATATACAGGTTAGCATTGAAACTTCTAAAGATATATAATAATAAAATTCCTTTCAAACTGGAAATTCCTATAGGTGCGACTTTGTTATAAGGTGCATTCTCCAAAAATGCGCTCAAAGAATTTAGTTGATTCAGCGATCTCATTAAAATCATAAGGGAAACCCTAGGAAAAACCTTATGAACTTTTCCGATACTGGGTTGTTCACCAGGACATGACCATTAACAATTTCACCTTAATCATCGGCAACCAGGAGTGACTGAATTCTACGGAGGTAGTACCGATACAACCGTTTTCATTTAATAAAATTAAAGCAGACTTAGTTTTCGTTTCTTGTTGTGTGCTTCTTTGTGTAATATAACTGAATTTTAAATTTGTATTTTTTGACCAAGGTCCGAAGCATGTTCACAATTTTTTGGACTTTTCAAACTGTCGTTTAGTAATGTAATTTTTGTGTTCGTTTATTCGAACATTTGGAGGTCTAGAGGTTTCCCCAATATACAATTTATTGCAAAAAACACCAACCCAAAATACAAAAAAATGCATTTATAAAATTCCTTGTGAATGTAATAAATTCTATATTGGAGAAATCTCTAGACTTTGAAATGTTCGAATAATCGAACACAAAAATTTCATTAAAAAACGACAGTATCAAAAATCCAAAATTTGTGAACATGCGTGGGACCTTGGTAATAAAATACAAATCAAAATTCAGTTATATTGCACAAAGAAGAACACAAGACAAATAGAAAACCAAAAAGCTAATTAATTTTGTTAAATAAAAACCATTGTATCGCTACCTACTACCCCCGTAGAAACCAATCGTTCCTGGTTGCCGATGATTAAAGAAGAAACTGCTAATGATCATGTCCTTGTGAATAATCCAATATAGTGATAGTTCATAAGGTTTTTCCTTGATTTTCCCTTATGATTTTAATGGGATCACTGGAGCGCCACATAAAATTCCTCCAATTTTAAAGGAACTCTATTATTTATTTATTTACCAGATACATTCCAGGCATATTTACATAGTAAATCCTACAAGGTAACAAAGCTACCTGCTCGTAGGCTGGTATATACTTACAAACTAACCACTAAGTAAACTAATTAACTAAAATTAAACTAATTGGATAAAAAAAGTTTCATTGTACTTATATATATATATATATATATATATATATATATATAAGTTGTCCATAACAGAACAGATGTATCCTAAGTACTTTCATACATTTTTCATAATCCAGGGTTTAAGGTTTGTTTTAATCTTATTTATCTTTTCTGTTGCCATTATTTTAAGTTTATTTGGTAAAGAGTTAAATGTTATTATTGCTCTATAGTAACTATTCTTGACGCTGACAGTTTTACTTCTGTTAGGGATTTGAATGGTTTTATTTCTTGTTATGCTCGTAGAATTATTGAATACATTACTAAGCGTTTTATAATGACATACTACAGATTCACACAGTAAACAGTTCTTTAATTTTGAGTGGGTATTTTTGGTTAGGTATAACTTGTTTCTTTTCTATAATTTTTAGTAGTCTCTTTTGAAATCGCTGAAGCATTTGTAAAGTGTTATTATATGCTCCTCCCCATGCTATTACTCCGTAGCTAATAGCGCTATGGAAAAAAGCGTAGTATAACATAAGTAAGGTTTCAGTGTTCACAGATTTACTTAAATTCTAGAAAATATATAAAAGGTACTTAGTTTTACTTAAAATATATTTAATATGTAATTCCCACGTCAACCTATAGTTGAGAACTACACCCAGATATTTAAAATGTTCTACTCTTTTTATATTGAGTCCATTGATATTAATGTTTTGCGTTCAGGAACACTGTTAGAATAGTTGCCAAAGGTAATATACTCAGTTTTGTCAATATTTAGTGATAATTTATTTACAGCCAGCCAATTACTTATTTCAATTAGGTAGTTGTTCATGTTGGTTTCAACTGCCTTCCAAGTGTCTCCACTAGCTACAACAGCCGTATCATCGGCAAATGATATTACAATACCATCAGGCAATAGCTTTAAAAGTTCATTAATATATAATATAAACAGAAACGGTCCTAAGACAGTTCCTTGTGGAACACCTGTATTAATCTGAGAGAATTCACTCATGATATTATTGATTTTTACTCTCTGGTGCCTACTGTCTAAATAATTTTCTATTAATTTATGAGCTTTACCCCTTATACCGTAATTGTATATCTTTTCAAATAGTATCTGATGGTCAACAGTGTCGAACGCCTTGGCAAAGTCGAGGAATGTCACAGCTACAGGACGACTCTTGTCTAATTTGTTATATATAATGTCTGTTAAGTAGTTCAATGCGTCTTTGGTTCCCAAATTTTGTCTAAATCCATATTGCCTTTTTTATATATTTTTTAACAAATTGCAATAATCTAGTGTAAATTATCTTTTCAAATATTTTAGCAAAGTTTGATACCAATGAAATAGGCCTATAGTTTGATGTAAAGTGTTTATCTTTAGATTTATGTATAGGTATAACATCAGCTTTTTTTAAAGCATTGGGCCATATAGCTTGTTCAATACAGATATTTATAATATGAGTCAGCGGCTCAGCAATGTGCTCAGATAAAGCTAAAATAGTCTTCGCATGAATATTATCTACCCCACCATTTTTAAGTTTCAATTCTTTAATCATTTTAATAACTTCAAATCTATTAGTTGGTGTTATAAATATGGTTTCAGGGTTAACAGGTGGTAATTTATTTATGGCATTTGTTGGTTGCTGTATTTTATGGCTAAGTAGAGACCCAATATTACAAAAAATGTATTCATGTCATTAGCAATTTGTTCTGGTTCCATAATTTTTTGATTATTTTCATTGTAAATGTAACTAATATTTTGATGATATCTACACTTTTTGCGAAGTTTTGTATTTATTATATTCCATATTTTTTTAGGATTTTTAAAATTTTTGTTTATTTCATCCCTATCATATAATGTTTTCGCATTAATTACAACCTTCTCTAAAATCTTTACATAGTTCTTATATGCAATTTTATTTTGGATATTTTCCGGATTTGATTTCCATGTTTTATATAGTTGATCTTTTTTGTTACAACATCTTATGATCGATCTGGTAATCCAGCTACTTCTAGGTATATATTTTTTTGACTTTTTTAATTGTTTTGATTTCTCCAAACACATAGCTATTCCTTTTGTGAGTGACTCTATGGCGTTATTTGGGTCCCGTTCTTCCAGTATACAGTCCCAGTTAATATTCTCAGTTAATTCAACCAATTTTTTATAATCTATTTGCATACTTTGTTTTTCTTTGATCTCTAATTTTATTCAATATTAAAAATAGTGGATAATGATCATTAAAAAGTTTTTCAAATTTTAACGAAGTTGGTTTAACAGTTTGCAACCTAACAAATACATTGTCGATACAAGTGCCCTGCACTGGATTTAAATTAGACGGTCTTGTTATAGTTTGAAATCCCGGTAAGTATCCGTGTTCCAGATAATTGGTCAAGTATTCCTGACTGCAGTCATCAACATCAATTAGGTCAATATTAAAATCACCTATTATCAAGTGATTTTTGACTTTTCTTTTTTTTATTAAAAATTGTTTTAATTCAAATATGAACTTTCTTGTTTAGGTAAATCATGACACCTGCACATGGCTGTTACTTCAATAGGTGAACTATCACTTTGATCTAATTTTATTACTGAATTTAGTACTTTAAGTCTACCTAGAGTAATTACTTCAGTATTTTCAATTAAATTGTCTTAAACTACTGTTCCATCTGATCTGTTTATCTTACTTAAATTATAGAACATTTTATAACCTGTTAATGATAAGTAATTAGGATACTGTAGATCCCAAGTCTGTGAACAGACTATAACATTGGGTTTTTCACTGAGTTTGTTAACAAATATTCTTAGGTTATTAATATGAGCATTTAAACTTCTAACATTAAGAGAGAGAATAGCTTTCTTATTTAATATATTCCTATTTACTGACTCTATGTTGTCGGCAATAATTTCTTCTCTAACAAATTCACTTTGCATATTTTCTATTATTTCTAAATTATTGGCCATTATAATTTAATATAGATCTTATTTAAGTTTAATTAAAATAAAGAAATTAACTAACTGTTAATTTAGAATTACTTGTTCACTCCCAGAATCTGTTGGGAATTGTTGACTTGGTTTCTTGATATTTGTCGGGTTTTGTATGTTTTGTATTATATGATATTTAGAAGTTTCGGTGCAACCCTGTATATTCTCAAATTAATTTTTCTTAGTTGCATCATATATCAAATAACAATGTCAAACATCGTAATTTTATATTTTACAATTGTTTTCATTGTTTCTTTACCATTCACAAAGGGTCCGACCTAGACCCCGAAACGTTTGGATATATATAGAAATTCCATGAATTGTGATGTTATTTCCCAGAAATTGCTTAACCACTGACAAGAAATCTCAGAAATTTGAAAAATAACAAAAATATTAAAAACTGCTAAAAAAGTCTAAAACGTTAAAACGTATTAAAATACTAAAGTGCAGTGAACTCTCACTGATGTCTCCGAAACGGCTCAATCAAGTTGTATATTACAAGATTTTTCTGAACAGTAAAATGTATCGTTTTTCAAAAAATCTAAAAAATATGTGCAAAGAACGTTAAATGCCAGAAGAATTGTCAATAAAATGTTTACACATGTCTCTAAAATAAATGCAAATGTTATTAAATTACATTAATCATATTGTGTGTTTGCTGTAGCTTTGAATTAATATATTTTTCTAAATACTAGTGGTCGCCCAGTGGTCGAAATTCGACCCTATTTCATGAAATTGTAAAAAGTATATTTTTATAAGAAACAGAGTTGTGGAGAAATCGGAGAAGTAGATGTAATGACCATAATTGTTCACTCATATTGACAAATTTATTGAAATAAAAAGAAAATAAAATTTAATCAAATATCGGTATTCGAAATATTTTTGACAAATAAATGACCCCTCAAATTTTTGGCTGGAGCCGCTCCTGGCAAAATATTTGATATAATAATAGGAAGATTGTTCTTTGCAACCTAAAAGTTTTCGTCATTTGCGGTTTCAAACAAGTTCAGGAATATTAAAGAAAAGAGAGGACCAACAACCCTAGTAGAACTTAAATATTTATTACATTCTCTATTGTCCGCTGTCTGACAATTTTTTACACAACACCTTCGGGAAGGTTGTGATAATAATATATTAATCAAATAATTAAATTCACATTAAAAACCGAATATTTAATATGAAAGTTACTGCAACGCGTCCGAAAAATCAATACGGATCTACTACATTGACTATTTTACCACTAAACAATAACAACGCTTGCATGCCACTTCTGTTGAGAGACCTAATCGTTTTGTCTTTGCCTATTTATATATAGATATATATTTTTTTATTTTATACGTTTCTTATATACTGGAAATATATAATACATAAATAAGTTTTGCAGTCATAATCAATCCATATATTGTAAAAAAAATTCTGTCTACTTCCTCGACTGTTTTTATTTTAATTTGTCTAAAGTCGGTTCTTTTTAAAAAATAAATCATTTAAGTTTGAATTTTGTTTTTTTTTAACTAGTTCGTGGTGTACAAACCTCCACCAGACAGTTGTTACAAGCCAACCCATACAACTATAATACGGTTGACAACAAATACTGCTTGCATTATTACATTCTGTTGTTTCACACAAGAAGAAAATGTAATAAATGTAATAAATGTGACTGCTATTTGGCGCTTATTCAATGATATGCAGTCACAATTCATACGCGAAACGGACAAATATCGAATGTGGAGTCCCATAATTTCCAGGAATTTGAGCAATGCATCAATTCACTATGTATGATTACAATGATAGAACATTATCTCTGTGGGATCCCCAACGTTTTGAAACGCGTGGGTACATGAGTTATTTAGAAACAAAGCTTTATTATCGTCATATTAAATAATATTCTGCTACCAGTAATTGTATTAATCAATACAGATAACGAATAAAATTACTAAAATCAGAATTTTTAGGTAATATTTTTTTAAAATGATCTCGATGTTCGAAATGTTATCTAAAAATTGTTTCATTTACAATGGAGCCCAAAAAATGCGATACCAGAAAGCACAAATCGTTTTATTAGGGTTCCGTATATACAATATACGGATACCCTTATAATATCACTCCGGATTTCTGCCTCTGTCACATCACAGTAATTTTCTCCAAACTACTGGACGGAAAAGGTTGCAATTTGGTAGAATGTAAAGTTTGGTGAAGCGATCAAGAGTACATATCGTAAAAGAAGACATTTTGATTTTAGGGGTACTTCTGGGGGGAAAAATAAAAAAATCTACCGTTTTCCCCCTGATCTCAGAAACTACTGAGCCTAAAATTTTGAAAAAAATAGGAAATATAGAACGTTGCCCGAACTTTACAAGAAAAATAAGGAGAAATCATTAATATTAATTTTGGGGGGCAAATTATAGAATTAAATGAAAATTTTTTTTTCTTTTTCATACGCATCATGTAATACATCAAATGAAAGGTCTCATTCTGATGAACGCAAATATATTTTTTTCATAGTAAAAAAAATAATTAAAAATATATTAACGAAAATATACCAAAATTTACCCATTCCCCCCCTTATCTCCGAAACTATCAAACGTAAAGTTTTGAATAAAAATACAGGTATAGGGTCTGACCTAAAGTTTACTGGAAAAATAAGGATAAACCTCAACTTTTAAATTTGGGGGGCAAATTACAGAATTAACTGAAAAATATAAAATTATAATTGCTTCTAAGGCATCATGTCATATATAAAATCAAAGCTCATTATGACGAAAACAAATATATATTTTTCATATTTTAAAAATAAATTAATTAAAAGATATTAAAAAAATATAAAATTTTTTACCCATTTCCAGATAAGGGGGGGGGCTTATCTCCGAAACCATAAGCTGTCAAATTTTGAAGAAAAAAAATAGAGATATAGCGCGTCACCTGAACTTTACTGGAAAAATAAGTAGAACCCCCTGATGTTCATTTTGGGGGGCAAATTGTAGAATTAAATGAAAATAAAACAATATAATTGTTTCTAACAGATCAAGTAATATATCACATCAAAGGGCTCATTATGACGAATACAAATGTATTTTTATTTAAGTTTGAAAAATCAATATATTATCACCCAAATCAATATAGTGGAATTTTTGGAGTCGCTGATTACGAATGTTAGGGTCAGATTTCCAAAATTCAAAAGATAGCTGACGCAAATTTGAATAAAACATTTTTAAAAAATATATAACCCACTTCTACCTATAACTAAAAAGCTAAAAATAATTATAACAAAATACAACTCTAGCAAATAAATAACACATTCAATGTTGTTAGGTACCTACCCAGGAAGTAAAAAAATGTACACATTAAAAGGTGCTCATTCTGTACAAATTTATTACCTACCAATCTAGTATATTTTTGAAGTCGGTGCCAAGCAACAATCAAGTTTGATGAATTAGTAGATAAGTACGCAATGAAGGATTTTAGATTTGCTTGGCACCGGCTTCAAAATATACTAGATTGGTAGGTAATTAATTTGTACAGAATGAGCACCTTTTAATGTTTACATTTTTTACTTCCTGGGTAGGTACCTAACAACATTGAATGTGTTATTTATTTGCTAGAGTTGTTTTTTTTATAATTATTTTTAGCTTTTTAGTTATAGGTAGAAGTGGGTTATATATTTTTTAAAAATGTTTTATTCAAATTTGCGTCAGCTATCTTTTGAATTTTGGAAATCTGACCCAACATTCGTAATCAGCGACTCCAAAAATTCCACTATATTGATTTGGGTGATAATATATTGATTTTTCAATAAAACTTTGACATTGGTAGCGGTCAAGGTCATGAACGAGGTTATGGTCAAGGTCTTACTGGACGTAAATTTTTCAGCTCTTTCCGAAACCGGAATAAAAAATTGAGGTCAAGGTCAAGGTTATCGTCACCATTGAATAACCAGGGAAAAATGATAAGACTTTTGTATTTAACAATTTTCAAAAAAATATTTTTCTGAAGAATTATACAAAGGTTTCCATACTTTTGGCTCAGCCTGTATGTTTTTTATATGTGTTCAGTGATCACCCGAAACCGGCTCAATTAATTATAATAGCTTAAACTGGATTCTGTTAAACATTTCTTACCCAAGTTTTTCTACTTAAAAAAAATCATAATTCATGAACTATACGTTAGACGTAGCTAAAGCAATAGTTTTTAAACAATCCAAACCTTTTCCGTCTAGCTTTTACATTTTGTTTCTTGATGACCAATGGCGTCGGTGGAAAAATAATATATACTACTAGAATGGAATTTTAGCTAATTGTGTCAATATCTGAAGAAATTCAACCTATTTTTTATAAATAACACAGGTATGCAAAAAAAGATGTTTGAAATTTTCTAAGGAAGTGAAGGGTCATTTCAGAAGTAATTTTTCAAGTAGAATCCGAATCCAGGATCCAAATTGCTCTATCACGTCAGAATTTAGAGATATCCTAACCTAAAAGCGCAAAAATGCGATTTTTATCTATATTTGAGGTTATGAAGCCTCACGATATTCTTTCTTCTAACAAATAACCGATGACACCTTTAAAGTGTAAGTTTTGATCTTTCAAATGCCGTTGAGTTTGCTCAAATAGCTTAATTCTGCATGGAGATATTTCATTTTGAAAGTTCATTTATATAAAACTACGCCAAAAATATATGGAAGGTAAAAAGTAGAATATATTTAGATGGATTTCAGCGATTTTCACCCCTTTTAAGGAACTTAGGAATGGTTTTGGATGGTGATACTTGGTGCACATTGTATTTTTACTCTAATACACTCACTTACTTCAAACTGCTCCCAAATACGTAGAAAAATAAAATACTCTTGGGTCAATTTTAACATTTTTCACCCCCTTTTTGCTCCCTTCACAGCGGTGGTTTTGGGTCGTACAACTTGATGTACATTAAATTTTGGTTTGGTTTCTATTGCTGCAAAACAAAACTTGAGACAAATGTGAAAACTTACAATTGAACAAAAGTGTCGAATTTGGGAGTCAAAGACTGAAGAATCATGTGTATTTTGAGAATAGCGAAATTGATGAATCTCGAAAACTTCAAACTGAAATATGTCAATGCAGAATTAAGCTATTTGAACAAACTCAACGGTATTTGAAAGACCAAGACTTACACTTTGAGGTGTCATCGGTTGTTTTTTTTAGAAGAAAAAATATCGCGAGTCTACATAACCTCAAATATAGCCGAAAATCGCATTTTTTGCGCTTTTCGGTTAGGATAAATGAAAAATCACTTCTGAAATGACCCTTCACTTTCTTAGAACAAAATCATGTTGACCTGCGTAATTAATAAAACTTTATTTGTATGCACATTCTCAATTCTTACCTTAACGATATAAGGTATGACAAAGACGCAGTAAAATTTCTTTAGTTTATATAATTCAGCTGTTAACCGGTAGAATAATATAAAAAACAAACGTAAATGACAATTCTATTTGAACGGAAATTGCAAAATAATATTTATTTTATTTTACGAATAATTCTTATTCAATTTCCATTTGTACAGGTTTAACCGATCTCTACTTATTAAAATACTCATTATAATAATTCCACTTTATAATATATTTCTACCACCCTGTATATGTAACTTCTTATGGACTACACAATATAAATTTTTTGCTATGCTTTTTTAACCACCCCATGTAACTACAATTCTACTCCAGGCAATATTTTAGCTATCCTATATATGAAACTGCTCATGGGCCACGTATCACATTAAAAAAAAAGATTCTGGTGTAACTACAATTTCACTCCAACCTTTCTGTATATGTGACTGCCTAAGGGCCACCCAATTAACTCCTTTTGTTTCTAACTTTTTTAACTAGCTTCTGAAATATAATTCTACTCAGCACTATATTTCAATCATCATATATATCTACATTTCATGGTGGGCTCCTTATAAATCATTTCTTTATAATCACCCTATATATCTATAATTCCTGTCACTCTGTATTGCATCTATCATATGTATGAAACTGTGTATGTTGCTTTTTTGTTCTAACTTTTTTAAACCGCACAGTATAACACATCTACTCCAGCATATATTTCCACCATCCTGTATTTGCACACATATATAATAACTATAATTCTACTGCGTCCACTATTCCAAGTATCCTGTAAATGCAACCGCTAATTCGCTATCCTATATAATAATTTTCCTAATAACGTTGTATAACCATAATTGCATTTCACTTCAGATTCTCTGTATGTGAAACTGCCTATAAGCCACTATATTAACTCTTTTTAATTTTATAAAAGACATTTTTTTAGTTTTTAGTTTTGTTATTTAGTTTAGTTTTTGATTTAAAACCGCCCAAATACTCTTTTTGATACACCGTAAGTGTGTGTGTGGTATGGTTGTTTTTGTATAAATATAAAATTCAACGAAATTTCATATTTCCACAAATTTTAATGCCCGTTAAAACATACGTCCTAAATTTACAGATATCGTTTTTGAACAAAACTATTGATGCACCACATTATGACTCAATGTTATCCGAACTTAGAAATGATCTAAAACTAGGTTAAATTCGCATTTTACTATTGTTTCATTTTCACCATAAATAATGGCCATATCCGGTCGACCGCTGTAATAAAACAAATTTCACTAAGCGAATCTAATTCGGAATAATTCCGATGTGATAATTTCTATATTTTAAACGATTACATATTACATTGTTGTTGCACAAAGTGATGATAAGTTAGCATTGTGGGTCAAGTGCTAAATATTTAAATAATGCGAACTAATTTGATAACACTTAAGATTTTATAACAGGGTTATCAGCTTATGAATTAAAAAAAGCCGCCGACTGTATCAAAGTTATCTATCATCATTTATTATCATTAACAGTTCTTCGACGACAGCTATTTTTTGTTGCTTTTCACAAATGAATTTCCTACTTCCTACCCTTACCAATAGTAAAATAAATACTAGCCGAGAAGAAGGATACAGAAACAATGCAATAGGACTTGATGAGGGCACATGTGTCTGTGCTAAAACGTCGTCACGTTAAGCTTCTGTCTCACACGTCCTCGTCCGCGAAGACGACCACCGACGTTGAAAATTATTAGAATTCAATCTACCAGTGAAAAAAGCAAATTTACGGGCATTTTAACACAAATTTTACCGGTTGTTAAGTGTTACATCACTTAAAAACCTCCAATGACTGAACTATTTGGTAGGCATTCTTTCTTTGGACATTTGCAGATTTTTATTTTATTACTTTTATAGCACCATTAATGCTTTTGGCCTGGCAGTTATCCCTACTAGAAAACGATAGGAAACCATCGATCCCTTGCGTTGAGTCGTGCTTTTGAAGATACCGACTTTTAAGGGATAGGGCGGGCAGATCGAAAAACACCTGAATCAATAATATTAATACCCAACGAAAGCAAAAAAGGGTACAATTTGGTCGATAATATATTTCGTTGTCACAAACTTTTTCGGTAGTTAAAGGAATAGAATGAATATATCCATGCATAAAAAACACTTTTTAAAGAATGGTATGAACTCAACATGGTTCACCAAAAATACAGTGACGCCTTTAAGGTTCGTACCTAAGCCACCAGATTGTGCTTAGAAGTTAAACAAAAACTATGCCAAAAGTGACATTTTTAACAAAACTGACAGAAAATAACATTCTTGGCTGAATTTCTACAAATTTGACATAAATAATTTGTTTCCAGTTTCGTTTATGTGCAAAATTTGACCACCTGGAATAAAAGTTATGTTTTTCCCTATTTTTCACCAATTTTTTTTTAATGTAAGTTGGCGAAACCCCAGTTATTCTATTTATAATAAAACAATTGCTGAATGATGGGACAGTTCTATTTTTTTATAAATTTCTTACTGAAATGTTTATTTTTTAGGAAATTCATTAGTTCACTCTTAACATTTTCATATGTTCGTTGTGAACTTCCAAAAATTACACCACTTTCTTTAAAATAATATTAGATATATCACTGGCAAATAAATCGCAACAACCAGAAGGAGATGTTTAAATTTAATAATATTTAATAATGGTAAAGTTTGGTGAAAGTTTTTTTTCAGGTAAGTTTTTTTTATCAATTAATATTGTAGTCATTTTTTGCATTATTTTAAATTTACCAAAAAAAAAACAAATTGTTTTATGGGATCCAAAATCGATGTTCAGTAATGTTAAGCTAAGTGAATTTGAAACAGGTTGAATTATTGATTACGTGAGGCGGGTTTTTCATTTCGAGAAATCGCTAACCGCTCGAACAAAATTCCAACTACTGTTATGAGATGTTGTCAATACCTAAAATGGGAGAAGTGTAGGTTTATGGACTTTAGAAGAGTGGTTAGTAAGAGTCTAAGGTCTTTTGGACTGCAGCACCATCGACCTCATCTTGTGCTACCTCTGACCCCTGAGCATCGACGACAACGACTAGAGTGGTGCACGATACACTTATAACGGTATGCTGATTTGTCAACTCAAATTCGAACGGTTGTGCGCATTACGTCACGTTGGAGTCAAAACATTCATTACACGATACCCTTATATTATTATTATTATTAGTTTTATTAATATTATTAAGAAAAATGCAAACCGAAATACTAAAGGTACGAACATTAAATATATTGGATTTCCAAAAAAATAGGATTCAGCCAAAACAATGGATAAAGATAAAATTAATTTAAAAAATGGTAAGTAAAGAGTTCACTATTACTGTTTTAATACAAATGCTAACCTTATAGTTTTTTATTGTCACTGTCTTTTAAACTTTAGCCCGTATATGTTCTTTACATTTTGAGGACAATTGTTTTGAAGTTTCTATGCGGCAAAGACTATTGCAATATCTTACAAAAAATATTCAAAATTTAAAATCAGATGCAGTCCCATTATTACAACTTCCTGATACCTGTCGGAAAAAATTGATTTATACCATTCAAAGAGAATTGATAAGAGGAACCAACGAGACACTGTCAAATAATTGTTACAAAAATCTGATCCGAATGAGACTTATGTTGACAATTCTAGTGAAAATTTTATTGGAAATATCAAACCTCAGTTTATTAGTGAACTCTTAATGATTGAGACAGCACCTAGTAAATGTGCAAATTATTATTTATCATTATTTTCGTGAAGTCACTGAATTAAAAGAGAAAATGAAAATTCTTGAAAAACAGATTAAAAATCTACTGCTGCAAGTTATTAATGCTCATATGCAACTTCCAAAGAAAATTGGAAAAAAAACTATATAAATTAACAAATAAAAAATAATTCGCATTTGACGTTGTAGTTTTATTTATTCTATATGTGATTAATTCTTCCTGTAGTTGTTGAAAAATTAATTCAACAAAAGTCTCAAATCATCCTTCACATTTTAACAGAATATAGATCCACTTGAATACTTTAGTTATTAACAATAATATTAATGTTTTAAAAAGAATCAAGTCAAATACAATATAAGTCGATTTTTTTATTGATAACAGATAATGTTTTTAAATTTTTGGTACTTCTTACATGATATAACATATTTTTCAAAGGTAAATGTTGACCAGAAAAATTTTGCGATCACATCTCCTTCAGCAAATGAATAAAAATAAATATCGCTTTTGTCGAAAACATTCATTTCATTTTATAATAATTGAGTGGAAAATAACATTTACATTCAATCATTAACTGATACACATGATCGATAATATATCCAATTCAGTTGTATTACAAAATAGGTCTTTGAAACTAATTATTTATACGAAAACGCTACTCTCTTATGTGTTTAGCTTTAAGAATTTTAAATTTTGACTCCAACGTGACGTCATACCAGACTGCTGGATGCACATCGGCATACCGTTATAAGTGTATCCTGGAGTGGTGCTAAGGGTTTTCTTTGATGAATCTCGATTCTGCTTGAGTGGAGACAATGACCGAAGAAGGGTTAGACGATGTCGAGGACCTCAATTTGATGTTAAGCGATATGTACACTAAATAGTAGGCGTTATGGTAGGGGGTGCTATTGCGCATAGGAGTAGGTTACCTTTAGTCTTTGTTTTAGGTAACGTGACAGCGCAACGTTATCTTCAGGAAGTAGTGGAACCATATGTAAGCCTTTACCTTAATCGGCTCATGAATCCCACATTTCAACAAGTTAGTTTAAACTTTCTGAAAAATTTCAGGTGAATCTGTTGTCATGGCTGCCCAGATACCCCGATCTTTCACCCAAAGAACATGTTTGGGATATAATAGGTAGAAGGCTCGGACATTTACCCTAGCCCCGGCACACTTTGGAGGTTCTAAGACATAAAATACAGGTAGTTTGGGATATTATTACTCAAGAAGAAATTAACCACCATATTGAATCAGTGCCAAGACGTGTTGGGGAGTGTATAGATTAACTCGGTGAACAAACATCTTTAACAAAAAATTTAAATTTAAGATTAATTACAACAATAAGAAGGTTTAAATTCTATTAGATTCTGAAGTTGGCAGTGTTTAAAACAATTGAATTATAGTCATAACTTATACCAAGAATTCAAAATTAGAGTTTATTTACAATACTGTCACAAATATGGTCGTAAGTTAAGAAAAACTTAAAATGTCAACACGCTACACAATATCGGAACAATTATCAAACAATAATATATGAAGAGTTTAAACACCAGTCAAACGACATTTCTGCATGTCGACCCTCCCTTTCTTCCACTGGCATCCTTCGTAACGTTTTTCACACATCCTATCTATTTGTTTAACGTAACCCCCAAAAAATCTAATCTGTTGAATCGGGCTCCTTATAACTTTACCTCTGAAAATCGAATAATCGACAATTTTGGATCCCTGGAATTTGATATTCAGAATTCGTTCCTAACGTTAACAATAAAAAAATTTTAACTAGTAAAATATTAATACCATGAAAATTGCCTACTGGATTATCTGCTAAACACCATGTGCGTAGTGTTATTTACACGGCCCAGTAATAGGCAAATGTCAACGTTGCCCTTCTTGTGGTGTTCTGATTTCTGACGTATGTCAAGCCGCTAAATTAAAATATGTCAAACAAAAAATTGGAATTTGATACATATCGGTAAATTTGTAGATGCGAGATGTAAAGACGACATCTAGGATTTTTGGAGAAACTATACATAGAGGCTCCAAATCTGACGCCGTTTTATGTACTTGCTGTTATCCCCTAACTTAGAATGTCACTATAAAATTTCATGTTAACCTCACCTGTCAGAGATGTTGAATACTCTCTTCGAGGTGTCAGTCTTTTGTACGCAAGGCAATATATCAATATATTGTTTCTGGTCAGTGAACTATCATCAGTTTCGCTTCCCATTAGGGAACATTCATCATTCATCTCGAACACTTATTTATGTACTTCTACTTCAGTTTCGCCGAAAATCGAATGAAAAAGTCCGCACACCCATCATCGTATCTCCAACCCATTACTTGTTATGAATTTTTTAAAATTGGAAATCGCCGAAATTCATAATTTTCTTAAATTAAAGAACATACCTTAAAAATTGAAATACTATAATTATTAATTTTACATTATAACAATATGATTCTTAAGCGCATGCACTTTTGGGAGAGGAGTATCTTTATCTCACTCTCATCTGTATGTATAAGATGAGTAAGAGAAAGGCAGACACTTGTAAATTTTTTCGCGGTTTTTCAGCGGTAATACGTAAAAAAAGAACATTACTGTTTCTCATATAATTTAATGTAAACATTTATATTAATGAATGAGAAACAGTAATGTTATTTTTTTAATGTATTATACCTGAAAAACCGCAACAAATTTACACAAGCGCGTTGTCTGCCTTTCTCTTACTCATCGTATACATAGTGTAATGTTTTTATTTTCACACTCGGGTTCAGTTCAGTTCTTGGATTTATTTAAAAACACAGTCCAACTCACTCTAATTTATTTCTACTACTTCTACACATATTTATATATACATTTTATCTTAACTGTACAATACGAAAGACGAAAACTGAATGCCTCCTATCGCCAGCTGTTATTTTTATATATTAATCTCGGAATTGTCTGGTACTTCCACGAACCATCGGGAAACTCCATCATGTTCTGGAAGCTTTAAAGGAATTCCCAGTAACGGCAGCGGTCCGCCGGTTGAGAGACAAACATTTCGGGTTCCCAGAATTTATCGGAATAATGTCCCTTCCATGAATTGGTTGATGGCCGATTGCACCAGCGGTCGGATGAATTCTCGTAACAATAGAGATGAGAGTGAGATAAGGATACTCCTCTCTCAAAAGTGCATGCGCCTATGAAGCATATTTTTATAATATAAAAAAATAATTTGGTCAAGTGCGAGTTGGACTCGCAAACTAAGGGTTCCGTACCACCTTCAAGTTTCAGACAAGCAGGGAATGAGTGCATTTTCTTATATTTACCCTAATACTCTTTTAAATTTATAAAAAATATACACTTTGATTTTCCACACATAGACGTTTTATTTTATCTGCTTCAGGATTCGCTTGATTTTTATCAGAATACATATGTATTTAATTTTCTAATTTGGCCCCAAAAATTAACATTAGAGTTTTATTTTACTAATAAACTTTCAGAGAAGCCTTTTATAATCTACTGTCTGAGTTTTGAGGGTCTGTAGATTGGAAGATAAAAGGCAAAATAGGCCAAGTTTTAAATTATAAATTATTAAATCTGTTATTTAAATTATTTAAAAAATACAATTAAAATATATTTTTCAAAATTTAAATAGTGTAGTTTCTAAAGTGGAAATTAACTTGATGTTTAATATTTTTGTTAATATCTTTTAAACAAATGATTTAAAAATATGATATATTTGTAATTCACATAATGAGCCTTTTATTTGATATATTACATGACGCGTTTGAAAATTGAATTTTTATTTTCCATTTAATTCTATAATTTGTCCCTAAAATTACTATGGGGGTTTTCTAATAATTTTTCTTATGAATTTCAAGTGAGCCCTAGTACCTCTAATTAGTTTAAAAAATTTCGGTAGTATGGTTTCGGAAATAAAGCGAGAAATGAATTTTTTTATATTTTTATGTTAATATCTTGTAAACAATTAATTTAAAAAATACGAAAAAATATATATTTGTATTCCTCATAATGAGCCCTTTCATTTGATGTATTGCATGATGCATGAATTTTTTTTATTTTCCGTTTAATTCTATTATTTGCCCCTCAATATTAATATAAGGGATTTCTTCATATTTTTCCTGTAAACAAATAAATTTAGGTCTTATAGTTTAGGTAATTTTTTAAAATATTTTTTTAATACATTTTAAAATATTCATTTTATAAAATTAAAAAAATATATTTGTATTCGTCATAATGAGCCCTGTGATTTGATATATTCCATGATCCGTTAGAAACAATTATAATTTTTTATTTTCCATTTTATTCTATAATTTGGCACCAAAAATGAATATTTGGGGTTTCTCCTTATTTTTTCAGTAAAGTTCAGGTGAGGCGCTATACGTCTATTTTTTTTCAAAATTTTCCAGCTTATGGATTTCGAATGGGTTAATTTTTTTATATTTTTGTTAATAACTTTTATTAATTTATTTTAAAAATATGAAAGAATTATATTTGATTTCGTCATGAGCCCTTTCATTTGATATATAACATGATGGGTTAGAAACAATTTTAATTTTATATTTTCCATTTAATTCCATTTTGCCCCCCAAATTGAATATTAGGGGTTTTTTTTCAAAATTTTCCAGGTTATGGTTTCGGAGATGAGGGGGGAATATGTATTTTTTTTATATTTTTGTTAATATCTTTTAATTTATTTATTTTAAAAATATGAAAAAAAAATATTTGTTTTCGTCATAATGAGCCCTTTGATATATAACATGATGGGTTAGAAACAATTAAATTTTATATTTTTCATTTAATTCTGTAATTTGCCCCCCAAAATTAAAAGTAGAGGTTTCTCTTTATTTTTAGCAGTAAACTTCAGGTCAGACCCTATACCTCTAATTTTTTTTTAAATTTTACGTTTTATAGTTTCGGAGATAAGGGGTGGGGGTAAATTTTGGTATATTTTCGTTAATATATTTTTAACTAATGTTTTTTTTTAAATGAAAGAAATATATTTGTGTTCCTCTGAATGAGACCTTTCATTTGATGTATAACATGATGCGTTTGAAATTTTTGTTATTTTTAAATTTTCTTTTAATTCTATAATTTGCCCCCCAAAATTAACATTATTGTTTTCTCCTTATTTTCCCTGTAAAGTTCGGGCAACGATCTATATTTCCTATTTTTTTTTTCAAAATTTTAGGCTCAGTAGTTTCGGAGATCAGGCGGGTAACCGTCGATTTTTTTAGTTTTTCCCCCCAGAAGTACCCCTAAAATCAAAATTTCTTCATTTACGATAAGTACTCCTGATCGGGTCACCAAACTTTACATTGATGCCAAATTTCAACCTCTTCCGTCCAGTAGTTTAGGAGAAAATTGCTGTGATGTGACAGAGTCAAAAATCCGGAGTGATATTATAAGGGTATCCGTATATTGTATATATGGAACCCTAAAAAACATAGAACTAAACAAAATTTTTAAAATCTATTTCGGCTATTTTGTTTAATGTGGTTGAAATTTTTGATAAAAAATTAAAAATTATGGCATTACAATTTTTAAGGTATATTATTTAATTCAAGAAAATTAGTAATTTCGGCGATTTCAAATTCATAGCAATTAATGGGTTGGAGATACGATGATGGGCGTAAGGACTTTTTTCATTCGAAATATTGTAAAGAATATAAAAAAAATATTAATTACAAAACATTGTTTTTTTCTAGGCTATATAGTTTTTCGTTGTTTAAATAATACCGTCAAAAGATATCAAGTGTCATCTTAAACATTTAGAATCAAGAAGACCTCCCGGACAGCTAAAAAAATATATGAATTAAAACAATTTTGCAAACGAATGCGCCGCTATGCTCTGGTCTAACTCTTTTTGAAACACCCTTTATAATAAGGTTTTAAGGTTATTATTAATTGTATACCCCTGTAAATAATCCAGTAGAATAGTTGGTACAATACAGAAGTAATCATCTAAAAGAATATGAATTTAGGACAAAACTTCCGAAATAATTCCTGCAAATTACTCTTACTGCACAAAACTTGTTAGCTCATATTTAAATTCGGACATCTGACTCGATGTTAAAAATTTACAAAATTATCCCCAATTAAAAACGTACATACAAATAACAGATAGTGGACAGTCGTACGGACCTTGAACCTTATCAACAACACAACATTCATTTGTTAAACTAACGAACTGAAACAAAATATATAATTCCCGCCGATTGTCGCTCCAATAGTCAGTCACACTTCGAATTCAGGACGACGAAGCCAAATCGATTCACCCCAGCAAGGACGAAGGCGCAAACTCGCTGGCTGCTTCGTACGTTCTTGTCAGAAATTCTGTGAAATACTGCTCTCATTTATTTACATGCAAAATGTGAATAAACGAAATGAAAACCAAGCGAAAAAAATCCGTCGATCCATTCAAGTGTGCATAGTATTGTGAACAATTCCATTGTATGATGTGAAAATATCGCGATCGGTTGTCGTCCTTGTCAGCTATGGGTAACCTACAAACCAGCGATACGAAGCCGGCCAAAGGCAAGGGTAAGTCGAAATTGAAAATCAAAGGCAAGAAGGGGAGAGGCATCGACGACAGCTTCACCAGTGTCGTGCCGGATCATGAAGCAACGCCTGAACTCGAAGTTACTGCTCAAGATGACGAAGATCACGACAAGCACCCCCCACGTGATCCCCCCGACACTCTCATGGTCAATCACTCTTGGAGTCCTCAAGCTCAAGAAGAGGACGATGCCAAGAAGCCTTTCACTACTCCAATTTCCAGCTCAGACTCCAACTTCACAGAGGCTCTAACACCTCAGACGTTCTCAAAACAGACTGAAGATGCTGCAGTAACTAACTCTAACTCCATTCAAGAAACCTTTGTCCACAATCTAGCTCTAAATAGTTTCAAATTGAACGAATATAGTGTCAGGCAGGAGGTGGAGAAGACAAAAAAACTGAACAAACTCGGTCTGTCGAAAACGAGTCAGATCAGCTTGGACAGTGATCCAAGTGAATGCTTCGTCAGTGACAATGTCGAAATTATCCGTCAAGTGTATGATGACAGCGGTTTCGGTTTGGATAAAAGTGAGGATGTGCGGGAAGAGGTGAAAAATACCGATCAGAGCAGTTTTAAGGACCATGATGACAGCATTAATGTAACCCAGATGCCTAAAAGAATGTCAGAGGTGAATCTTTCTAATGGTGAGTAAATATTTTGAATGTCTACTTACAACGGTTTTCGAGTTATTGAAAATAGTTAAATATTGATGCTGCATGGATTTAAGCAAACCATTTAAAATGTATGCCATGGGCATTTTGTGTAGCGGTAAAAATATTAGAAGGTAAACATTTCAAATATTCGAGTTTTACCTTTTGTTTTAAATTTGGAGCATTTGTCGCGCATGCCTGACAGAATTCAAGTCGAAGTTCGAATATGATCTGCGCAAAATGTACAGTGTTAGATATAGATCAGAACTAAAAGATTTCTGAATAATATATATATTTGCTCCTATTCTATATTCTTGAGCATCACTAGAATTTAGTTTATTTGCGGTTGGTTCTATAGCACTTATTATACCAAATTAGGAATTGTTTTTGGACTAACGGCAAAGTTAAGTCCTTTTTGTAATACTGAAATTTCAGTTTGTTACAGTAGTTTTTTTTTCATTTGTGTTATTTTTTGTTATGTTTCTATTTAAAAGAAGTTAGTTAAATTTATGTAAATGTCTTAGTTTTTGTGAAAGGAATTCTTTATTGTAGCTATTAAGAGTGCTGTTTTTAATTCTATTAAACTCATTCTCTGATATTCGACAAGAAAGGAAGTTGTGTACATACTCAATATCACGTTCTAACTTAAATTTATTATAACGATGAACATTTATCCTGTCTCTAAGGCTGCAAAACTTGCTCGCTCCAATATTCTCTGAATTCTCCCACCGATGTAGGGTTGAAATCTTAAACCTTTAGGAATAATCCCCATCTTCCGACATCTGCACAAGAATGTCAGGCTATTCTTGGTTCGGACAAGCTTCATAAATAAACCTTCTAAATCTCTAAACACTTTAGTCACTACAGTCCCATAGCTGGTTTCTAGTTGTCTTCTAAACGTTGTTTGTGGCATATTCTTGATTACTTTTATGTTTTTTTGGCAATAACACCACAATCGAAATAAAACGACGTATATTGAAGGAAGAGCAAACGTTTCAAAATCTATTCTGACTTCGTTGTCAATGGCTTTAATTTTCATTCTGCAATTTACATCAATAAATATAAAGCCATTGACAACGAAGTCAGAATAGACTTTGAAACGTTTAGTTTTCCATCAATATACGTCGTTTTATTTCAATTGTGGTGTTATTGCCTAACAAAAAAAAGGGGTATATACTTGCTTAAACGGATAAATGATAATGTATCTGATTTTTAATATACAGGGTTCCTCTAACGAAGTGGTGTGTTAGGCGTTTTTGGGACACGATAGTATTTGAAAATTTAGTTTTGGAAGTTGTCCAAAATCTTCTTTTTATCTAAAACAATTTCAACTACTTCGGGTTGTATCTCAAAAATTTCTGATAAGTTTCTTTACCATTTTTACGCCAGTCATTGGAGCAATCGCACAACTGTTTTGGGAAATGAAAATTTAACAGCAAGGCACCAATGCCTTCGTGTGAAAATTGGTTCGTAGGTGATAAAAAAAATCCATCACGAAAATAGCTTTAGCCTTTTCTTCAATAATACAAACTAAAAAAGATAGTATTTTTTTATAACGTGAAAACTATTAACTATTTCATAATACATCCAACGTCACATTTGTAGTAAACTTAAAAACCAAAATTTGTGTGAATCTGGGTCGGAGAATTTTCCACACCAAGAATATCTGGAAAATCTTTAAAAATTCCAATTTTTGAAAAATTTATAACTTACACTTTATTGAAGCCACAAGTCTTTTACAAAATAATAGTTTTTAATATGTTCTTTAAACATGGTAAAGTTGGACTTTTACAAATGAGCAGTTTTTAGTTGCATAATCGGATTATGAACACTTTTCGGTATGTTTTTAAATGCTTGGCGCATTAATTAAGTTGTATCAATTATAATTAATAAAACCGATTTTGAATTTAGATGTGCTAGATTGCAACTTCTTTATCTTCGATATCCACATAAAGGTCGGGAAATGTATTAAAACAACTCTAAACATAGCAGAAAACTACCAATCCTGTATTGCGAGAGGAGTGGTGGGGACACCAACTACACCAGTTATAGAGCAAATTTTAATTCATTTTGGGACAAAAATTCAACACCAATTCGCTTATATAGTAACAGTTTATAGATAATTATTGATAAGATTTTAACAGCAAATTCGTAGAAGTAAACGATTTAAATAATAAAAAACCCGCAGAAATACAAATTTGTTTGTTTTTTGCTTATTTAATGGAAAGTAATGGAGGAATCCTAATGTCGTCTACAGGAAAGTTGTAGAGAATAAGAAATCTTTCTTAATAAGTGTTCGTACATCCTAATCGGTGCCAAACATAAATTGCGTACTTTTCTACTACTTCATCAAACTTGATTGTTGCTTGGCACCGACTTCAAAAATATACTAGATTGGTAGGTAATTAATTTGTACAGAATGAGCACCTTTTAATGTTTACATTTTTTACATCCTGGGTAGGTACCTTACAACATTGAATGTGTTATTTATTTGCTAGAGTTGTATTTTGTTATAATTATTTTTAGCCTTTCAGTTATAGGTGGAAGTCGGTTATATATTTTTTAAATGTTTTATTTTCAACTTTTTAGTTTTTTTGAACTCAGGTAGTTTTCATTCTTTATTTTTTATGTTGTATGTATAACCTTAATAGACAGAACCAGGTAAAATCGAAAGCCTCAACATTACACAATGATACATTTTCATTTAAATTGACAGGTAAATGTTTAGGAACAAAATGTACGAGTACGCGTTGACTTAATAAGCCAAAATATATTTATGCCTTATGGACCACGCCATGTAACCTTTTTTCAACTTTTTTTGATAACTCTGTATAACTATAGATAAATCCACTCCGCCCTATGTACCAACCATCATGTACATACGACTGGCCACGGACAAGCACAAATTTGTTAGCTGCCTTCTGTAAACTATAGGACGGAGTAGAATCCATCCCCTATTTACGGAGTCAAATCCGCCCTATATTTCAACCATAGTATATAACTCCTTGTGGGCTATACCACAAATTATTTCATTTTTAACATTTTATATTATCGCCCTGTGTAACATTAATTCCTCTCCACACTTTATGCAACTGCAACATATTTCTACAAATTATTCAAATTGCAATTCTGCAAGATCTACTTAACACATAATATCGATCAGTAGGAGGCACATTAAGGTTCCAGCTGTTATTACAACCAATTTATGATTTTTTTAAAATCACTCACTTTAGGTACATCGGTTTTTCCATCTTTTGTTTATGAAAAATGCTGCGATCAAAATTTGTAATCATTCATTTTCATTCTGTACAATTTTTCTATTGACGTCATTAAGAACAAATCATTACTTTTTACACTGTAAGCAAAAAACGAAAATACCTCATATTTTTGGGTTTTTAAGGCTCAAATAATTCACTTCGAGTTTCCTGTTAAAATGATGTCAGTTATCTATACTATTATAAAATTGTAAGTTTGTCTGTTTGTTTGTTTGTTTGTTTGTTTGTTGGTTCGGGCATCACGTAAGAACTACTTAACTGACTTTGCTGAATATTTTTTTGTTGCGAAGCCTATAGTTTGACTTAAAATCTGGTAGACATTTTATCTCTCTAAGAAAAGACTTCTACCGTGTTGGGTAATTCAATTACTCATTTGGTTCCACCGTACGCACAAAATATTACATACTGGCATCAGCTTAGCTTTTATACAAAATTCGGAATGTGCAAATGTAAAATGTTTCGATTTAACAAAAATCAACATATATCAAGCGTAATTTTACAGGGTGTTCTGTATATAGGAAACTTAGAGCGGAGTAGAATTACATGGATTAAAAAAATCTAAGTTATATTTGGTGTCCTATGAGCAGCTGGATATATACGATGTGGTGGAAATATATATTGAGTGGGCCATAAATAGTTCCGTATACCAAGTGGTTGAAAAAGGGTAGAAATTTATAAAGTTTGGATAAAAAATCTTAGAAATTTTTTTTTATGTAAGCAGTTAGGATCTTTGAATTATGTTCAGAAGATATTACTGTTATGAAATGGGTTGAAGAAATGTTAGAAGCAGTTGTTTATATAGGGTTGTTGGAACATAAGATGGAGTCAAATATAGTTTATGGTGTGGTTAAAAACTTGTTTTATATCCACAAGTATTTGCATATATAGGATGGCTGAAATATATAGCGGAGTATAATTACAGCCATAAAGGGGTTGTCAAAAATATTTCCCGGCAACCCATAAAACTTTCGGAGTCACGGCATTCGATTCCAGGCTTTGTTTCTGGCGACAAGGCGGTGCCCGTTAGTAACTAGGGAAGGAGAGGGCCACCACCCTCGAGTGTGACATGTCAAAACTTTACACAAGTAGTTCGCCGGACACACTTTCCTTCGGGATTGAGCGAATGGGAACGAGGTTCACTTGTTAAGCCTTTAATACAAGTAGTCGTCAGACTTGCTTTCCTTCGGGATTGTGGCGATGAGACGACCTGGCGGGTAACAGTGGGACCGTCGCTTGAGATGTCGGGTCATCGCCCTGTATGGGGCGCGACCTAGTATTCGAGACGAGCGCCCTTTGCCAACCTCTTGCCTGTTACTCCTAAAACTGGGCCATAGCGTCCCGCAAGTAGACGGCGCCTACACCTCGAAAGCCGGATGTTCCCTCGTCCAGAAAAGTAAAAGGGGGAGATTCCCGTCAAGGGAGTCGAGCGTGTGACCCATCGGCGTAGGAACTCTTAAACGAACTGGGGTGTTCGTAAGATTCAAAAATGGGGAGTGCGGGTGGAGAGAAGTCCCCACTGGGTGAGGTTACCGGTGGCTCTCCATTTGTGGTTGGCCTCGCACGGGCATTGGCGTTAGCTGGATATTACCCCCTGGGTGGATGGTCGATTCTCGTTGGTCAGCCGTTTGAGGTGTCGGACTGGGGGTCCCGTTCCTGGCGGGAATGACCAGTCTAGGATCCGAGGCAAATCCTACCTTACTCCACACCTGCACCCACAAAACCGTTCGCATGTAACGGAGGGCTAAGCAGGTCCGCTAGCAGACCGGGAACATCGTCTGCACATTAGAGGAATGGTCTTCGGGTTGAATCGGCCGAGAGGCGAGGTGTACGCTATACCAGGCGCCTGCTTCTTCGAGGTGGGTTTATAGATAATGCTGTAACAGTGGCTAACACTGTGGTGTGTGCACTCGAGCTTCCAGGATAGACCTGTTGGACGACCGAGCCAAAACCAGCGGTGACCAGGATCTGAGGCCGTCGTTTGAGGTGTCGGACCAGCTGCTAAAACTTATGTTATCGCTGGCACTAGTATCCGAGTCGCTTGCGGCACGACGAGTCCTTGGGGAACTGGGGGGCCGCTAGGCCCGTAACTATGACTCTCTCAAGGTGGGTTTAAAAAATATTATAAAGAATTGTTATGATCTACAAGCTGTTCCATATACCGGATGGTTGAAATATAGGACGGAGTGGGATTCTAAGGATACAGGGTGGTACAAAAATGTTATATTGTATGGCAAATAAGTAGTTGCATATAAAAGGTTATTGAAATATAGGGTGGTGTAGAGTTATAATTGTACATTGTGGGTAAAAAATACTAGAAAAATTTTGTTATATAACAGTTGCTTATTGGGAGTAAATACCTGAAATATGGGGCGAGGTAAAGTTATAGTAATACATTGTGATTCAAACAATGTTAGAAAATGTTGCAAATGAAGGATGGTTTAAATGAAGTGTGGAGAGAAATTATACGTGATAAAGTTGTTGAAAAAATATGAGGAAAAATTGTTAAATAGCATAGTTCATAATAAGTTGCAGAGATAGGACTATCCAGTTGAAACAGAGGGTGGAGAAGTGTTATGGTTAATTATTTAAAAAAAGTTATATTGGTTGGCCAATAAGCATACAACATACAAGGTGTTCAAAAACATGTTGAACAAAACTGTTAACATATAGGGTGCTCAATAAGTTGTTGCGATTTTGGTGAATTATATTGGGCATTGATGGATTTATAGTTATACTGGTTGGCCGATAAGTAGTTGCAAATACAAGGTGGTTGAAATACCGGGTGGAGTAGATTTATAGTTAAACAGGTTTGATAATATTTTTTGTAGGATAGAACATGAGCTGTTGCATATATGTAATATCTGAAACATGTATCGAAGTAAAATTATAGTTCATACAGTGTGATTAAAACAATGTTAGATAAAGCTGCATATAAGGTGTGGTTGAAATACAAGGTGGAGACAAATTATACTTTCAAGGGTGGTTCAAAAATGGTTATATAGCGTAGTCCATAAGCAGTTCCATATATAAGATATTGAGTGGACCAGAGTTATAGTTAAGTGTTTAAAAATTTTATATTTGGTGGCCCCTAAGCAGATGCACATACAGGGTGGTTGAAATATTTTGTAGAGTAAAATTATAGTTATACAGGGTAGTTCAAAAATAAGTTGTAATGTTTGACAAATTGGCAGCGGTGTATACAGGATGGTCTTAATATAGATGGAAGTAGAGTTAATTATGCAAAGCGGTTAAAAAAATGTTGAATAAAATTGTTATATAAGGTGGCCAATAAGGAGTTACAGTCTGGGTAAGGGTTTAAATAAAAGTTTGGTGTTAGGGTGCAAAACTGTGTTTTTATATTTGTGACACACCAAAGGTTCGACAGGCATTTCCATTCGGATGGATCAAAAAAAGATTGAAAAAAAAAGTTATATAGGGTGATCATAAACAGTTGCATTCTAATATGGAATATCTGAAATATGGGGATAAGCAAGATTATAGTTTTAGAGTGTGTAACACAATGTTAGAAAAAGCTGCATATAAAGGTTGATCAAAATATAGAGTAAAGAGAAATTTGATTCAAAAGGTGACTCAAAAAATATCAGAAATAATTGTTATACAGCGTATACCATAAACAGTTGCATAGCTGAAATATAGGGTAGAAAAGAGTTATAGTCAGGGGTTCAAAAAACAAATAAACAGCAGCATATACAAGATGGTTGCAATATAGGGTGAAGTAGAGTTACAGTTATTCAAGGTGATTAAAAAAATGTCGAATGAAATTGTTATATAGGGTGACCCATAAGTACTTGCAGTTTGCCTGCAATATATTCGGAATTGGTGTATTTATAGTTAAGTAGGGTGGTTGAAATAACTTGGAACATTTTTTATATAGGATAATCCATATGTTTCAAAAGTTATTTCTTTTTGCGAAGGCTTGAACATTCAGTACGCGGGTGAAACCCCGGATAACGGCTAGTGACTTATTAAATCTAATTATTTACATGATGACTGGTGCAACCAAAGCGTAGGGGAAGTCCGGGCCTTAGTGGCCCTAAAATCCATCATCGCAAAATATAAAAGTGTCTAGGTAAACTGGAACTGCAATTCGTTCCAACTTAAATTTGCACGTACATTTGGTGTAGGTCTTAGCGCGAAAGGCGGATTCAATGCCTATTTTGAAAATAGAGTTTCCAAACAGGAATAAAAAATAAAAAGTATGGAGTTTTCGAAAACAGTTCCTAGAATATTTTGTGCTTAGAGTTAAGTTCTCTATCAACTCCCGGGGTTATTTTGCCGCAAAAATATCAACCCCCGAGAAGGGTAAAAGCGCAAGTTGGCACCATGTCTCTTTTAATATTTGAGGCATACACTAACTTTTTCCAATTTTTCATACTAATTCATGAAGATTGGAAGATTTAGGAAGCAATGCTTTTACTGGATGTACTAGAGCTTTAGCAGTTTTCCTGTGATGAAAATTTCGCACAGTTTTCTACATACCATCCCGAATTGACCATATTTGCTTTCACTTTAACACCAATTAAAACACATTTACTAACAGAATTTTGAAAATTTGAGCTAGGTTATTCTTCATAAAAAACATTCCGATGTTTTTAATTTTATAATCTAAACCTGACAATATACAAAAACTAAATGGTGTTACATTCAGCATTCAACATATTTTACTGTTCTTGACACTGAAACTCAACACCTTAGGGAAGCAACATTTTAAATATCGTTGTCGAAACTATCGGATTACTTGTTTGTTTTACCAGCTAATTACATCATTTTTTAATTCAGCGTTACATTAACAATACGTTTTGCCAGTCCAATAGTCAATTCGAACTTTCGACCTAAAACTGAAGTTAGAAAGTGATGTATGATGAGTATTTTGAACAAAAGATTCAACGTAAGTCCAAGTTTTTTGTTACATTTAAATATATATGTTACGTAAATTGTGTTTATGTTATAACAAAAGTCGGCAAACTTATTTTTCATGACAAGGGACAAAGTCTTTTACTTTTGAATTGTTCAATAACTCGTTTAAATACATTAGGATTTATAGCGGTTCAAAATACGTCTTTTAAAGACGAGTTTATTAAAGGAATCAATCTTATATCCAGTATCGAGCAATAGGATTATTTTATAAAAGTAATCAGTTTTTAATACAAAAAAAGTATATTATTATTTATCGTACTACTGTCGATCTCTAAATATCAACTAGCGTATTTGAGGTATTTAACTTGAATATATTTTTTCAATTGGTAATTTTCATATCGCCTTAATTTTTAATTCTTTTTGTAAAAACCGTTTTTACATCATCACTCATGGGCGAAATTTATTATGTTTTTTGGATTTTTAAAATTTTTTTGTCATTTTTTACATTCTTGGCATTTTTGACATTTTTGACATTTTGACATTTTTGACACTTCTCACATTTTGATGTTTTTGACATTTTTGACATTTTGAGACTTTTTGCTTGTTTCACATTTAATTAGTGTCGACATTTTTGACGTTTTATATATTTTAAATTTTTGAGATTATTCTCATTTTAGGTTTCGACAAAATAATTTTGATAGTTTTGTCAACTTATATTCGATAATAGAATTTTTGCAAAATTTCTCATCAATTTTCTATCAATTTAAATAATTATTTTATACTACTTCTATGAAATATCTGTCATATTGCGGGGTTTCGATAAAATTGGTGGAAAATCTTCTACATCAAATATTAGATTTAAAATTTTCACATATTTTCTAAATTTATCCATTATTCGCGAAAATCTGGGCTTTTCCAACATTCTATGTCATCCGTCCTGTAGAATTTTTTTGTCAGTTTTTACATTTTTAACATTTTTAACAATTTTGATAATTTTTAACGTTTTTTACATTTTTAACATTTTTGACACTTTTCATATTTTGGCATTTTTGACATTTTCTATATATTTGTCTGAAATTTTTGTAATCTTTCACTTTTTGCACATTTATATATATTATTTTTTTGAGATTATTCTCATTTTAGGTTTCGGTAGAATAATTTTGACAATTAGTCAACTTATATTCAATAATAGAATTTTACCAAAATTGCAAATCAATTCGCTATTAATTTAGAGAATTATTATTATTTATTACATCTATAAAATATATGCCATATTGTGGAGTTTCGATACAATTGGTGGTACATTTTGTGCATCAAATATTACATTTTACATTTTCACATATTTTCAAAATTGTTCCATTATTCGAGAAAATCTGGATTTTTCCAAAAGTGTTACAGTTAAGTATTCAAAAAATCTTATATTTGTTGACCAATAAGCAGCACCTTATACAGGATAGTTGTAATACTTACAAGGTGATTAAAAAAAATGTTGGACAAACTTTTTATAAGCAGTTGCAGTTTTGGTGAAATATATTGGCCATTGATGGATTTATAGTTCTACAGGGAGGTACAAGAAATGATATACTAGGTGGCCGACAAGTAGTTGCATATACAAGGTGGTTGAAATAGAGGGTGGAGTAGAATTATAGTAAAACAGGTTGGATAAAATTTTTTTGTAGGATGGAACATGAGCTGTTGCATATATGCAAGATCTTATACGTGGATCGAAGTAAAATTAGCTAGTGTGATTAAAACAATTTTAGAAAAATTTGCAAATACGGGTGGTTGAATTATAAGGTGGAGACAAATTATACTTTCCAGGGTGGTTAAAAAACGGTCCATAAGCAGTTGCGTAGATAAGATTTAGTGGAGTAGAGTTTTAGTTAAGAGTTTAAAAAATGTTATATTTTGTCGGGCCTATCCAGATGAACATACAGGTTGGTTGAAATATTTTGTAGAATAAAATTATGGTTACAGGATGGTTCAAAAATAAGTTATAATGTTTCACTGATTGGGAACAGTTTGGGTGAGTGTTTAAATAAAAGTTTGGTGTTAGGGTACCACTCTGTGCTTTTACATTTGTGACACACCACATGCATTTCTATTAGGGTTGATCGAAAAGTTTTAAAAAGTTGTTATATAGGGCATGAACAGTTGCATACCTGAAACATGGGGCGAAGCAAGATTATAGTTTTAGAGTGTGATTATCATAAAGTTAGAAAAGTTGCATATAAAGGGTTATTTAAATATAGTCTGGAGAGAAATTGTACTTTATAAGGTGGCTCAAAAAATTGTTAGATAACGTAGACCAGAAACAGTTGCATAACTGAAATATAGCGTGGAGTAGAGTGATGTCATCCATCTTGTAGAAAATTTTATTCTAAATAACTTTAATTAAGTACCTTTTTCTACTTATTTTCTAGAACCCATTTGTATAAAAAACACGCCAGTTTGCGGGAAATTTTGCTATTTAACACCCTTTACGTATAGTACAGTTTTTCTTGTAACTCCATTCAATATTACAAATACACCCACATTAATTTCCTCCATCACAACGAAAAAACAATACCCAAAAACTCAAAAAATTGGTTATATATAATATACCTATAGTCCTAATTTGTACAAAAATTTTATTTGAATAGATTTAGGAAATAATCTACTGAAGCCTTCAAAAGTTCCTTAGATTTACCTGTAAATTTATCAAAATTTAATATCTTTTTGAAAATACAAAAAATATACATTCCGTTACGACCCTTTTCAATTTTTCTGTAATATCAAACGAATCTCTCAACATAGTGACGAAGAAACTTACTGAAGACGAAACCCTGATCGAGAGTACGGATCTGCCAATAGACTCAATCATGAACTTACTTGAATGTTGCCTCAAGAACTGCTTCTTTCAGGAGAAGGACCGGTTCTTCATGCAAGAAGATGGATTACCTATGGGTTCCCCGTTATCACCAACCATCGCCATCATCTACATGGAATGGTTCAAAGAACATGCAATGAGGAGGTACGAGAAGCAGCTTAAGCTATAGTTGAGGTATGTCGATGACACCTTCATTATTTGGCAACACAGACAGAACTACAGGCATTCCTGGAGCACCTGAACCAAACCCAACCATGCATTAGATTCACCATGGAGATGGAAGAGAGTGGGTGCCTACCATTCCTTGATGTAAATTGTCAAAGGACTAGGACCGGAATCCAAACAACAGTCTACAGGAAGGTTACGCATACAGGATTATACCTTCACCACAATTTCAACCACCCATTAGCAACGAAAATCAATCATCAAAACACTAATCCATAGAGCCAAAAATCTCTGCAGCACACTCGAAGCCCTCAAAGAAGAACAAGTGAAAGACTTTTGGCGAATGGATATCCGGAAACGATAATTACCAAGGCGTTTGAAGAGCTGGACAAGCCACCTAGGCAGAAAGAGGACACCACGGTAGCAACTCTACTATTACCGTATACTAAAGGCTTGTCGGAGAAACTTAGAAGAATTGCACACAGCTATGGAATCAGAATGATCTTCAAAGGCACAAACACCTTGAGGAGCATGATTACAAGAAGGAGGCCGGAACGCACTATCAGTACCAAATAACTGTATATACAGCATACCTTGTGAAGGAACACCGCATAGCTACTCAAAGGGTGGAGGTAACGAAGTCTGGGCTAGCTAATCACGCATGGATCGAACACCATAATATCAACTGGGACCAGGCCATAGCAATTCACAAGGAAGAGCACTGGTACAAAAGAAAATTCATAGAGACAGCATATATTATCTCCAACGAAAATATAATTAGCCAGCCCAGCATCTAAATTAAAAATATTTCGGGAGCTCTTCTTGGGCCTCTACCGCTACGCATCGCCGGCAACCAACTGCCAGATGCGACGATGGTGATTGGACCGGATAAGACCCAATGGCCATGACCGGCGACACATGACCGGTTTAGGTTATAAATACCAGGGATAATCTGCATTTCCTATCATTCACAGCTATTGAAACGTTGTGAGAACAACCACTTCAAGACGATGGAAATCCAAGAAAACTTAGAGGAACAGTCTTCATTATTCTAACTTAGTACTTTCTTCTTTTCTAACATGAAGAGAAACATATATCTTATTTGTGACCCTTGAGGAACCTCCAAAATTGCAATAAATTTATCAGATTAATATCCACTTGTCCTTGCTTATCTATGTAATCTGAAACCAATTTCGTGATTGTTTTCAGATTTGCAATTGTTATAAAGTTCAACAATTTTGAACAAATTTGATAATATTGAATTCGATTTGTAGTTTTCGATGACTAATTTGTCATCACTCCTAAAGACGGGACGGATCTTGGCATTCTTCTAGACTATATGAAATATAGAAACTCAAAAGAAACTCTAGATTAAATGTTGAATAACTTAGAACAGTCATTGGTTGACTTCTTTTGACACTATCTATCAATACATTAACGGACTACAATTACACGCAAATAATGCTTTTTGTTATTTAAGGTGGACTTAGGAAAATTACAGATTTGAGTATGTGATACTTATTTGTTGTTAAGCAATTTATTTCAGGGTTTTTTATTTATGCCTTATCGAATGGCTTTTAGTGCACTCCAAGACTCTACACTCTGCACTCTACATGTAGCCATAGATGTAAAATACAGAAAAACTCATAGAAGTTAAAAGAAAGACTGAAAGACATTTCACAAAGCAAATCATAAAAAAACTGTGAGCCCTTAGCTACTGTTAAGTACCGGAATATCTCTAGTGAGCCTATTTGGAATTGTATAAAAACTGTGTTGTTTTTTAATTTCAATGATATGAGAGTAAATATAAAAAAAACCGGTTTAAAAGAAGGTAGTTAAACAAGGGGTTCTGATCAGATGCCTGGCTGTCATAGCTCTATTCAATAATTTTTGAAGAGCACATCTTCACCAGTAGCTTGAACTCAAACGATCTTAAAACCAAAATGTACAATTTTTTGTTAGACTGCTGCTTCATTTGGATTGCTTACCCGTTTTTATCGTCTAGTACATTTTTTAAATAGGTTTGTCGTTTAATGTGATTCAAAACAACAATCAATTTTAGTATAAGTGATTGAAAATAACACATTAGAGATAATATATCTAGATGAAGCAATTCTAAATATAATTGTATAGCGAATCATATATTTTAGTTATTAATTTATTTATTAACAAGTTTGTTTGACTTCTTTGTAGTGAAATAATGTCTTGGCCTAACATTGATTCATAGATGAGGGCAGTATAGGGACCTCAAATGTGGTTAGTTGTACTTTTAATATGTTGCTGTAAAAATAACATTTGGTTCAGAAACTGATATTCGTTTTTGTTTTTCAGGAGTACCAGAATACAAACGGCATATGTCAGTACCTGCAGATTTGACCAAAGGCAACAAAGATGGAGTCGTAATGCAAAAAGTGGCGTCGCTAACACTCAACAAGGCAGAATTGGAATCGAAAATTTACAAACCGAAATTTGTTCCTGAGAAACTGGATTTTGAATTGTACGAAAAATTTGAAGGTAAGCCAAAAAATTATGTACTGAACCTAACCTAACACATACAGTTATTATGGGTTAGGAAATTTAATTTCAACTTCAAAAAGAAACCCGGTAGTTATTTGTAAATTGCAAAAAAAAATAAAAAAATAAAAAAAATATTCTAATGACATGCATTTTTAGGGTTTCGTATATACAATATACGGATACCCTTATAATATCACTCAGGATTTCTGCCTCTGTCACATCATAGCAATTTTCTCCTAAACTACTGGACGGAAGAGGTTGAATTTTGGTATCAATGTATAGTTTGATGACGCGATGAGGAGTACATATCGTAAAAGAAGAAATTTTGATTTTAAGGGTACTTCTGGGGGGAAAAAACTAAAAAAATCGACCGTTCCCCCCTTGATCTCCGAAACCACTGAGAATAAAATTTTGAAAAAAATAGCAGATATAGAACGTTGCCCGAACGTTACAGGAAAAATAAGGAGAAATCATTAATATTAATTTTGGGGGGCAAATTATAGAATTAAATGAAAATTAAAAATTAATTTTTTTTTCAAACGTATCGTGTAACACATCAAATGAAAAGTCCCATTCTGACGAACACAAATATATTTCTTTCATATTTAAAAAAATCGTTAAAAAGATATTAACGAAAATATACCAAAATTTACCCCCCCCCCTTATCTCCGAAAATATAAATCGTAAAGTATAGGGTGTGCCTGAAGTTTACTGGAAAAATAAGGAATAATTTTGGGGGGCAAATTACAGAATTAAATGGAAAATATAAAATTAAAATTGTTTCTAACGCATCATGTTATATATCAAATGAAAGGGCTCATTATGACGAGAACAAATATATTTTTTCATATTTTTAAAATAAATTAATTAAAAGATATTAAAAAAATATATATTTTTTTAACTATTTCTCCCCCCCCTTATCTCCGAAACCATAAGCTCTAAAATTTTGAAAAAAAATAAAGGTATAGCGCCTCACTGGAAAAATAAGGAGTAACTCCTAATATTCATTTTGGGGAGCAAATTATAGATTAAATGGAAAATAAAAAAGTATAATTGTTTCTAAAGGATCAAGTAACATATTAAATCAAAGAGCTCATTATGACGAATACAAATTAATTTTTTAAATATTTTTAAAATAAATTATTTAAAAGATATTAAGAAAAATATTAAAAATTCCCCCATTCCCCCCCTTATCTCCGAAACTATAACACGCCAAAATTTGAAAAAAATAGAGGTGTAGCCCCTCACATCAACTTTACTGAAAAATAAGGAGAACCCCCTAATATTGATTTTGGGGGGCAAATGACAGAATTAAATGAAAAATAAAAAACTAAACTTGTTTCAAACGGATAATAATATATCAAATCACAGAGCTCATTATGGCGAATACAAATATATTAATTTAGTTTTATTAAAATGAATATTTTAAAATATAAAAAAATATATTTTAAAAAATTACCCATTCCCCCTTTATTTCCCAAACTATAAGACCTAATTTTTTTTTGTTTACAGAAAAAATACGAAGAAATCCCTAACATTAATATTGGGGGCCAAATTATAGAATTAAACGGACAATAAAAAATAATTTTTTTCACGCATCATGCAATACATCAAATGAAAGGGCTCATTATGAGGAATACAAATATGTATTTTTCATATTTTTAAAATTAATTGTTTACAATATATTAACATGAAGATATAAAAAATTCTCATTTCTCGCTTTATTTCCGAAACCTAACCTAACCTAAAATTTTGAAAATAATCAGGGGTACTGGGGCTCACTTGAAATTTATAAGAAAAATTATTAGAAAACCCCCATAGTAATTTTAGGGACAAATTATACAATTAAATGGAAACTAAAAATTCAATTTCAAATGCATCATGTAATATATTACATAAAAGGCTCATTATGTGAATTACAAATATTTCATATTTTTAAATCATTTGTTTAAAGATATTAACAAAAATATTGAACATCGACTTAATTCCCACTTTAGAAACTACACTATTTAAATTTTGAAATAAATATTTTATTTGTATTTTTAAATAATTTGAATAATATATTTAATAATTTATAATTTAAAATTTGACCAATTTTGTCCTATATTTTCCAATCTACAGAGCCTCAAAATTGAGACAGTAAATTAAAAAAAGCTTCCCTAAAAGTTTGTTAGTAAAATAAAATTCTAATGTTAATTTTTGGGGACCAAATTAGAAAATTAAATACATATGTATTCTTATAAAAATCAAACGAATCCTGAAGCAGATAAAATAAAAAGTCTATGTTTGAAAAATGAAATTGTATATTTTTTATAAATCTAAAACGCTTCCTTTAAAATGATATTAGGGTAAATATAAGAAAATGCTCTCATTCCCAGCTTGTCTGAAACTGAAATATTAGAATCTTGAAGGTGGTACGGAACCCTTAGCATCCGAGTTCAACTCGCACTTAACCAAATTATGTTAATTGTTATCGATTTGAATATTACCACGCTTTTCATAGTTATGATGAACTTGCTATATTAGTATATATACAATATATTAAATAATGCAATTCCTTGACCTTAATACTGAACGTCTAATGAAATTCCTACAAAATATTCTAATTAATCCTCGTACAGGCAACACGTTGAAATGAGAAAAGGTACAAAACAAGACAATAAATTTACTGTTCATTCGATGGTTTTATCTGTCGATGTCTTCTTATCTGATAGTTTGGTTTTTCCAATTTTTCTCTATCACGAATGACGATATCCAGCATTTTTCATGCAGCTGACTGTGCAGATCGCTAACTTTTTTATTTCCTAGAGAATAATTGAGATCGTTATCTAACAGCCTGATTAAAGATAAGTCTATTAAATGATTATCGCATTAATTCGAAACCGTTACATTTGATTTAATTAACAACATTTAAATGTACTTATACTGACAATAGTTATCAATGATTAGAAAGTATAGTTCAAAGGCGAGAAATTTATATTGTTGCTGGTAAGTTAAGCCCGGATTTCTCCCCGACTTCACACACACAGTTCCTTATTTTTAAATTAACGAAAAGTACAGTCGAATTAGCTGAAAGCAGAGAAATTTTTGATATAATTGTGTAGAGTTTTTTATTGAACAAGTTATACTCGAAAATACTTTTCATAAGTTTAACTCAAATTGTTCTGATATATCGACTACTTTTCTAATTTGTCCCAAAGGATAAACATGTGATTTTCGTTTAAGCTTTTACGATATCACAAGAATTTTAAAATGATAGAAATAACATAATTGTGTTTATTTCTACTATGTTCCACCCCAATCACTTTTAGCATTTTCGTATATAAGAAATACGAGGATGGTGCTCTAATAATTCAAAAATATTATATTTCTCATGATGAAAGCTTACATCTATAATTTATATTCAATAAAAAATAACCGACTTCAACTGGGTTAAAATAAATACCGTTTAGAAACCGTGTGCAATCAATCACTATTTTCTGACAAATACTCTTTTTTATATGATTTAAGTTACAATTCTATTCATAATTTTAGGATATTCTTATCTCTCCCTCTCTCTCTCTAATTTGTATTTTTTTCTATATTATCCACATATTTTTAACTTTTTTATTTGTTTCATTATTTTACTCTATTTTACCATAAATTGCAACCACCCTGTATTATATGTTTTTGTGTATTGGTCACGCAACATAAATTATTTGTCTATCATTTTCCGAATCACACTGTACAACTATAGTTCAACTCTACCTGATGATGCCACCACCCTGTATAAGTATTAATTCTCTCCACCCTATTGATAGTTTCTATTTTTCTATTGTTTAAATCACCCTGTATATTTATAATTTTAATTCGCCCTATATGTCAAGTATAAGCAACTACTTATGTTCCACTCTATATAACATTTTTTTAATGATTCTGTATAACTCATTCTTAGAATCACCGTGTACATCTGTAGTTCAACTCTACCTGATGATGCCACCGCCATGTATTTGTATTAATTCTCTCCACCCTATTGACAGTTTATATTTTTCTATTGTTAAATCACCCTGTATATTTACAATTTTACTTCGCCCCATATGTCAAGTATAACCAACTACTAATGTTCCACTCTATATAACACTTTTTTAATGATCCTGTATAACTCATTTTTAGAACCACCCTGTACATCTATAGTTCAACTCTACCTGGTGATGCCACCGCCCTGTATTAGTATTAATTCTCTCCACCCTATTGACAGTTTATATTTTTCTATTGTTTAAATCACCCTGTATATTTATAATTTTACTTCGCCCTATATGTCAAGTATAACCAACTACTTATGTTCCACTCTATATAACATTTTTTATGATCCTGTATAACTGTAATGCCATTCCACCTTCTACTGCAATCATCCTGTATATCCTACTGCTTCTAACCATCGGCCCTATAATTCGAACATCCTTACTACATATCCTGATTTAACCAATTTTTTTGATCCATTCTGTATAAGTAGTTTTGTGACCCCCAATACAACATTTTCTGAAGAATCCTGTATAACATTAATTCTATTCCACCTCATATTACAACCATCATCCTATATATGGAGCTGCTTAGGTACCACTCAATATCACATTTATTTCTAAGATTTTTTGAATTCATCTGTCTAACTGTAATTTTACTTCACCATATAATTCAATTGTAAACATTGCTTGCTGCTTGAATTTAAATACACGGACGTACACAAACATACCACCATATACCATACGATACTGTTCTACCTAAAGCAATGAATTCATTCATAAAATTCAAAATGAAATTTACTTTAATAAGTGAGCTTGATTTTGATTAAATTAACACATCACACTGACACACAGACTGAAGCAGCGACCTCAGTCACTGTTTAAAGTAACGTTTAAAAATCAATGGTAAGTTCATCTCTACGTAGGATGCTTTCGTGGAAAGCTACCATCAGGTGGGGAACTAGTAGTTATTTCTGTTTGTTGCCGCATGGACTTTCCTAATTGGTCAGTGGCAATCGAGGGGTGAGGATCTGCGAGCGTCATCGATGGCTTTGGTTTTAGGCGTCGTAGAGCTCAATACTACTACTGATGAAAATTACCTTGACGACGCCCAACAAGGTCATCCGATTTTGGTAAAAATCTATTGATTTTTAAAATTTGCGTCCGCCATATTAGATCCGCCATTTTGAATTTTGTAAATCTGACCTCAGATTCGTTTTCAGCGACCTCAAAAACCCCCTGCCCCGATTTTGGGAAAAATAGGAGTTCTCGTTTGATTGAAGGCATTTGACTTTGGTAGCGGTCAGGGTCATGAACGAGATCACAGACAAGATGATACTACACGCTTCGCTCGTGCGTTCAACTCGCTCTAGTGAGCAATCGACAACTTATCGCACTAGTTGAACAATATACTATTACTCAACATATCCGATCTGCTAGATCAACTTGGCAAATGCCAGTATTTTGCCACCCTAGATCTAGCTTCTGGTTTCCACCAAATCGAAATCGAGTCCAAAGACATTCAAAAAACCGCTTTTACTGTAGAGGTCATTTTGAATTTGTTCGCATGCCTTTCGGGTTGAAAAATGCCCATTGGACATTCCAAAGGGTGATGGACAATATTCTGATAGGTAACCAGAACGAAAGAAGTTTGTATTCTATTGATTTCTAAGCCTTCTGTTTTTTATTCCATTGTTTTGATATTTACACCAGTATACTGATATTGTATAACGTGGTGTCCTGCGATTAATGCATGTCCTACGACATACCATTTGTCTAGTTACAGGAAACGTCAATTTCGCTTATGTTCTGAAATAGAAGTGTTGACAGCCGGGTAGTCCCAATATATGCAGCATATATATCAAAGAAGTAACTTGAAATATATGCAAGTTTAGGGTTTTTAATACGCTTTTATTAGGTTCATGTTTACGTATCTACGTCACGGAAACTATCAAGGTACTTTTTACCAACTTAAAGAAGACCAATTATGGTGAAAATTGGCACACATGTCAAGGGCCGATGACAATACAATTCTTTAAGTTGAATTTTCCCGTTTGTTGTCTTTTTGTCACAGTTCTTGCCTAAATACAAATTCGTCTATTAACTACTGCCATCTAGTTAGCAGTAGTAGAATTTACTGTAATGAAATGGAAGGGTTACGCAAACATGAAGTAAACTTTTTAATTATAAATTCTATAGATATCGTTATGAGACTAAAAAAACTAAAAAAATACGCTTCAGTAGCAGCAGAAAATAATTTTTAATTATGAACCGTTTATATTACAGCAGTAAAAAGTCGAACAATCAATCATGATTAATTACCTCAAAATAAAAATTTTATAAAATTTAATTTATTATCAGAATAATTCATTTGAGAGTAAAAAGGGTGGGGTGATTGCTTGTTCGACTTTCTACGGCTGTAATATAAACTGCTCATAATTAAAAATTATTTTCAGCATTATGGATCGGTTTGCTACTAAAGCGTATTATTTTAGTTTTTTTAAACTATAATTATTTAAAGAAAAATCGCATCTTTTATAGCGGATTTGGACAGAACGAACATTCCAGGATTTGCCTGGTTGTACGAGTGTGACCTAACCATGACTTATTATTAAAAAAAAATAAATCCCGGTTTAGATATTGGAAATACCTAGAGCAACAAATTTTGAAATCAAATGTTAGGTCTAATTTAACCTTAAATATTACACTAAATTAATTAAAACTTAAATAAGGGCAAAAAGAGAGTTTATATTTACATAAAAAACGATAGAAGCGAGAGATTCTTACAAAATATACTTTCCGTGTCTCGTTTATCTCTCTGTCTCTGTTTCTCTGTATTCGTAATGGGGTGCTTCCCAGGTTCTCAATTGCACTTAAAGGATAAACCACTATAGAGTTGTCTTCTTGTTCATATGTTTCTCAATTTTAAAAAGTAAATACTGAACAACGGTCCTGAATTATTTTATATATTTTTTATTATACATCGTTTAACAAACTCAAAAGCAATTTTTATTCGGACATGAATAAATTTATTGGGTGATACGGATAGTGATTTTATTTAACGCCGTGTAGACCATTATACACATTTAACAGGAATAAATGTATAAATGTTATTTCGCTTCACACGCCATTCATATATTTGTCAGAACTTTTTTTTGAAGTGACAAATAAAAACCTATTCCATAAATTTAAATAACAATTGAATTTATTTATATCGATGTTACATTAACAATTCGTCCTGATGTTTATTCATTCACGACTATAAATAGAAATAATGAGTGTTATAAAATTTTTGAATGATAAAAAGCAAGCAGTTTAAGGTCGCTCGATAAGAATTTATGTGTTCATTTCGTAATTATAGGTTTTGAAAAACAGATAATGAGTGCATATAATTTAAAGCGACAAAGGACATTCAGATTTTTCAAACTGAATGTCCACCGATAAGTTCTGAGAGCCGGTATGAAAGTTCCGATGGATCCAGGGCTTGGGCGAATCCAAGGGGGTAGCGCTGGGGGTGATCGCCCCCACCGAGAGCCTTAAAGTTAGTAAATTTAATATTAATAATTTGGTCAAGTGCGAGTTGGACTCGCATACTAAGGGTTCCGTACCACCTTCAAGTTTATAATATTCCAGTTTCAGACAAGCAGGGAATTAGTGCATTTTCTTATATTTACCATAATATCTTTTAAAGGAAGCGTTTTAAATTTATAAAAAACTAGCGGACACGACAGACGTTGTCCTGTCCCACGTCTAAACTTTTAAAAATTAGCTGTAACAATATAATCTGAACGCCATCTATCAGACGTAACTGAAACTAAAGCACACTCTTGAATATTTGACACAGCGGCTACAGCGTAGTCTGCCGGATCCTATGTAAGTTGTGCTAACATCAACAACAATTTTTAAATAAATAATTTAACTAAAAAAACAAAATCTAGTTGACCGTATTGTGTATCTAAACCATCCTCAAACCCCCTGGAATACACACAAAAAATTTCATCAAAACCGGTCCAGCCGTTTAGGAGGAGTTCAATGACTAACACACGTACAGAAGATTTATATATATATAAAGTAATATTCCAGTTTCAGACAAGCAGGAAATTAGTGCATTTTCTTATATTTACCCTAATATCTTTTAAAGGAAGCGTTTTAAATTTATAAAAAACTAGCGGACCCGACAGACGTTGTCCTGTCCCACGTCTAAACTTTTAAAAATTAGCTGTAACAATATAATCTGAACGCCATCTATCAGACGTAACTGAAACTAAGGCACACTCTTGAATATTTGACACAGCGACTACAGCGCAGTCTGCCGGATCCTATGTAAGTTGTGCTAACATCAACAACAATTCTTAAATAAATAATTTAACTAAAAAAACAATAGTCGGTGTATTGAACCTAATAGATGTCGGTGACATCTACCGTCTAATGAGTAATTTAAGTATATGAAGGCATACTATGCTATAACATATACCATACTCTTGACAGATGGTTCGAGTGTTTTATATAAAAACACATAAGTAAATATATACACAAATATATATCCACATATTTAGAACTATATCATTAAACGGCTGTTATACGTTGAATGATATAGTTCTAAATATGTGGATATATATTTGTGTATATAAAAAAACAATATCTAGTTGACCGTATTGTGAATCTAAACCATCCTCAAACCCCCTGGAATACACACAAAAAATTTCATCAAAATCCGTCCAGCCGTTTAGGAGGAGTTCAATGACTAACACACGTACAGAAGATTTATATATATATATATAAAGATATACACTTTCATTTTCCACACATAGACTTTTTATTTTGTCTGCTTCAGGATTCGCTTGATTTTTATCATATGTATTTAATTTTCTAATTTGGCCACCAAAAATAAACATTAGAGTTTTATTTTACTACTAAACTTTTAGAGAAGCCCTTTATAATCTACTGTCTGAGTTTTGGGGCTCTGTAGGTTGGAAGATAAAGGGCAAAATAGGTCAAGTTTTAAATTATAATTTATTAAATATGTTATTCAAATTATTTAAAAATACAAATAAAATATATTTTATTTTATTTGTATTTTTATTTATTTATTTAAAATTTAAATAGTTTAGTTTCTAAAGTGGGAATTAAGTTTAATATTTTTGTTAATATCTTTTAAACAAATGATTTAAAAATACAATATATTTGTAATTCACATAATGAGCCTTTTATCTGATATATTAGATGATGCGTTTGAAAATTGAATTTTTATTTTCCATTTAATTGTATAATTTGTCCCTAAAATTACTATGGGGGTTTTCTAATAATTTTTCTTATAAATTTCAAGTGAGACCCAGTACCCCTAATTATTTTCAAAATTTTAGATAGTATGGTTTTAAATTAATTTAAAAAATATGAAAAATATATATTTGTATTCCTCATAATGAGCCCTTTCATTTGATGTATTGCATGATGTGTTAAAGAATATTTTTTATTTTCCGTTTAATTCCATAATTTGGCCCCCAATATTAATGTTAGGGATTTCTTCCTATTTTTCCTGTAAACCAAAAATTTAGGTCTTATAGTTTGGGGAATAAAGGGGGAATGGGTATTTTTTTTAGATATTTTTTTAATATATTCCTTTTAAAAAATTTTTTACAAATATATTTCTATTCGTCATAATGAGCCCATGATCCGTTAGAAACCAGTTTAATTTTTTGTTTTTTATTTAATTCTGTCATTTGCCCCACAAAATCAATATTAGGGGGTTCTCATTATTTTTCAGTAAAGTTCATGTGAGGAGCTACACCGTTATTTTTTTTCAAAATTTTGCGTCTTATAGTTTCGGAGATAAGGGTGGGACTGGGTAAACTTTTTAATATTTTTGTTAATATCTTTTACATATATTTTTTTAAATATTAAAAAAATAATTTGTATTCGTCATAATGCGCCCTTTGATTTGATATATTACTTGATCCGTTAGAAACAATTATAATTTTTTATTTTCCATTTAATTCTATAATTTGCCTCCGAAAATGAATATTAGGGATTTCTCCTTATTTTACCAGTAAAGTTCAGGTGAGGCGCTATACCTGTATTTTTTTCAAAATTTTACAGCTTATGGTTTCGGTGTTAAGGGGGGGGATGAGTAAAATTGTTTATATTTTTGTTAATATCTTTTAATTAATTTATTTTAAAAATAGGAAAAAATATATTTGTTTTCGTCATAATGAGCCCTTTCATCTGATATATAACATGATACGTTAGAAACAAATTGAATTTTATATTTTCCATTTAATTCTGTAATCTGCCCCCCAAAATTAAAAGTAGACGTTGCTCCTTATTTTTTCAGTAAACTTCAGGGCAGACCCTATACCTCTATTTTTTTTTCAAAAGTTTACGTTTTATAGTTTTGGAGATAGGGGGGAGGGGAAACATTTTGGTATATTTTCGTTATATCTTTTTGACTATTTTTTTAATATGAAAAAAAACATATTTGTGTTCCTCATAATGGGACCTTTCATTTGATGTATTACATGATGCGTTTGAAAAATTTTTTATTTTTAAATTTTCATTTAATTCTATAATTTGCCCTCCAAAATTAATATTAATAGTTTCTCCTTATTTTTCCTGTAAAGTTCGGCTAACGTTATATATTTCCTATTTTTTTCAAAATTGTGGCTCAGTAGTTTCGAAGATCAGGGGGGAACGGTCGATTTTTTTAGTTTTTCCCCCCAGAAGTACCCCTAAAATCAAAATTTCTTTTTTTACGATATCTTCTCCTGATTGAGTCACCAAACTATATTGACACCAAATTTCAACTTCTTCCGTTCAGTAGTTTAGGAGAAAATTGCTGTGATGTGTCAGAGGCAGAAATCCGGAGTGATATTATATCATATTGTATCAACAAACCCTAAAAAGAGGTAATCTTAACTCCAAGAGCATAGACGAAGGTCACTTCTATGGGTTTAAACCACATAACGACTAATTTTAATGTACACTATACCCACTATACACGTGTCTGGATGTCTGGATCCGTCACTGGTCCAGGACCGTTACCAAAACGTCTTTTTTTTTCTTCGATAAATGACCTGAGCTAAAAATGAAACCTGATATATTACTATCTACTTCTACCTGTTTAACAAAGCTTTGATTTCTCCTGAGTTTCGGTATGAGAAAATATTTATTATGCCATAAGAATCCCTTTACTAATGTCATGTAACAACATCTCAAAACAGTAAACTAAAATATTGCGCGTAATAACATAACCTGTATTTCTTCCTCTTTCCAAGAGATGTTAATTGTCAAGTATATAATTATTTAAGTTTAAACAATGTTTAATCTGAACAAGATAACTTGTCTAAAAGTTTCCGCACACTGCATATTTCCTAAAACAAACTTTGATCCGCAAGATGGTAAAGCTTTCTCATCATGTGAAGTAAATACAAAGTTAACTTCCAAGCTTACATAAAGTTAGTAAGTACGGAGTAAAGAAGGTTCTAAAGAGTTAAACTTTGACAGAGAAACAAGTTTATGATAATTTCCACTAGTTTCAGTTTGATATCATAAATAAAGTTACGTTTTTAGTCAGACTATAAATGTTCAGTTATTATTTAAAAAATGTAGTTTGTAAATCCTCTTAAAGAATACTCGTATAATGAAAATAAAATTCAACCTTATAAAGGTTTCTGTTGAGGATCAACTCTCTGGTTAATCCCTGTCTGGTTAATCCAACATTTAAATAACGTTTCTCTCTGGAGTTACTTAACACTTAGTGTGAATTACTACTGGAGTATGAAAAATAGTATCTACAACTCTTATTATTATTGGTTCATATTTATTGTCATATGTTTGTTATTTCAATTTATGTCAAGAGCCTATTTTTAACCGACTTCCAAAAAGGAGGAGGTTATCAATTCGTTGCGTATTTTTTTCGCTTTTTTTATGTATGTTACCTGATTTCTTCTCCTGTGGTGCACCGTCTTGAATGAAGATGGTCTTGTTTAATAGAGTATATTTCCGGATTGGTGTAACTTCAAATAAATTCTACCAATCTAGTTTATTTTTGAAGTCGGTGCCAAGCAACAATCAAGTTTGATGAATTAGTAGGTAAGTACGCAATGAAGGATTTTAAATTTGCTTGGCACCGGCTTCGAAATATACTAGATTGGTAGGTAATTAATTTGTACAAAATGAGCACCTTTTAATGTTTACATTTTTTACTTCCTGGGTAAGTACCTAACAACATTGAATGTGTTATTTATTTGCTAGAGTTGTATTTTGTTATAATTATTTTTACCTATTTAGTTATAGGTAAAAGTCGGTTATATATATATATTTTTTAAATGTTTTATTTTCCATTAATGTCAAGTAGAAATTTGTTGTTAATAATTGGCTTTAAACGTCTGACTTTTGTGGGCGAAACGTATCTACGTTTACCCCAGGTTCAATTGATCGAAATTATTAAAAAATATGTTTTGCCAATATACGATTGACTCTATAAACACAAAGTTTATGGAGTGACACAGCTGTGTCTGGAGGCTCTTTTCTTCAATAAATCTTGATGTAGGGTTCTTTTCCCTGCAGCACCTACAAATTTCTTCATCTCATCGTCAGTTCTTAAATTTGTTGCCTGATTATGCCAGAATTAATCAGTTTTAATGACTGAAGATAAGAAGTTTTTTATTACTTAAATTAAAAACCAATTAATTTTTATAGTAGCAATTCACAGAGAAAACTGTATCAATTTATAGATCAATTACAGTAATTTGTATTTGGTTAAGAAAATATTTATATAACTTCTATAGGAATTTATAACTCAATACAAAGTAAGACGGTACCATCGAACTGCTATCCTTAGGTAATATATATGATATTAGCAACGAGGTTTGATATTAAAACATTAATTTTCAAACTACTTAGTTTTTCTACATTTTCAGACCAAAGTACAACATCCAGTTATCTGAATTAAGTGAATGTTCATGAGAGCCAAATATAGAACAGATAGGCGGGTGATCTTTACCATATCTTGATAATTTTATAGGGGGAATACGGTGAATTAAAGTAGTTAGTAACAAGATGCACCTATACAGCCATACCGTAAATAATTTTGTTCAGACAATTTCTGAAAACTCTGTATCTCTGAAAGTAGACAACAGTTTTTAGCACTAATTTTTTGTCAAACAAAATATGTGTGGGGGTATACATGTGTTTATTGTGTTGGACATAAGTACCGTTTTCCATTCAAAAATAAGAAATGATAATTTTTAACTGTGGACAAATTGATCCAAATCTTAATTTATATTAATAATGTTTCATTGATAAGGGTAATCAATGAAACATTATTAATATAAATTCACGACTAGTTCCAAAGTAAACTCTAAAATTTCTTGATTTTAATTTACCGTGTTGTGAATAAGAAAATAAATAAAAAAAAATAAGAAATGATAATTTTTAACTGTGGACAAATTGATCCAAATCTTAATTTATTTCATCATCATCCGAGAGTACCAGAAGTGTAAAATTGTGTATTGCTAGTTTCACAATATTTAATTGCCAATAACTATATTGTATGTATTAACCCAAAATAAAAGCGGCCCAGCTGAAGAGCCTTGTGGTACATTATGAGTTTGTAGCAAAGCAGTAGTGACACCCATGTGCAGTGCTGCTGTCCGTTGCGTAGAACACTGTTTAGTAGCTCGATGACATTCTTATATAGACCAAATGCTAATAGCCAACTAATAAGGGAAGTAAAATGTGATAAAATGTGAAGCGTTCAAAACTACCTTTTCGTAATATACTGTCCATAATTTAATATTTGATTTATTTACTTTTTCTATTAGCCTTATTATCACCTGGAAATGGACCAAAGTGTTAAAACCTTATCCGAAGTCAGCTTGCTCTCGGTGTTGGTAGGTATCTAGTTTGCTGTCCAACCTCAAATAAATTTTTGATACTCTCCAACAATTGTGAAATACATTTCTGATATACATGTATCTATTGATTAAATTGGTTTTAGATGAATCGATATATTTGAGCAACAGCTTGTTGCAATTTATTAGATCAAATCCTATAGTTTGCTGTTGAATGTCAAATAAAGTCTCGTTTACTAGACTTTCTTGTACTTTATACCTCGTTACGACTTTTACCTCCTCTAAAATATCCAGTTTGGCCATCTTTCCGGAAACATCGGCGACGCCGAAACGTCATCAAGTGCCAGTCCGAAGACCTCACTAAATCATTCAATCGGTAGTAATGACGGACGGTGTGTACAAAGGGCAGGGACGTAATCAACGCGAGCTTATGACTCGCGTTTACTGGGAATTCCTCGTTCATGGGGAACAATTGCAAGCCCCAATCCCTAGCACGAAGGAGGTTCAGCGGGTTACCCGAGCAGCTCGACAGGGAGGACACGCTGATTTCTTCAGTGTAGCGCGCGTGCGGCCCAGAACATCTAAGAGCATCACAGACATATTCCTCAATTTCGTGCGGCTAAAAATGGCCTGTCCCTCTAAGAAGAATTGTGTGTACGCCTACAGTAAAAATCGCGCACGGCAGAAGTCAAAACCAACACCGGCGGGCCTTAGTTAGCAGGCTTGTGCCCCAATAACGTTGATAATCCTGAAGTTGAAGTGACTTGTCTAGGTCATTTAAAGGTCATAGTAATTTTTTGACCCCGGATTATGAAAGAACGGGATATACCCAGAGAAAACGATGTAATAAGTTGTTTCCTTAGGGTTCAAAGAAAAAAAATCAATCAAAAAACAGTTTGTGAGCGAATTTTGAATATTTAGCCATGACTTCGCTTACTAAAGTTCTTGCTAAAGAATTTATGAATATTTTTTTGACCGTACTTGAGATTCTCCGCTCTTTCACGATGCGTTGTCAAAAATGGTGGTTGCCTTAAAAAAATACTGTGACCTTCAAATAATCTTGAAACTGATATGAGAGGAAATATCCTCCACTGGTTTGAACAACTTTTGTCTCAACAATTTTGTTGTACAACACTAACTTTTCGAGATAATTGAATGCATCGATTAAAATGGCTTACCAGGTATATAAAAACATTACCCACAATAATATATTTATCTTAAAATTGGAGATTATAATAAGCACCATTCTCAAATAAATGTCACAGAGCTGAAGTACTTAAGAAGGATATCAGGAAAAACGAAATAAGGTAAAGTAAAAAGCAACTAAGTGAGAAGAGATAGTCAAAGACCAATAACGCAGAAGATTGGAAATAAACAGTTATACTTGTATGGCCAACATACAAGACTGACGCAAACATAATAACATCAATAATATTGGAATTTCTAAATTTCTAAATTGCATAGTAATTTCCAGAAACTCGTAGATTTTTCTGATCTACACAGAGTCATAGCCAGGTTAATGACTCAACACCACTGCGACTAACAGAAGAACAAGTCCAATTATACCACCAGACAACTGCTCAAATGGAAAGAAAAGTACCTTCATGGAAGACATATAAATGACGTCAACCAAGATTATGTCGAAGTACTGGTTGATCTCTCGCCATATGCTTCCTGAAACGGAAGGCTTTATATTGGGAATCGAAGTTCAAGTAATTTCAATTAAGAACTATCTAAAGTTGGTCGTTAATGAACCTTCTATCAACAACGACAGATGCAGATGTGGTTACTAAATATCTGAAACTATCCACTATATCATTGAAGGTTGTCAAGCGTTCGCTGCAACTGAATACAAAGAACGATCGGACTGTTGCTCACCATAGACCAGATATAGTTTTAGTAGATAGTCTCTAGAAAAACAACCTTAATTGAAATAGCAATCCCTAACAACAATAATATAAATGCTGAAAAAATAACTAAATACAGGGATCTGGAATTTCAAATAAAGAGACAGTGGAATTTAAACAACACACGAACTGTGCCAATTTTTAAGTTCTTAAACAATTTATAATACCTCGAATGGACGAACATTTTTACCAACTAATGCAAAAAGCTGTTCTGTTAGGAACAGCCCTAACGGTCAGAAAATTCATGGGAAACAGCAGCCACGACGCCAACTATGGGCCAGATAACCTGGGAAGGGCTTTCACAGAGCTAGATCCTTTTGATATCTAGTATATTTGTATTTTAGTGAAGTTGAAAGGCACGGTATGCAAGACAGATTTGGGAAAATTAAGTAATGTATACAGAGAATGCAAATCCTTACATGGCATTTTAAAAGCCCTTAGGAGTAAATGAAGAAGAAGAATAAGAAGAAGAAGAAGAAAATAATAATTCGAAAATATACATAAAGTTTTGAAGGTTAAACGTTAAATACTCCTTAAATTGAAGACACTTTTACCTTATCCAATATTTTCTTTTATCCCATTTTTATCCACTTGCATACTTTAAGAAAATTCCACGTTACTAAAATCTTTTTTGAATAAACATGCATTATCTTTGTTTTGTTATCTATTCGAGAATTTTGCTGAAAAATCGTACTTAAAAACACTTAGTCAGACAAACGAGTGATCGTATTTGTAAACTTTGCACGTTCAATATAATAAACTGATAAACAAGTAGGGTTCACAAACATTTGATTATCAAGATGAGATACGAAGACATCTGAATTCGTTTGAATAGATATTGTCATGTCAAAAATTCAGTAACTCAGAATGTGTTTCGCAGTGAGGATCAAAACTGATTATTATTTGCGAACGCGATGTCTCGACGAGATGGGTGCAGCCTTTAAACAGGACGAGATCGATATGGGTGTCAAAGACGATGTTTACGAAAACAACTCCCTTCAAAGTCGTACCTGCTCAATAATACCACACAGCAATAACTACAAGTTCGAGAATCTACAAGCAAAAACTAAAAATATTATTATTCTGGCAACCAAAAAGGATGTTGAAGATTTAGAATTTGTAGTTCTACAACTAACACTATTAGAGTCACTTTTGATTTTATTCAAAAGACTAAATGGCGAGGTATTAAAATCAACTGTGAATTGGGATGCTGTGAAGTTTGGAAAAACAGAAACTAAGAATGTTCAAATGCGGACAAAGAGGGTGATACATGGACTGAAAAAAAATAAAAGTAAGTCACATAAATGTAATTTACTGAATTAAAAAAATATATAAAGTATTTCATAATGATATGTTAATATTTATAGGGGTGATTCTTAGACCTATTTAAGCAAAAAACGTCATATGACCTTATTTATGTCTTAACTTTTGAGATTCAGGGTGATAAATTTTTCAGAAAAAAAACTATTTTATAACAGAGGTGTTACTATTGTAGATATCTTTATAAAAAAAAAATAACTTGGTACGCACCTTCCATTTTCTCATATACAAATAAAATTATTAATAATTTTGGTAAAAAATAGTACCATACTGCTTTGTTTTGAAATGAAAATTATATTTGAAATCTCCACTTATTTCATAAAGAAATTTTGATATTCATTTTATTTTGTCCGACGCATGGTTCTCATGACATGGTAACAGTTCTATAAAAATAATGTTTAATCTTTTTTTAGCTATTGAGTTCAATTAATATCAATAGAGAATTAATTGAGAAAAACGTAACAGATTTTACAGGAAAAAACTAACTAAAAACTTCTAAATGCCAGTTATTAACATGAACGGCTTAAACTTATTAATTATTAACAATATTAACATTCATAATAAAATATTTGGGAGTGCCCACCCTCATTTGATAGGCATACGTCCTCTCATCTGCGCATAGAGTTGCGCACTCATTAAAATATTCCCAACATATACAGTATAGTTTAAGGTCCTCGAAGTTTCCTTGGACTTCCATCGTCTTGAAAAGGTTGATCTCACAACGTTTCAATAGCTTTGTATCTGCTATCGTCATCAGGTGAATGATGGGAAATTCAGTTTATCGGTGGTATTTATACCTTTAATCGGTCATGCGTCGCCGGTCATGGTCATTGGGTCTCATCCGGTCCAATCAGCGTCGTCGTATCTGGCGGTTGGTTGTCGGTGATGCATAGCGACAGTGGCCGAAGAAGTGGTTTCCAAATGTTTTTAATTTGGAGGCTGGGCTCGCTAATTATATTTTCGTTCCAGATTATATATGCTGTCTCTATAAATTTTCTTTTATACCAATGCTACTTCTTGTGAATTACCCTGGCCTGGTCCCAGTTGATGTTGCGGTGTTCGGTCCACGCGTGGTTAGCTAGCCCAGACTTCGTCAGCTCCGCCCTTTGAGTAGCTGTGCGGTGTTCCTTAACCCTGGTGTCCAGCGGTCGCTTTGTCTCTCCAATGTAAAGATTGCCACATTCACAAGGTATACTGTATATGCAGTTATTTGGTATTGCTAGAGCGTCCGGCCTCGTTCTTGTAATCATGCTCCTTAGAGTGTTGTTGCTTTTGAAAATCATTCTGATTCCATAACTGTGTGCAATTCGTCTAAGTTTCTCCGACAAGTCTTTATTATACGGTAATAATAGTGTTGCTATCTTGGTTTCCTCTTTCTGCCTAGGTGGTTTGTCCAGTTCTTCAAACGCCTTGTTAATAATGGTTTCTGGGTATCCATTCGCCAAAAGATCTTTTCTAAATTTCACTTGTTCTTCTTTGATGACTTCTGGCGTACTACAGATATTTTTGGCTCTATGGATTAGAGTTTTGATGATGCCAGTTTTCGTTGTTGATGGGTGGTTGGAATTGTAATGTAGATACAGTCCTGTGTGGGTAGTCTTCCTGTAGACTGTTGTTTGGATTCCGGTCCTGGTCCTTTGACACTTTACATCTAGGAATGGTAGGTACAAACCTTTTTCCATCTCCATGGTGAATCTAATGGATGGTTGGCATCGGTTTAGGTGCTCCAGGAATGCCTGTAGTTGTGTCTCTCCTTGTTGCCAAATGATAAAGGTGTCATCGACATATCTCAACCATAGCTTGGGCTGCTTCTCGTATCTTTTCAGTGCATGTTCTTCGAACCACTCCATGTAGATGTTGGCGACGGTTGGCGATAACGGGGAGCCCATAGGCAATCCATCTTCTTGCATGAAGAACCTGTCCTTCTCTTGAAAGTAGCAGTTCTTGAGGCAACATTCAATTAAGTCCATGATTGAGTCTATTGGTAGCTCCGTCCTCTCCATCAAGGTTTCGTCTTGAGTAAGATTCTTCCTCACTATGTTGAGAGATTCGTCTAGTGGTACGTTCGTGAAGAGATTTTCAACGTCGAAACTTACTAAGCGATGTTCTGGTCCAAGCTCCAAGGCCCCGATGACTTCAACAAAATGTTTTGAATCCTTGACGTGCGATGATGTTTTGTCCTCCAAAGGTTGGATGATTGGTAGAAGGAATTTTGATAGTGCAGCTGTTGGCGAGTTGCGTGAACTAGTAATCGGTCTGAGAGGTACTCCAGCGTTGTGTATCTTGGGTAGTCCATAAAGATGTGGTGGTTTGTTGTGATGTGGCGTCAATTTTCTCCTTGTCTCGGGTGGGATATATTCAGCATGATCTCTAAGAGGGTTGTAAGTTTTCCGTTCTATCTTGGAAGTTGGATCTGCAGGCAATGACTTGTATTTTCCCTTCGACAGTACGTCCTCGATTTTCTTGTTGTACCCGGTTCTGTCCATCAGGATGGTGGCATTTCCTTTGTCAGCTGGTAGAATGATGATAGATTTTTCGTCCTTAAGTGTTTTTTTATTCTCCTTTCGGATTCGTTGATGTTTTGTTTGATGTGTTGTGTTCTCTCTTTTTGAAGGGCAAAACATCATCGACTAGGACCGGAATCCAAACAACAGTCTACAGGAGGGCTACCCACACATCAAAACTCTAATCCATAGAGCCAAAAATATCTGTAGTACGCCAGAAGTCCTCAAAGAAGAACAAGTGAAATTTAGAAAAGACCTTTTGGCGAATGGATACCCGGAAACCATTATTAACGAGAATATTATTAACGAGCCCAGCGTCCAAATTAAAAACATTTGGAAACCACGCATGACCGTTTAAGAGATAAATACGAGGGATAATCTGCATTTCCTATCATTCACCTGATGACGATAACAGATACACAGCTATTGAAACGTTGTGAGATCAACCACTTCAAGACGATGGAAGTCCAAGGAAACTTCGAGGAACGAGGGACATTGTCTACCAGATTCAGAGTAACATAGTTTAAGGTGTCCCGATACCTAAATTACTGAGATGGCGGGATCTTCCTGACTCTTACTGAAGTCCTTCGTGATCGTGATAACTAGAGTTATCTGTGTTAATAAATTATTAGTCGGCATTGTGATATTTGAGAGAAATGACAATTTCAAGTGGAAGTTGCCCTGAAGAAATCTGGAGCAGAATAGCTATGGACAGAACATTTGCCCATTTGTCAAAATAAAGAACCTGTTAACAGCAAGATATATACGGATCAAAGACATGAGGCAAAAAGAAGAAAAATATCTCAGAGTTTCTAAAAGTGGTTATTGAGAAGAATGCAAAACATCATATGGTCAGATAAAATAAGAAATGTAAAAGTATTGAGAAGAGTAATGGAAGATATATAAGGGTCGGCTGAAAAGTGATGCACATTTGCTCATAATTCGAGAACGACATGAAATATCCATAAAATTTAAAACAAGAATAAAAGAAGAATTATTTAGCTTTAAAATGACATAGTCACCATCTCGCTCCACACAGCGCTCCCAACGCTGACCCCATTTTTCAAATCCGACGAATTCTTCCGGCTGTTTTCGTATCCAAGTGCTTACAGCGGCATTCATTTCTTCATTATTGGCGTATCTGTTTCCCTTACGGTCCCTTTTTACGTAAAAATCACAGGGAGCCAAATCCGGTGGGTATATAGGACGAATGACAACATCAAATTTCAGGCGCTTCAAGGCTTCATGAGTGGCATGTGACGTGTGCGGGCTTACATTGTAATGGTGCAGTAAAACTCGGTTACTGGTACATCGTACTCGTCGAACACGCTTCCGTAATGTCTGTAACGTCTTAATGTAGCTTTCCGAATTTACACCCTTTTTCGAGGTATTCATCACAGCTCCTCGAGCGTCCCATAAAGCAGTGAGCATAACCTTTTCGCTGAAGGCGTTGTTTTCTATGGCCCACCTATTCAAACTACTTCTCTCAACGGTCTCAGCTCCAGAAACAGCCCGTAAACTCCGATAAATGCCAGTAGGCGTAATATTATCCGCCGTCAAAAATTCAATTACTGCACGTTGTTTCAAGCGTGCGCGTGCACATAGCAGGTGTTTGGCCTACCATTGTAACACGAATGAATGCACAACCGTTCAACCAACAGATACGAAACTTGGAACGTTAGGGGAAGGTTATGGCTATCGAGCATGCGCGCGCATCTGTATGATATTTTGTTTGCCCGTTATGAGCAAATGCGCATTACTTTTCAGCCGACCCTCGTATCAATGATGCAAACTATAAAAGAAAGCAAACTCGATCGGATAAATTTTTAGGAGAGATTGTATGCAACGGAGACTTTGAACGTTTTAGAAGTAGAGAGAGACCAAAAAATGGAAGACTCACTGACATCATGAAGATAAGATGAAACAAGATGCCCAGGACCGGGAACTTTGGAGAAGATTATCTTGATACCTGTTTTAGGACAGATATACTAATATATATTGTGATATGAAGCAATTTTAGATTAAGGTCATTAAATTCATATATTTAGATTGGTACTACTAAAGTGATCAAATCTAGTATGTCATTCCAATCCATCAAAAAGAGTTCTAGCATTGTTGATGTACGGTTCTGAAGCCTGTCTTCTGAAAACTGAAAGTATATTATAACTACAGTCAGAGTAACAAGAACCAAGGGCGTACCGAGGGAGGGCTGGAACGGAAAAAACTGTCGTGATCCTTAAAAACTTCCTGTAAATTTGCTGAGTTCCCCTCCCCCGGGTCAAAACATTTTCTGATGTGTCCCTTTCTCTAGGACAATTTTTTTTCTGATTTGCCCCTCTCTAGAATAATTTGTTTCTGCCCCTCCCTAAACCAAAAGCTGGGTACGCCCCTGAGAAGAACAAAAGAGAATAGGGTGAATTAGTAATAAGATAAAGGAAATAGACGACATCAACAACGTAAAATCTCTCAAGAGACTGAATAGGCCAAGAAAACGCTCTAACATATTATGGAGAGAAATTAAAACGAATATATGAGAGAATGAAAAACTAAGAAAATTGCTGAATATGATAATGATATACTATGATTTATATTCTCCTATAATGAATATATTTTAAAAAATCGTAAGAATAATAAGGGTTTAGTAAATATGTATCCCCACATTACAATTTCACATTTTGAAAGGAGCACTCAAAGCCCATAGTAGCCAATATAACATTTTTGTTGAGTCTCTTTAAATATATATATGGGTTTTATAAGCATTTTTTTAAATAAATCATTACATAAATGATTTTGTTACGATTAATTTCCGAACATATTTATTTACTGATTAAATCAAAGATTCATCTAAAAATTTATACTTACTAAACCTTAAACTCTTCTTATTATGACAAAAAAAAACAATCCCTTTTCCATATGTATTTATAGAAAACAAAATAAGAAAATAAGAAATTAAGTTAAACTTGAAAAAACTGACAGAAAGTTGCAAACTATATCTCAGTATACTTCTATCGGAAATACTAGAAGTAACGCTAACTAGATTTGAGGTTATCAAAAAAAATAAAATAAAATTAATACCTTAAAAACCTTTAACCAAGATGCTGTCGTAACAAAGAGCGAAATACCAGAAATAGACAAGGACGATCTTGAAAAATTATGTAGCGAATTTTCAGATATTTTTGCTCTCGAAACAGACCCTATAACCACGAATAACTTTTACGAGTAGAAGCTCAAATTAACTGACAATATTCCTGTATATACTAAAAATGATAGACAGCCACACTGTTTAAAAAGTAAATAAATCGTTGACAGACGAAATTATTGAACCCTCAGCATCCAATTATAACAGCTCCATATTGCTAGTACCGAAAAAAGGTCAAAACGGACAGAAATCATGGCGCTTAGTAGTAGATTTCAGGCAATTAAATAAAAAACTGATAGCAGACAAATTTCCCCTACCGCGTATAGACGATATCCTAGATCAATTAGGGAGAGCCAAATGGTTTTCAGTGATAGGTCTGATATCAGGATTCCATCAAATTCCCGTGGAAACTGAATCCAGAGACATCCTTAGTTTTAGCACAGACTCAGGCTCATACCGCTTCACGGGACTACCTTTTGGGTTATCACTTAGCCCCAATAGTTTTAGCCGAATGATGTCAATAGCATTCGCCGACTTAACCCCAGAAAAAGCTTTTCTCTACATGGACGACCTAATAGTCATCAATTGTTCCATCAAGCACCATCTAAGCAATTTTAAAAAGGTATTCTAAACCTGTCGGAAATGCAACCTTAAACTCAACCCCGGAAAATGCAATTTTTTTAGGACACAAAGCCACCGATCGAGGAATACTCCCAGACGATTGAAAATACTCAATCGTAAAAAATTTGCAGACGAGGTAAAGCGCTGTAATGCTGTTTGCATTTATTTTGTCCCATTTTATTTATTAGCAGCTTCTTTGTAACCGTTAAAATAGATAAAGGACACCAATAACATGACGCTACTTTCGGAAATCAATCATCCTACAACAAGATAAAAATGCCACAAAACCAGCAAATAGCCTGGACCATGGATTAACAAAATCATCGACGTAACTCATAAACAGCCTAATGATATATATGTAGTTGCAAACATTATTTTCTATTATAATGACAATTGGAGAGTAAAACATTACATCAAAACACAACCTGATGATTTTAAGTCTGCAGAAAGCAATTACCTACACGCTTTCGTTTCAATGTAGACTAAAACTCACAAAATTTTACATTTTTATTGTCTTATGACCACATAAACTCAAATAGCTGGCTATGAAAAGATTTGCGATTAGTATTTATCTCAAATCTCATCAAATCCAGCAAAACCTCCATATCATCAGACAATAAAAGAAATCAGTTCTCCAAAATGGATTTTTTTAGCTCAAATGTTGTTTTCGAACAGTTAATCTCTTTGAACCCAATATGGCCTCAAAATTAATTGACTGGATGTCAACTAATCTTGATGTATTACTTGTCAAATATCGGATATATGTGCTTATCAAATATAATGCAAAATTGTCGTAACTTGTTTGATGAGTTGCCATTTAAAACGGTCGTGGTAAATATAGATAAATAACAAATATTCGGCACTTCAAACATATGTTGCAACAAATGTCATAAAATTTCGTAGAAATATACGAATTCAAAGTGCATACAGAACACAGATATAACCAGTAATCTACAGCAACTATTTGTTTAGGGATTTGTTACATAATTTTAACTTTCGTAGTGACAGTGTGCCACAGATTTAGAACTTTAGTGATTATGAAATAAAGCGTTTATGTCTATTTACAGGGAATTCATCCGCGTAGTTCATAACTGACCGACTGGTAAAATGACGACGTTTCGGCATAATAACATCTGCACTCTTCACGTCGGTTCGCATAATTCTGGTAGCCTTCTGTTTACGCTGCTATTTACTCGAATACATGCGCGAGCCCAGGAACTAGATTTGCCCTTCAGAAAATTTACTGATAAACACTTCCAGCCCCCTTGCCATTCACTCCCTGAGACTTAACTCAAGTCGTCACGCTAACGCAGTTTTCCTTCTGCATAATCGCTGTCGTCTTGTTGGGATAGCTTGGCTTTGGTTTGGTTCCGTTGCTTTACCTTAGTGGTACTACAGCAACTGTCTTATTTGTGTTTCGTGCCTCATTCTTTGCTATGATATATAGATAATTGTACCCTTCTGTGGGCGTGCACGTAGTCGTCGTTTGTTTTTGTGGATGTGTGTTCTGTCTTCTCTTGGCTTGGTAGGTTGGTTCCCCCCCGGTTCTCCCTTGTTGTCTCCTGAAAATAGAATATTATATATTTTTTTACTTACCTGTCTTCTATCTCTGGGCTTCTTCGTCCTCTTCTCCTTCGCTAAAGCAGAGCTGGTTATTAGGCCGTTTGAATCTGTCAATAAATCTGGGGTCATCGTCGATTAGTTGTCGTAGATGAAGGTTTGGGTGCTGTTCCAGCCAATTTTTATCTCAATAAGACCAAAACTTTAAGAGAAATGAGCGTTTTTGTTCACACGTAGAGAATAGGTTATCAAATAAACAAAATGGCTGCCATATGGCGGGATAGGGTATTGAGCCCTAGTATATGGTGTATTTGTGTATTAAAATAGTTTCTTTACATGTATTTAGATTACCGCTAGTCCATAACCGGACACAATGTATAAAAATAGTTTAAAAAAGTATTAAAATTTAATCCTTGAACCCAAAATTTCGAGAGGGGATTTTCCCAGATAACTGAACTGAGTATGAATTTGCTCTCTTTACTTCATTTATTTATAGTTCTCGATAGATTAGAAGAGGCTAAATACTGATGAGGGAGTTGTGTGTGGTGCTTGGTTGGGTGTTGGTGTGTGTGTCTAGTTCGTTTAGTCTGACTATTACTCAGCTCCATGCTGTAGGAAGGCGGGTGCTTTGATCGCGTTGGATTAGACAGCGAGTTCCTTCTCTATCTCTATAGCTTTGCGAATAGCGGATGCTCTAAGGGAATTGAGTGATATGATAGTCCGACTGTCCTCGAAGTTGAGAGAGTTTCTTGTTTGGATAGGACAATCTACGAGAGATCATGTTATCATTTCGGTGAAAGATCTCTTCTGACGAAAATTTCTAAGTGTAGTAAAGGATTCAGTATTCGACACTAAATCGCGAGCTACGGGATGTGATCTAATAAATCTAGTTATGTTGCTGCTCTACTGTGACCGAATTCTTCCGTTTATAACTAATACATGTATTTTGGAAAACGTATTTCCTGATCAATGGAAAATTTCTAAAATTAAGCCAACTCGCTAAAAAGCTTAATGTCGTAGATTATTCAGATATTAGACCTATAAGTACTCTCCTTGTCTTATCTAAGGTATTAGAGAAAATTATGAACTCTCAACTAAGGGAGTATCTCAATGAAAACAACATTTTATCACCACATCAGACAGGTTTTAGACCAGGATTTAGCTGTTCGACCGCGCTACTATGCATTACAGACGATATCAAAGAGGCAGCCGACAACGGGAAGTCCACCGCTCTTATACTGTTAGACTATTCTAAGGCCTTTGACCGCATAAACCACACCTTACTTCTCTCAATATTTCGTTATATAGGTCTGGACAAAAGTCCAATTGAGCTACTGAGTAGTTACTTACACCATAGATCGCAGTTTGTAGAAATAAATAAGGATGTCTCTACTTCGTTGCGACAAAGTCATGGTGTTCCACAAGGCTCCATACTTGGGCCGCTGTTATTTGGAATTTATACGAATAACTTTGCTACTTCAATTAAACACTGCAAAGTGCATTTATACGCTGATGATACCCAACTCTACATTTCCTTTCTCCCAGAGGAATCTCACTTTGTTCAGACCAGAATAAATGAAGACTTAAATCAACTTGTCAAATTCTCCGAAAGGCATAACTTAAAAATTAATGCTTCAAAATCATCGGTGATGATTTTTGGAAAGAAGCATAATGAAATCGAAGAGAAGATCAAGATTACTATTGGTACAGAAATCCTGCCTATACTAAATTCTTGCCGAAAATTAGGTTTACACTTTGACACTTCAATGAGATTTAAACCGCACATAAATAAATACATACAGCGTGCTTATGCAAATTTGAAAAAATTATACCCTCATAGACAGACTTTAAACGTTTCTCACAAAATAAGTGTAACAAATTCTCTGGTACTCTCTGATTTCAACGTCGCAGATGTGGTATATTCTCCTTGTATAGACAACGTGGACAAACAAAGAATTCAGCGAGTTCAGAAATCGTGTTTAAGATTTATTTATGGTATACGCCGTAGAGACGCAATATCTTACAAGCTAAAAGAAGCCAACTGGCTGTCAATGGTAGATCGAAGGAAGTTGCACTGGGCCACTTTATTTCACAGCATACTAGTAACCAACTGCCCCATATATTTAACTAAAAAAATTAACTATAGAACGGATGTTCATACGCTGAATCTTAGATTCAGAGGGTACATCTCTCCCCCGCCACACCGAACTACTTTTTATGAACGTTCCTTCACGTACAATATCTATCACCTCTACAACCAAGTTCCTAATGACCTTATGGCAATGTCAGTGGCAGCGTTTAGGAGGGAGTATAGGAAACTACTTTTTAATGTGCACAGGTGATCTGTTTTTCATAATGATACTACGCTAAGTTGAGTTAATGATTTTTAATTTCCTTTAAAACTATCAGAAAAATCACTTCCAGTAGAGAATTGGAATAGGTGTATTGTGTATAAGTTGTTGGGCATTGTATCTTTTGTAAATTGTCTCCCAACAACTTTTTGCCATAAATCTTATACATGAGTTGCATATCTAATGTGATTTTAATTTGTTCTTTTTTTTTGTTCTGGCAATAAAATGATTATTATTATAATTATTACTTAACCATCTAATCCATTTGAGCATATTAAATTCTTCCGCTAAAAATAAGTTACTGAACTCTAAATTATCATTTTTGTGGTTCAGCTGCTGTTCAATAGTAGTTTGAAGTTGGAAACTATTCACTATTTTAGCATGGCTAAAAACTAAATTGAAAATAATCTTCAATACTTTTCCTTATATACTTTCGTCAAATCGTTTAGTATCAGGAAATCAAATTAGATTGTTAGACATGGTATTTGGTTAAACTGAACGCCGCCGTGATCACCAGCCCATGCATCCTCACGGTGTGCCGCCGTAGGATGGCCAACGGCCATGGGGTTGGTTGCGATGAAAATATCGTGATTTAGTTTGTTGACTTCGGATTTTGGAGTATGTCGTGTTTTCCGAGTGATTTTTATTCCCATTCGGTGGGTTTTCTGTAATGACAAACGTTTTATAGAGATATGTTCAGTCAGCGAATCTATAGGGTAACTAAAATTATAGCTATTATATTGTGTTTAATTGTATTATAGAACAGTTGATCTATTGTATTCAGGCATGCGTAATGTCCCCACGGTCACTAAAATATCTCGTTTGGTGTACTTTATGAATTTTAATAATTTATTAGTATGAATCACTCGTTTGTATTTGAATTCGTATCAAACTGAATCTAATTACTACAACAGTTCCAGCACAACTAGATACGTTATGTCTCTATAAATATGTTTAAGATTATGGTTTTTGTTACATTAATGCAACAAGGACATGCCTATGCACTTAAGGATTGATTGTTTAGTTAGATTGTATTTTGGTGTTATAATTAAATTTGCGATTCCTTAGTTTTATGTATGTTCATCGATTACTCTAAAATATCTTATTCAATTAGTATAATTTAAATTATATTGTGTTAAGGAATATTCTCAAGGGGTACCACATAACTTTCTAAATAACGTGAGACATTATTGAGGAAATTTATTTATTATGTAAATATTAGAAGGTGCTCATTCTGTACAAATTAATTACCTACCAATCTAGTATATTTTGAAGTCGGTGCCAAGCAAATCTAAAATCCTTCATTGCGTACTTATCTACTAATTCATCAAACTTGATTGTTGCTTGGCACTGACTTTAAAAATATACTAGATTGGTAGGTAATTAATTTGTAGAGAATGAGCACCTTTTAATGTTTACATTTTTTACTTCCTGGGTAGGTACCTAACAACATTGAATGTGCTATTTATTTGCTAGAGTTGTATTTTGTGATAATTATTTTTAGCTTTTTAGTTATAGGTGGAAGTCGGTTATATATATTTGATAAATGTTTTATTTTCAACTTTTTAGTTTTTTTTAACTCTTTATTTTTTATTTTGTATGTATAACCTTAATAGATAGAACCAGGTAACATTGAAAGCCTCAACATTACACAATGATACTTTCTCATTTAAATTGACAGGTAGATCTCTACGAACAAAATGAGTACGCGTTGACTTAATGAGCCAAAAAAATATATTTATGCCTTATGGACTACGCCATGTAACCTTTTTTCAACTTTTTTTGATAACTCTGTATAACTATAGATAAATCCACTCCGCCCTATGTACCAACCATCATGTACATACGACTGGCCACGGACAAGCATAAATTTGTTAGCTGCCTTCTGTAAACTATAGGACGGAGTAGAATCCATCCCATATTTACGGAGTCAAATCCGTCCTATATGTCAACCATAGTATATAACTCCTTGTGAGCTACCACGTAAATTATTTCATTTTTAACATTTTATATTATCGCACCGTGTAACATTAATTCCTCTCCACACTTTATGCAACTTCTTATGGGCTATAAAAGAAATAATTTTTTAATCACACTGTATAAATATAGTTCAACTCCAGCATATATTTCAACCATCCTGTATATGGTTTGCTTATGTCCACATCATATAACAGTTTTTTAATCACCCTTTATAATTTTAGTTTCACATTTTGTCCAACATTTTTATACCACCAAACGTCCAGTCCACCCTATATTCCAACCATCCTGTATATACGGCTGCCTACGGACCACTATAATTCTAGTCCGTCTATATTTCAATCTTCATATAAGTGCAACTCCTTCTATCACTTTACTTTGTGATTTTGTTTGCTATAACTAAACACCCTGTCTATAAACGCACCAAAGAGCAGTTTAAAGTTTGACATGTGTTGTCACTGAATTTTCTATTAGGCCGGGAGAATGTGACAACCAAAAGCACCGTCTTCGCAAAATGGAAAAATTTGCATTTAAATAGGTTTTTGCCTGGTATACAAACAAAACGAGCTTGGTACTCGTTGATTTAAGGAGCCGAAAATACTATGCTTTACTACCTAGATGCTTGAGATGTACATAGAAAATTCTCAAATTCGCAATTAAAACTTCCAGTGCCTAAAATTGCCGCACTATTACTTTGGAATTAAAATATTTATGAGGAAATGTCCGTCATGTAATTTCGATGAAATTTTTGATAAGATTTTTGCATTTTCTTATGTATTGACTTCTGCGACATAGATACTTGTACCAATGTTTTTCCCGAACGTCTTTACCCAATAATATTGAGTTTAACTGACTTGTGATTGCTCTTCCTCTACCAATTATTTGTAATATGGTTTCTTCATCATTTCTGTCTTCCGTCAACGTAACTCCCACGTATTTCTATTCTTTGGTATTTCTTATAATTTTTCCATGGATATTTAAGTTTCCTATTGTCATATATTCAGTTTTGTCTGTGTTTAGTTCCAGATCTCACTTATTATATTCTACCACCACTTTTCGAACAACATATGTCTTATCTTCAACATCTTCTGCTAGGACCTCTTGGTCGCCCGCAAATAATAACGTACATACTTTCACCAATTTGTATTCCCATTCTACTACATTTTTTAAATCATTGTTTCAGAGCTGTGTTTATGTACATTTTGAAAGAGTGTTGGGGATAGACAACATCCTTGTCTCAGACCTTTATTAACTTGAAAATATTGTGTGTATACATGTCGAGTCTTGATACAACTGATATTTCCTGTGTAAAAGTTGTTCACTGTAAGTATTTCGTTCCTTGCCAAAGCTTCCCAGGCCGTTCTTAAATCTATAAATACTATATGCAAATGACTTCCATATGCTCACGATTTCTCAATCAGTTGTTTTATACAAAAACAAATTATCAATACATGATCTTCCTAGTCCGAAGCCACTCTGTTCCTGCCAATCTTCAAATTGACTTTCTATCCAATTTCGTAGTACTTTGCCGTACAATCTACCTGCGGAAACTGTAGCACTAAGTCCTTTGTAATTTGTACAGTCGTGTTTATTCCCCTTCCAAAATATCTGCTTAGAAAGAGTGAAAGGTAAAAAAACAAGGCAAACTATGTGTATTACATATCATAATTACTGCAATCGATTTAGACATTAGGCAACTATATTTTTCTGGCCATGTTGAGTTTTCAGGGAATATCTGTCGCTACAAGGTTAAATTTTTTACTCCTTTTGAAAATTTTATCTCATCTTGGATTTTTTCTAAATTCTTTTCAACAAAAGTTGCACTTCTGATAAAAAAAGGAATATTTAACAATCCGTTTCGTCATATTTCTGATAAAGGACTCATCAGTTAATAATCGTAATTGTACCCATGCGCTTATCTTAAAATGTGGATTTAAACGAATATTAAAATTTTGCAACGAGACCTAGTTATCTAATCTACTAACGTTATACCGATTAAGCTGCTCAGCAATCGTTGAATTTCTACATCATTTTTCCTTTTGTTTTGCTCAAGTGACTTGCTAATAAACAAAATAACGTAATTATCATTATTTAGTAATTAATGAACTCAACCTTGTAACGAATGATTACAATAAGAAAGCAATTTTTATAATTTCTATAATTATACCGCAGACAATTAACCGGTGTGGTTACTGAGTCTCTTTCGTCAGTGCAGCGAGAACCCTGTAACTATAATTTTCAAAAATCTCGTAGCATGGTGTAATTATTTTTATACAATGCAAATCATTTTGTCTCTCAACATAAAATATCCCAATAGAGGCAACCAATTACAATAATATTTTATGTACTACACCATTTTGTGTCTGATCACAAATGTTAATATGAACAAAAAATTTTCACAAATATACACTATTTAACTTTTTGCAAAAATATGTATTGTTTAAAATTTGGGTTCATGACACTTTTAAACAATTTGTTGCAGCGATTACCTTAAGCTATTACACCTTTCTTGGCATACGCATGCTGTTGTAGAACACTTGGATATGTCCGCCTATCTGCTAAAACACTCATACTGAATCTCATCACCGAGCCTTGTCCCTCTATCTGTTCCCTCCTATTGATTTATTTCACTCTCTAGCTCTTTAAATGTCTTCAGATACTTCCTTAAGTACCCACGTCCTCCAAGAAATTGTGTTGGGCTTCTAGTCATGCATCATACCTAGATTTCCGCCTCTGTAATTCATAGCTTTGCCATTCTTTCCACAGCTCTTGCTATATATCCAGAGTAGCCTTTATTTCAGTTTTGTTCTTTATCGGGGTCTCCGTCCTATACCACACCCAGGCCGTTCCTATATCCTTACCTCCAGTTCGATAGGTGTGACATATGCTGATCGCATTAAAAGCTTCGTTTGACGCAGTTCTATTGGCTACCATTTGGCTGTAGCTTGGAGTTACAAATTACAAATAGGTTTTGGCTTTCATTTCTATCTCCCAAATGTGCCACCTACAACAACATATTCGGCTCACTCGATAGTCAACAAAAGATACGCTACACCCAAGGGCGTCCCTAGCTTTTAGTTTAGGGAGGGGCAAAATTAGGAACAAAATTGTCCTAGAGGGGGGCAAATCGAAAAAAAATGTCCTAGAGAGAGGGACAAATCAGAAATTTTTTTAAGCAGGGGGTGCAAGTCTAGAATTTTATGGGAAGCTTTAATGACTCATGGCAGGTTTTCCAGGTCCAGGGGGTCGGCAGCTGCCCCTACCCCTACCCCCCCTTCAGTACGCCCATGGCTACACCAATGTATATCGTATATGATGGTGACCGGTTAACTAAACATCTAACACTATGCCGTTTTGATAGTAAAATGTCTTTGTCCTACCAAATAAATTCAATCATTTCTCCACCCCTGGCAACCTTCATAATGACACCCAGAGTTTTTTCGAGAATCAATGCACGGTGGTTTTCGTCGAACCACTTGTTAATTCTTCACATTGCCTTGTTCATTTTACTCATGTTAGCTTCCCCATATCTTGTGGAAATCACTAGGGACATCTCGACTGCGAATACTATTGTGACGCATACCAGTTCTAAACTAAGCCTAAGGCCGTGTCCCACGTAAACGCGATATGCGCAGTGCAGGCGGTGCGATTCGTCAATGACACAATTATGAATTTCAAGTAAAGGCTAAAACAAACCAACTGAACGATGCGGCAACACAAAATCGCTACATTCACAAGAATTTATTTTCCAGTAAGGACAAAATGAATTCTGTTTACGTGTTTGATAGTTTGCGGCTGTCACTTTGACGTATCGCACCGCCCGCACCGCGGATATCGCGTTTACGTGGGACACAGAACCGATCCTTGCTCTATAATGATGATTTTTTCTGACAGCTCTTTAGTACATTCACTAGGTCAGATATTAAGTCTAGGGACTGTTAACAGAACAATTAAAATCATTTAAAAAGAGTTCGAAAAATGCCCATTGTTGGTATGCGTGAACCGTATTTTACATGTTTCTGACGGCATGGAACGCAGTAGTCAGCAGTGTGCCATTGTTGATTTAGTTGGTCTGGAGGAACTTATAGCCGTCATTACGGAGCAAGTTTAAACTTCCGTACGTCTTTACAAGTCAGAATTTCCACAACATGGTCGATTGTATATGCTTGATTGGGTATCAGTTTATCGTACAATCCCGCTTTTTTAAACATTTTAGTCAATAGTCAAATTAGAATAAATCTTCTGCGCCAACCTTTGACATTAAAAATTCCAAAATTTCTTAGACAAATTTCCATTTTCCCTATAAAATTAGAGATTTTTCGGAAATCACATGACGTGCGAATACTTGAAGTTGTACTATTCTATAAATAATTTCGCTCAACATTTCCAACATGTTGCAATTAGATAAACAAATTGTTTAGAACCCAATTCTACAAAAAACACTTCGTATTTTTTTTAAATTACCTAAACCGCTTTTAAAATAATGCACACAACACAAAATTAATTATATTTTGGATGAACCTACGAGTGCCTTGAAATAGCATACTTTATAAGATTACACAAATAATTTCAGTAATTACTAATAATCAGTATGTTGGATGAAACAACAGATAAACGTCTTTCCTTTTCACACCTCAGTTTGCAAAATTAATCCATGAATTAGTCAATTTCCCAGATCTTAGGGAATGACTTGAAACGTTTTTTTTTGTGCAAACACTTATGTTTATCTAATAACACATATATTTGTCAAATACAACGAACGTCCTTGCGCTGATAAGGATTTTTTTTACAGATACAAGCAGATAAGATGATTACTCACAATTTACATTTAGAACAATATTTTTAATTTCTACCAACAAAAATTGTGAATAATTTAGTAAAGTAAATAAAGTTTAAACTGTCGGGTATCCTATTTTATGGTCGGAAACTCGAGACCGATTTTCCGTTTGCTTCAAAGTGATGATATCAACGTAACGGATGTAAATAATAGTATATTCTAAAAATAGTCGATTCCGAAAAATAAATGTACGTTAGTAATAAAGATGAAAGGCACAAATACCGAGGCTAAAGTACAAAAAAATATATTTACCTACTGAGATGATAAGTAATGTGAATAATTAGTGGGTGAAGTCGAAAAACCGGAACCAAGCTAATTTTATTTTTCGATACTGATCGTCATCGAAAGTTTATGCCACCGATGATAGATGGTCAATGCCACCCAACTTTTATGTTGAAGATTTGAAGATGTTGGGAGCATCCGATTTGAAGAAAGGGGATATAATTCGTTTCAGTGGCGTAATTTGTCTAACATAATAGTAATAAACCGTTTTTGCGTGTTTTGCAATCTTAAATTCAAACTGTTCCTCAATTTTAGAACAATAAATCTTGATCACGGCACTAACACTGCGACAGAAATGACACAATCTATTGGGCTTATAAATAGGTAAGGTAGTAGTAAGGTCCTTACTTATCTGAATAATAACCCCTTCGATTTAGAGATGGGCAGGTCCGGATGGACACGCATGTCCGGACCTGCATCCCTAGTGTTACTGAAGGATGTACATCCGACAGCAATTCGGACACAGATCCGCGGACCTGTCGGAGTAGCAAGAAACGCATGCAATGAGCGGTACTGAATATAGTTTTAGAGATGTGTAGGTTCGGAAGGACACGAATCCTCGGACCTGTGTGAATGAGGGATGTACATCGTTACCGATCGGCGGAACCAAATTGTTAATAATATATGCGGGACAGGCATCAAAACATGGCATGAGCGGTACTGAATCAATGATTGCGGACTGGGAACTGCGGATCGGAGTGTGGGGAACGGTATTACCTATAGTATGGTCATATAGAAGTATTGTTGGTTCATGGTTATATATTTTTATCGTTTTAGTTGTCAAATATGGGTACTTTTATTTGTAATTATTATTTTAAATAAATCATTATCGTTTTCTCGTAATTTTATTATATAAAGGGTAAAAAACAACAATTCAGGGCCATAATGTCTACTAGCAGTATTACAATCCAACACTCCGCTTGTAGTCCGACTCCGGTAATCACCCCATATGGGTCCGATGGATACGGGTCTTGGATGTACATCTTTGGAACGGGATTCAAATCCAGGTCCAACTCCGAATTATGAGCGGACCTACCCATGTCTACTACGATTATACAAATTGGCGCCCAACGTGGGCCACCTCTATCACGGAATCCTTGCCACCCTAGTGAAAATACTGTACCTTGCCGTGAATGTAGTTTGTAGTTCTATGGGATCCTGAACATTTATTCGCAATTATTAAAAAGCTGAAAATTCAGACAAATCTAGAACATGTCGAAAAAATTATATATATTAAATAAATGATAAGTGTCTGAAATCAAAAAAAAGACAAAAAACCTAAAATGTCAGAAATCCCAAAATGACGAAAATATCAAAAATGAAAAAAAACGTAAAAATGCCTTAAATGACAAAATTATCAAAAACCTCAGTCAAATATGCCAAAAAATTACAAATTCTAAAAATGGTAAAAATGTTAAAAATGTAATTGGTAAAAATACCGAAACTAACTAGAAAATTAAATACCTAAAATCTGAGATGTACCATTTCACACACAACTGTATATATAATTTAGCTTATGACAGCTCAACGTGTTTTAACAGTAAAATATAAATATTGTAGGAAATGTGAGAAATATCCAATCACAACTTTGTTCAACATAAGCTAATGTCAAAAGGCCTAACTAATCAAAACATCTTAAAATGTATAAATACTACAAAAATGTCAAAAATGTTAAATGACAAAAATGTAGAAAATATGAAATGTCAAAATACCTACAGGTTCAATAGTTCATTAAGGTATGGATAAATAATAATAATAATAATATATGTCTTTATTGTAACATAGAAGGGTTACAAAAGACGAAGTTAAAGGATAAGCTTTCTATCTTAACCCATATAAAAGTTTGAGTAATCACTAGACTAAATAATAACAACACATAACATAGAGTAAATAGTAACAAATTATTGTACATATACTATGATCACGTTTAAGGATCATTTCAATTATCTTATATAGTTTAGATTCCATGGAAGTAAAATATTAATGGTTATATACATTAAAGAAAAAATCGAAAAATTAGCAAATTGCAAAAATACAAGCGTTACATATATTACATGCTCAAAAAATAGATGATATTAGTGGGCGAATAGAGCACCTGAACTGTTTTGGATGGAGATGCTTTAAGCGTTTCGGAACTTTGTTGTAGAGTAGAGAAACTTGGTAAGTAAAAGATCGCTCATAGAGGGTAGTTTGGTGGACAGGTGGCGTTATTGTATACTTATGCTGTAAGTCTAATGCATGAGCATCATGTCTGAATCGAATTTTTTGATAGAGATAGCTAGGGTTTTTACTACATATTATTTTATTAAATAATACGAGAGAATAAAATATTCTTTCTTTCATACTCTGCCACCCAATTTCTTTTAGCTTCTCACTCACACCTCTTTCATACTTTCGTATTCGTCCAGTTAGACGCACACAACAATTTTGAATTAATTGAATACGCCTTATATCAGTATTTAGAAGACACGGATGATATAAAGTATCACAAAAATTAAAGTGTGAAAGCACTAAAGAGTCACACAAAGACTTTCTAATACTTCCACTTAAAATTCGTCTATGGCTATAGATTAGTTTTAGATTAGCAAAAGCTCTGCTTATGCACATATTTATATGAGCCGAAAACCGCAGATTAACATCTAGGAGCAGTCCCAAATTTCTCGCACTATTGACGCATTGAAGTCTCTCATTGTTTAAAATTAGATTTAGAGAGCCTTCCAGCTGACCTCTACATTGGCTACGTCCAAATAATAGAGCCTGACATTTTCTTGGATTCAGCTCGAGGCAGTGATTCATAGAAGCTCTAAAATGATTGTTTATATCATTATTTAACTTTTCGTTTGCTTCATCTATAGCTTCTGGTAAAAACGACATATAAATTTGCGTGTCATCTGCATATATATGAACAGAGGAGTATTTTGGCACAGTTGCCAACTGGGAAGTATATATGGTAAAAAAAAGGGGCCAAGAATAGACCCCAGAGGTACACCACACAGAACATTTAAAGCCTGTGACTGGTCACCATTCACCTTTACAGACGGAACTCTGCCGGTGAGGTACCGAGTTACAAGCTTGCACGAGTTTTTACTAAAACCAATATACTCTAAAATGGCAAGAAGCAGTTGGTGATTCAGTCTGTCAAAAGCCCTAGAATAATGCAGGAGAATCAAGGCCGTAACTTCCCCACGGTCTGCTGCTTCTAGTATATCATCAGTTACTTTTAACAAAGCTGTAGCACAGTTGTGATTTTTGCGAAAACCAGACTGCCAAGTAGGCAGAATATTAAATGTGTCAACATGTTTACGTATTTGACTCTCCATAACTTTTTCTATGACCTTTGGCATGGTTGGCAGGATGCTAATAGGACGTAAGTCTTTAAGCTCCTCTGGACATGGTACTTTTGGAATTGGAATCATAAAGCTACATTTCCATATCTCAGGAAATGTTGATGTTTCAATACAATAGTTAACAAGATGAGTAACATACGGGATTATATGCGGACAACAATTTAAGAGCATGGTGATGCCTATGCCGTCGACGGCAATTTCTTCAGACTTAATACTAAATATGGCAGCTTGAACCTCCTCAACTGTGGCAAGCCTAAATTCAAATGTGTCTACACCTGGCAATTTATTATCCAAGTAGAAATTGACGGTATCAGTGTCAGGGCTTAAAGCATTTGTTGCATCAGTAAAATACGTGTTAATTTTATCCGCGTTACCGAGGGTTTCCGAGACTAAACTGGAAGTTTTCTCATAGATGTTTAAATCTTTTTGAAGCTTCCAATTTTTCCTCTGATTATTCTGTCGAATATTTTCTTCCAGGAACGTTTTTTACTCTTTGCAATTGTTATTGCTACTGAGTTGCCTTATAGTATTCCCAGTTATCTGTGGTATTTTTATTTTTATATTTGCTTAAAGCTCTATCTCTAATACGCATTAAATCTTTTATGTATGGAGTTATCCATGGTGCTTTTTTCTTAGTGATTCGGGCATTTTTTTATCGCTGAGCATGCTTATCAAATAAAAATAAATAAATATTTAACAGTTAAGTTAAATATGTTACGTTTGTCAATTACATCCTCCACATAATACACAACATCAAATGATATTTGTTGAAGATCGGCATAAAGTGCAATGCGATCAAAGCGCTTATAGTCCCGGTATGTGACAAAAAATGGTTTTGGTTTAACTATTTCCAACTTTAACGTACATTTAATTAATAAGGGATCTGATAAATTTACACAAGAATCGACATCACTAGTTATTAAATATTTGCTGTTTGAGCATAAAATAAAATTTATAAGAGAGGCAGTATAGGTTCCACGCCTGGTAGATTCGTTAATAATTTGATTAAGGTTGTATGCATCCAAAAGAAAAAAGAAGAAATTGTTCACTAAACGAGCAATCAAGTTTTATGAATATTAATATTAAAATCCCCTAAACATACCAGATTTTCACAGGCTAGTAGTAGTTTACAGATGTTCTGTTCAAATTCATCCAGAAATTGACGCATATGGAGGTATCCAGGTGGCCTATAGGTTACCCCTATGACATTTTTAATCCCATTTAAAGTAAATTCTATCCAGAGGTGTTCAGAGTAATCAGTATTCAAATTGTTTAACACTCGAAATTTTATAGAATTACGCACGTATAAAAGAACACCACCACCACGCGTCTGATTGCGATCTTTACTTACCACTCCATAACCATCATCATTCATAGTATTCGATAGCCATGTTTCAGTTTCACTTTTTCATTCCTTCCACTTGAGCAGCAGTAATGATTCTAATAACATGATCCCGATCGTTTTTCCTCACAAGAACATTGTTTACACCAGACATACGTAAATCCGCATCGTTTTAGTTCCTTAGCTTTTAGAAAGAGATCACGGGTATGCTTGGTCAGGTCTGGATTTACATAGATCTTTCTTTTGTTATCACTTAAAATGCCACATATTTCGGTATCAAGTGGGATAGTTTTACGTTCTTCGAGGATTTTATCTTTTAATTCTTCATTTGCGAGTGTCACAAAAATGGGTTTTGTTGCATTTTTGCTACGCAAAACTCTGACAGAGAAGTCGTCTTGCGTTTTCGTAACATCCGTTTTAGAGTTCTCATCACCAGTTAGACCTAAAATGACTACATTCTTGCTCTTTATTTTTGCCGTTTCTCTGTTCGAATTTCTTACATGAATTACTTCATGTTCCAGTTCAGCTACCCTATTTTTTAGTTGTTCATGATCTTTTTTTAAAGCCTTGTTTACGTTACATAAGGATTGAATATTCTGCTTCATCTATTCCATTATATGCCCATTAAATGTAATGGAGTGTTTTAGTTCTTCATACATTTTCCTTATGGCATTTATAATATCGAGATTTGTTGGATTAACATGATCAAAAATGTCTTCTAAGGTACTTTCTTGGGAAGAAGATCGTGTACTTATTTTATCGCATATTGTGGCCTTTTTCTTTTTGTTTGCCATTATTAGAAGCCGTCTCTGTCCCTAGGACAAAGTCCAACGAACGATAAATTTTCAAGAATATAACCTATATTTGTTGTTCTGATTTGTTTTCAGAAACACTTAATTATCCGTTGCCACTTTTTTTTATAACTCCTTACTGTATAATGCACTTTGTAGTTTTATATGGCACAGTTTTCCGAGATATTTAGGCAGTAAATAGCAAATAATTTTGAAATATATCACCACAACTTTTTCACAGCTTATTCGTGTTTGCGCACGCTCTATCCCTAAATAAGGTAATATCAACAAATTATAATGTAAAAATTATCAACTAATGTGAATTCTGGTAGCGCATTTCACCTGAATGAAGCCAATTCTGCTTGTAAGTCGATAAAGATAAAAGTTAAATAGTTACAAAAATAAAAATAATAACTACAGAGTTATAGATCCACTCCTTAAATTTTATCTTCAGCTAATTAACATCTCTGTCCTTGGCGATTACAATCAAGTGCACATGATAGAGCATTATTTCAGAATGTTCTTATAGTATACTATGTTGTATGCCCTTCGATTTGCGACTAATGCATACAATAATAGTGTTACGAAGTTTACCCAAAGCCGACCCTGTATCCTTTCAGCACGACAACAAACGCTTTAAGATAAAAAATACGATTCTCGAAAAGACTCGGCAGTGGAAGGAGCGATGATGATTTCTACTGGAGAATTCTACGCTGGTATTAAAGGAAGCACGCCACGATCGCAGTTCAGTTATACCGCGACGACTAGCGTATCTGAGAATGTATTGTGAATCAGCTGTTTTAAATGTAAATAATGTTCTAGAAAAGTGAAAGTAAATATTAGTTGTTATAAATTTAAATTGAACCCAAGAAGTATATTGCAATTTGGTGTCAGAAGTGGGATTTTGCAGAGATAGCGGCAGCCTAGTCATCAGAGGCACCATCAATGGGCGAGCAGTTACCATCACCATCGACACCGGCGCCGCTGTGTCCATTGCCAAGTCCAGGGTCTTGAGAGCATCAGAATTCGGCCAGTTAGCAATAACATCCAGCTCAGAACAGTCACCGGCGAGTTCATGTCAATACAGGGTGAGGCAGATGTCATGCGACAGATAGGGGACAACATGATCCGGCATAGGGTCCTGGTAGCGAATATTGAGGACGATTTTATACTGGGAATTGACCTAATTAGCCAGCATGGATTTATGTTCGACCCGAGATATGATGTTCTTCGGTTCCTAAATGAGGAATTTGTATTGACACGGCCCATCAACACATCAGTCACCCCCATAAAAATTGTGGCAAAGTCTTCAGCTAGAATTCCCGGTCGCCGGAACAGATTATTAATGGGAAGCTAGACAGCAATCCTGGGAGCTGCGTTGGAATGGTGGAGCCCGTACACTCAGCTCATGACTACTTAGTTGGACGGGCTATAGTTAAAACCGGTCGAGATATACCAATCAGAGTCCTGAATCTGTCCAACAACGACATCAGAATTACGAATGGTCAAGAGATAGCTTGTTTCGAGCCAGTAGAGACCATCATCAATTGCGAAGAAGAGTACCAGACGTCGGTGAAGGAGCCAGGGCCCGATAAAGAGTTCCTACAACAGTTTGCTGACCATCTGACACTTGACACCAGAGAACCAGAAGAAAGCCAAGCAATTTATCACAAAACACTGGCAAATTTTTAACAGTAAAAATGGAACCACCGGTCGCACCAACATCATCCAGCATCGAATAGATACCGGGAAGGCTCAACCCATCAGAATACCACCTAGACGACTACCATAGGGGCAACAACAGGCAGTCGACGAAAACATCGAGTCCATGTTACAAAATGGAGTTATTGAGCCATCCATCAGTCCATGCTCTGCTCCCGTCGTGTTAGTTAAAAAGAAGGATGGAACCACCCGATTTTGCGTGTATTACTGAAAGCTGAATGATGTCACGAAGAAAGACAGCTATCCACTACCCCGAATCGATGACACTTTGACCACACTAGCAGGCTCCCGTTGGTTCTCCACACTAGACCTAAAAAGTGGATATTGGCAGGTTGGTCTACACGCAAACGACAGAGAGAAGACAGCGTTCTCCACCAGTAAAGGGCTGTTTCAGTTCACGGTCATGCCCTTTGGGTTATGTAATGCACCCGCTACATTTGAGAGGCTAATGGAGTATGTACTGAGCGGTTTAACATGGAGGACGTGCTTAGTATACCTCGACGACATTCTAGTCATGGGCCAGACATTCGACGACCATCTGAAGAACCTGGGCGAAGTATTCTCCAGAATTAATAACGCCAACCTCAGACTCAATCCGAAGAAGTGTTCCTTGTTCCAAAAAGAAGTAGAGTTTTTGGGTTACGTCGTTTCCGAGGCAGGAATCCGCACTAAAGAGGACAAGATGGAAGCGATCCGTGATTGGCCAGTCCCGAGGGATAAGCATGAACTCCGAAGCTTCTTGGGCCTCTGTTCATACTACCGGCGTTTTGTTGATGGATTTGCCACCATTGCCGCTCCTCTACATCGGCAGACCACAGAGAAGGAGACGTTCCGTTGGAATCAGGATTGCGAAACATCATTCAGACGACTGAAGGCAGCACTATGTTCCAGCCCAATCCTAGCCTTTCCTACACAGTTCGGCAAGTTCATCTTAGACACCGACGCCAGCAACGCCGGTTTGGGGGCCGTCCTATCCCAGGTGCAAGATGGTGAAGAGAGGGTGATCGAGTACTACAGCCGTGGATTCTCGAAACCAGAAAGAAATTATTGCGTCACCAGAAAAGAACTTCTTGCAATAATAAGGGCTGTAGACCATTTCCACAAATACCTCTATGGTCGCCATTTCTTAATCCGAACAGATCATGCCGCACTCAAATGGCTGCTGGACAAGAAGACACCGGAAGGACAACTGGCCAGGTGGATGGAGAAATTACAGCAATACGACTTCAAGGTGGAACACCGTTCCTACCGTTTGCACAATAACGCCGATGCCCTATCCAGAAGACCCTGTAGAGCGAAATGCGGACATTGTCTGAGGACGGAACAGCGAGAAGGTATCCCCATCAGGCAGATCCGAGTGCAGGCCAATGAAGACTGGACAACGGAACAGTGCATCCAGGACCAAATGGCTGATCCAGACATCGAACCAATCTTGTCACTCAAAATGAGAGGGGCACCCAGGCTACGATGGGACGAGGTAGCTAGATACTCCGGCGTGCTGAAATCGTTATGGGCTCAGTGGGACTCTCTAAGAGTAGACAATGGAATGCTCAAGCGAGCTTGGGAAAGCGCTGATGGACGAGAAACCAAGTCCCAACTGGTAGTTTCGAAAGAAAAAGATACCAGCCATCCTGACCGAAGTACATGATGGAATTACCGGAGGCCACCTGGGCATGAATAAAACCCTAGACAAAGATCGCCAGCGGTACTACTGGGTGAATTACTTCGAAGACGACAGAGCTTGGTGCCGCAAATGTGCCACATGTGCCGCCAGTAAGGGCCCGAAGACCCGGACCAAGGGCAGAATGCAGCAGTACAATGTGGGCGTCCAATTTGAGAGAATTGCCATCGATGTCGCCGGTCCGTTTCCCGAGTCTGAGAGGGGGAACAAATACATTCTGGTCGCAATGGATTACTTCAGCAAATGGCCTGAGGCATATGCGATACCCAACCAAGAGGCAACCACGGTAGCGACGGTGCTAGTAGAACAACTATTCAGCCGGTTTGGCGTCCCGATGGAATTACATTCAGACCAGGGGCGTAACTTCGAATCGAATGTATTCCAGAAGGTCTGCACGATGTTGGGGATCAGGAAAACGAGAACAACACCATTACACTCACAGTCAGACGGAATGGTGGAAAGATTCAACAGGACCTTGGAACAACACCTATCCAAGGTCGTCAGCAATAACCAGCGTGATTGGGATGAGCATATTCCGCTATTCCTGTTGTCATATCGCTCTGCTGTACATAATAGTACAGGCTTGACCCCAGCCAGGGTCCTATTCGGAAAGGAGCTGCGATTACCATGCGACTTGGCATTTGGCTCCCCCGAAGAACCTCCCCAAGACATCGACGATTATGCCGACCAGCTCCGACATAACATGCTGGCAATACACGAATTAGCCCGAACGCAGATGTTGGCCACCAGTGACCGGATGAAGATGCGATACGACCTCAAGGCCAATTCATTCGGGTTCCAGGAGAGGGACAAAGTCTGGTTGTACAACCCCCAACGGAGCAAGGGTAAATCCCCAAAGCTTACACCCGCCTGGGATGGTCCATACGAGGTGGTCAAGAGGCTTAATGACGTCGTCTACCGGATCCGTCGAAACCCCAAGGCTAAATTGAAGGTGGTTCATTTAGATCGACTAGCTCCCTACCATGGAGAGGATGTTTCTGATCGGGACGATCAGAATTAAAGGGGGAGCAGTGTTACGAAGTTTACCCAAAGCCGACCCTGTGTCCTTTCAGCACGACAACAAATGCTTTAAGATAAAAAATACGATTCTCGAAAAGACTCGACAGCGGAAGGAGCGATGATGATTTCTACTGGAGAATTCTACGCTGGTATTAAAGGAAGCACGCCACGATCGCAGTTCAGTTATACCGCGACGACTAGCGTATATAAGAATGTATTGTGAATCAGCTGTTTTAAATGTAAATCAAGTTCTAGAAAAGTGAAAGTAAATATTAGTTGTTATAATTTTAAATTGAACCCAAGAAGTATATAGAAGAAATGAATGTTGATAAACATCAATGATGAATATATAATAATTTGGTCAAGTGCGGTTTGGACATACTAAGGGTTCCGTACCACCTTCAAGATTCTAATATTCCAGTTTCAGACAAGCAGGGAATGAGTGCATTTTCTTATATTTAAAAAATATACATTTTGATATTCCACATATAGACTTTTTATTTTATCTGCTTCAGGATTCGCTTCATTTTTATAAGAATACATCTGTATTTAATTTTCTAATTTGGCCGCCAAAAATAACATTAGAGTTTTATTTTACTAATAAACTTTCAGGGAAGCCTTTTATAATCTACTGTCTGAATTTTGAGGCTCTGTAGATTGGAAGATATAGGGCAAAATAGGTCAAGTTTTAAATTATATATTATCAAATCTATTATTCAAATTATTTAAAAATACAAATAAACTATATATTTCAAAATTTAAATAGTGTAGTTTATAAAGTGTGAATTAAGTCGATGTTAAATATTTTTGTTAATATTTTTTAAACAAATGATTTAAAAATATGATATATTTGTAATTCACATAATGATATGATGCGTTTGAAAATGGAATTTGTATTTTCCGCTTAATTGTATAATTTGTCCCTAAAATTACTATGGGGGTTTTCTACGAATTTTTCTTATAATTTTCAAGTGAGTACGAGTACCCCTAATTATTTTCAAAATTTTATGTAGTATGGTTTCGGAAATAAAGGGAGAAATGAGAATTTTTTATATCTTTATGTTAATATCTTGTAAACAATTAATTTTAAAAATCTGAAAAATATGTATTTGTATTCCTCATAACAAACCCTTTCATTTGATGTATTGCATGATGTGTTAAAATTATTTTTTTTTATTTTCCGTTTAATTCTATAATTTGGCCCTCAATATTAATATTAGGGATTTCTTCGTATTTTTTCTGCAAACAAAAAAAAATAGGTCTCATAGTTTGGGGAATAGAGGGGGGAATGCGTAATTTTTTAAATATTTTTTTAATACATTTTAAATATTTATTTAAAAAAAAATAAAAAAACATATTAGTATTCGTCATAATGATCCCTTTGATTTGACATATTACTTGATCCTTTAGAAACAATTATAATTTTTTATTTTCCATTTAATTCTATAATTTGCCCCCAAAATAAATATTAGGGGGTTCTTCTTATTTTTCCAGTAAAGTTCAGGTGAGGCGTTATACATGTATTTTTTTCAAAATTTTACAGCTTATGCTTTCGGAGATAGGGGGGGGGAATGGGTAAATTTTTTATATTTTTGTTAATATCTTTTAATTAATTTATTTTAAAAATATTGAAAAAATATATTTGTTTTCGTCATATTGAGCTCTTTCATTTGATATATAACATAATGGGTTAGAAACAATTTTAATTTTATATTTGCCATTTAATTCTATAATTTGTCCCCCAAAATAAATATTAGGGGTTTCTGCTTATTTTTCCAGTAAAGTTCAGGTGAGGGGCTATATCTCCATTTTTTTTTAAAATTTTCCAGCTTATGGTTTCGGAGATAAGGGGAGAATGGGTATTTTTTTATATTTTTGTTAATATCTTTTAATTAATTTATATATTTGTTTTCGTCGTAATGAGCCCTTTCATTTGATATATAACATGATGGGTTGGAAACAATTTTAATTTTATATTTTCCATTTAATTCTGTAATTTGCCCCCCAAAATTAAAAGTAGAGGTTAGGTTTCTCCTTATTTTTCCAGTAAACTTCAGGTCAGAACCTATACCTCTATTTTTTTTCAAAACTTTACGGTTTATAGTTGCGGAGATAAGGGGGGGGGGAATTAATAAATTTTGGTATATTTTCCTTAATATATGTTTAAATATATATTTTTTTAAATATGAAAAAAATATATTTGTGTTCCTCAGAATGAGACATTTCATTTGATATATTACATGATGCGTTTGAATTTTTTTTATTTTTAAATTTTTATTTAATTCTATAATTTGCCCCCCAAAATTGATATTAATGGTTTCTCCTTATTTTTCCTGTAAATTTCGGGCAACGTTCTATATTTCCTATTTTTTTCAAAATTTTAGTCTCAGTAGTTTCGGTGATCGGGGGGGGGGAGGGTTCGATTTTTTTTGGTTTTCCCCCCAGAAGTACCCCTAAAATAATTTTTTTTCTTTTACGATATGAATTCCTGATCGGGTCACCGAACTATACATTGATACCAAATTTCAACCTCTTCCGCCCAGTAGTTTAGGAGAAAATTGCTGTGATGTGACAGAGGCAGAAATCCGGAGTGATATTATAAGGGTAAAAACATGTACTTCTTAAATCTGTTAGTCTGATGTAACAAAACCATACCACGTTAAAAAGTTAATCAGCGCCATCTGTTGAATTGTTATAGTACTAAACCTAAAAATTCTTGAAAAATCAGGTTTTTATGTCATTTAATTGAATGGTAACAAACTTATTACTTTGCGTTTATAATATTACAATGTTATTTATTCTAACTATAATTAATAACAAATTTCTATTTTTAGGGAACATGCTCGTTAATTGGATTGTATCTGAGTTCAAAGAAAACAACACCAGCCAGCTAATAGACGGTCAAGACCTGAAACTTCTAGCAATACAATTTTGTACCGACCTTTTGGCTGCCCATGTTCTCAAACAATTACCCGATAAAGATGTTCCTATGCATAATATTTTTAAGGTAAGTATTTTATCCTAGAAATTTGTAGAATGTTTTTTTTTCAATGAAATTTAATAGATACCCAAACTTTTTAGTTATTTATAGAAGCTGTGGCGGATCCAGGATGGCCGTTTGGGGTGCTTGACCTCTTTTAGAGAGACTTGAACACCTTAGCCCGCTTGGATCAGCCACTGTATAGAAGAACCTGTCGTTAAACTTTTATAGTTGTGGATACATTAATTATATTTTTAGTTATTTTGCCTGTACATAGGTATTTCTCTCCTAATATTTTCCTAGAACGGATAAGCATTTGAAATTTAAACGTGGATCAAAACAACAATCACTTACAAAATTACGAATGTAAGCGACTAATTTGACTATTTGATTCACGAAAAGAAATTTATACCTACCCAAAAATATATGTTTGTACAAAAAGCACAAGGATATATAAGTCCAAAAAGCTAACTTGGTACTCGAATATTTTTTACACAAAAATGTATTTTCTTTTCACAAATGCTTCCACAGATACTTGCCGAGGTCTGGCACAAAAATTGTAGTACTGTTGGTAGGAATATACATATCAGAATTTACAACAATCTATATTCAAGTTGTATCTGCTATATCTTAAAGTAGTGCATATTTCTGTTGTTAATTTAATTCACATATTTTGATAAACATAAACCAAAAGTTCTCACAAATTCTCGTTAAAAAACCATAATTTTTCACTGATAATATAAAACAGGTGTGCTCTACCCAAAAATATTCATCAAAAACAAGCTTTGTGTCCAAGAAAAACAATTCAAAATCTTACGACATTTAATAGCCACCTCAACTAAGCAATTGCATACCATAGATACATTTCAGAAGTTTTATTACAGTAAATACTCGATAGAAATAACAAACAATTTCTTGAGTAGAGATTGAAACTGAAATTTCGTCACATTTATACGTTTTTTAAAACCTTTTTTGTTATTTAAAAGATTGAAATTTTGAGCTATGTATAATGTGTTGCTTATATTTGGATGTTATACGGTTCGTCATTTCTTTAAATAATATCTTCTAAATACAGTACTCAATTAATTATTAATCTTGTCCGTTACTTTAGGACCTCACTGTATATATAAAATTATAGGAACTTTTGAAACTTTTGAACAGATGTTTTTTATATAGCATATTAGAGTTGTATACTTGTTTATTTAATCGACTACCTTTGCACGAAGAGATTTATTTATAAATACAAGTAAGTTTCTGACAAAAAAAGGAGGTGCCAAAACTATTGACTGAAGATGTGAAATGTGAAATTAATGTAAGTACATGATTACCTTCATTCAAACAGACCTCTGCAACCACACAATGCCTAGATTTGTCCATATTAGCTGTCCATAAGATTTTGAGGAAATATAAATATCTCTCTCTCTCACCCTACATTGCAACCACCACATTTTTGGGTATTGGTCATCCAATATAATTATTTTTCTGAACCACCCTGTACAACGATAATTCAACTACACACGATGTTGCAACCGCCCTGTATAAGTATTAATCTTCTCCTCCATATTGACTATTTCTATTTTTCTGCTGTTTAAATCAGGCTTAAAGCTACTATTTTTCTTCGACACAGATGTGAAGTATAAGCAACTACTTATGTTCCATACTATATGATCACCCTATATACCTATAACTCCACTCCACCTTATATTTCAATCATCCTGTATATTCAACTGCTTTTTTTAACCCTCCGCCCTGTAATTTAAATATCCTTCCTGCATATGCTTCTTTAACACATTTTAAATGTTTTTTAACCACTGTGTATAACTATAGTTTTACTCCACTATTATTTCAACCACCTAGTAAAAACTTATGTGCCACCCAATACAACATTTTTTGAACCACCCTGTATAACTTTAATTCTATTCCACCTTATGTGGAATAGAATTAAAGTGGAACTAAATGCGGAATTCAATAATCAATTAACAAATATAGGTTTCAGTTCAATGAATAAAGTTGACGTCACTGTTGTTTTCTGAACGATACTTGTGGCATCTTTTTAAATGTCTAAGTGTTTATTGGGAAATAACACCACACTTTAAAGGAAATTGCTGTATATTCCAAACGTTTTAGACCCCGTTGTCAATGGCTAAGAAACTACGGATTAAAAAGGTACAATTCCAAGATGTAAATTTAAATATTTGCCATTGACAACGGGGTCTGATCTAGACCCCGAAACGTTTGGAATATACAGCAATTTCCTTTAAAGTGTGGTGTTATTTCCCAATAAACACTTAGATATTGACGTCACTGGTTATACATCTTTGAAAATACTTTAGTTTTATGCATCCATTAAAGTCATCAAATTTTGTTGTACAATAAAGGTAAGTCCAAAAAGGTCATTTTGGTGTAAGACTTATCATTTCTGTTATCACGTGCAATATTGTAGGAAAAATTACTAAAAAATACAATTTTTATGAAGAACTGTAAGACCCACTAGAGAAAAAGGACCTTCTCATAATTTTTTTGTAATAAATTTTCGCTACGATGAGAGCACATTTCATAGCCTACTAGGTACGTTTTTTCCAATATAATTTACAAAATTATCGACAATAATAATATTTCCGAACAACAAAAAGAATATGTTAAAATAATTGGAATTCTTTATTTAATTCATGTACTTAAATAAAGATACCCTTATCTTCCCATATTGTCATTTTTTCAAACATGATTTATTGTTGAATTGTAAGTTTGAAGTTTAGTTATCTGGTTTAAAAATTATATATGGTTGTCTATTGTTATGTGTGATTACTTAACACTTTGTTGTAGAGTATGATGTACTTTACCGCCATTTTATACAGCATTAAATTCGCTTCCTTTGATATTGAATCAAAGTTGACTGACATTAAAGCAAAAAAAATGCTTAAAAAATTTAGACATGACTGTCTAGCTGATGATGACCGTCTAGCTGATGATATCTGAATAAGGCAACAAGGAAATGCACTTTAAATTATATTTTTTGTCCGATAGAGGTACTTCTTTAGGCTCGACAGCCCAGGCCTCGAACGGTTTTTTATTATTGCACAATTGAAAAAAAATCTCGATTTGAAACTATTTATTTTCTTGCCTCCAATATTCTGTAAAAGCTCGAAAAGATACGATCCAGAACGATTGAGAAAATACGGTTCTTCTTTCTCGTTAATGTAGCTGATTACTGTTGCTAAATAACCCAATCAATATAACACCGGTTCATGAAAACTGCTCTAACATCCATTCCAAAGATGTTTAGAGCATAAAATTCAACTACAGACAGCATTAGGCTTTTTTATTCAGTCAAAATAGTAAATAGGCTATGTGAATTATGCGAACCGACCTGAAGAGGGCAGATGTGACTCTGCCGAAACTTCGCCATTTTACCATCGATCCCGGCACGGATCAGTCATTAACTACGCGGATGAATTCCCGGAAACCACCTAACACACACACACACACACACACACACACACACACCCCGGGGTGGTTGTTGGTCCACTACCGGGCGCCTCCCCAGGTGGCGGATAGGGGAACGCTCTCCAGCAATGGGGAGTACTGAGGATTTCCTCAGGGCGGACCAAAATCAGATAGGGGAAGGGACCCCGAAAATAAAACATTTATGGATATGGGTGATAAGGTGAACTTAATACCCCAGGTGGGTACCTCTGCAGAGGATAATCCCGCCACCGGTTCCGATCGAGTGAAAGCCTCGGTGGCCGGTGCACGCTCCACGGATTCTGGGGGGAGCGAATTATCACTGGTTCCGTCACATAGTGACAAGAAGAAGAACACTAGTAATGGTACAACATCGACCATTACAACTAGAGCTGGCAGCAAGACACTATCCAGCCAAGTCCTCCAAAAGGCGAATAGTGGAGTTGACGTCCAACAAAGGGCAACAAATGAGAGTGGCGCTCCAAACAAATTAGGAGCAAAGATCGATGAGCTCTTGAAGTTCATTGGGCCTAGGCACAATGTACATCATGAGATCAAGAAACTGGCACACGCCATTAAGTCAGAATATGACAAATATCAGACGTCAACGACGCGGCCACCTCCTGTAGCGAAACCTGCTACAACACAGACATCGCCAGTAAAGGTGTCAAACACCCAGACACAAGGTGGACAGCAAAAGGAGGTCCCAAAAGCGGCTGCCTCAAAAGCAGCTAACTCAAAACCGGCTGCATCAACACCGGCGGCCCCAAAGCAGGCGGCTTCAATAAAAGTAGCCTCTGTAGCAAGGACCTCGCCACCGAAGGTCTCGCCTTCAGTAGCCTCATCAAGTAAGGCACCACCACTTAAAACTCTTAAACCGGTGCTAGCTAGCAAGCTAAAGCCCGGTAAGGAAGGTCGCCAGAACATCGGGCAAACCACCCAGGGAACAACAAGTAGGGTGGTCAATTCAGAAGCGGAGAGAAACAATGGATTAAAATCCAAGTTTAAACCGCAGACCAAAAACCAACCTGCAAACCAGTCGACTGACTGGCAAGTGGTAAAGAGGAAAAAGGCCCCGAGGACCAATAAGCAAAAACCAGCGCCACATTGTACGCTGCTTATAAAGAAAGGCGAGAAGAGCTCCCATGCAGATATCTTGCGAGGTATCAAGAATGATCCCACCTTGCAGGATATAGGCAAAAAAGTCAATAAGATCCGACGAACAGCTAAGGGAGATCTACTTTTGTTATTCGCCAAGGCAGACGCTCAGGAGATGGAGCGCTATTGTAACGCCATCAAGAATAAACTCCCAAGCGGGGCCACTGTACAATCTCGAATACCACAAATCGAGATTGAAATTAAAGACTTGGACGAGATCAGTACCAAGGAAGACGTAGTAAACCTGCTCAAAGATAATATCGACGGCCTGGCAGAGATCACTGAGGAGGCAGTGAAATCACTTCGACGGGCATATAGATCAACACAAATGGCAGTTGTTTGTCTCCCAGAGGTCCAAGCCAAGAAAGCCATCGCACTTGGAAAGCTGAAACTTGCGTGGGGCACAGTACGTGTTCGCGAGAGGATCAGCCTTCGACGGTGCTTTAAATGCTGGCACTTTGGGCACAACGCCCAGGCGTGCAGAGGCAAGACTGACCGAAGCAGTTGTTGTCACAGATGCGGAGGCGCTGGTCACAATGCCTCGGCTTGTCAACAACCTGCCAAGTGCTTACTCTGCAAAGAGAAAGATAGTAGGTCAGACTACCGGCACGTTGCGGGTAGTTGGAAATGTCCGATCTACCAACAGGCGATGAGAGCAGCACAAGCCCGTAAATGAAAGTACTGCAACTCAACCTCAACCATTGCGAAGCAGCCCAAGACCTACTGGTACAGCGGGTGCGGGAATTGGATTGCGACCTAGCCATAATCTGCGAGCAGTACAAAAACTTCGACACCCTGTCCTGGGTAAATGACACAACGGACAGAGCAGCGATATGGGCTTGCGGTAAACTTCCGTTCCAACAACTCCCAAATACTCCCGAACCATGGCTTGTGAGAGCCAAAGTGGGAGGGGTTCACTTCTATAGATGCTATGCACCTCCTAGTGCACAGCTCGAGGAGTTCGAGTTATTCTTGGACACCTTGGCGGAGGATGTATGGAAGCGTGAATCGGTCGCCATCGCAGGAGATTTCAACGCCTGGGCAATTGACTGGGGCTGCCGGGAAACGAGCGCGAGAGGACGAGCTCTCCTTGAGACCATATTTTCGCTCAACCTGGTACTCCTCAACACAGGAGCCGTAAGCACATATCGCAAAGGCACAGCCAGCTCCATTATCGATGTGACATTCGTTAGCAGCAACCTAATTAAAGGGGGCTGTGAGTGGCGGGTCGATGAGGAGTTTACTAATAGCGACCACCAAGCTATTATATGGGAAATCAACACCACTCCCAAACGAAGATTGTGTGTCAGTCGTGCGAGGCCACAGCCAGTCGGTTGGAATAAAAATGCTTTCGATGCTGTTGGAATAAAAATGCTTTCGATGCCTTGGTTATGGAGCAGGAACCATTGTCAATAGCAACAAGCGCAGAAGCCACTGCCAAAGAGGTAATGACAAGCGTTGTCAAGTCCTGCGATGCTTCCATGCCAAGGAGACGGCAGAACAACAGCCGCCCACCAGTTTACTGGTGGAACGACACAATCTCACAACACCGACGAGAGTGTCTCAAAGCACGAAGGCTGCATCAACGAGCACGAAGACGCGACAGGGTCACAACAGAAGAACTAAGGCTCGACTATGAGATCAAAAGACAACAACTACGAAGAGCCATTCTCTCAAGCAAGAGATCCTACTGGAAGGAGTTGTGTGACGAAGTTAATCAAGATCCATGGGGAAAACCGTATAAAATCGTGATGCATAAAATTAAGGCCCCTCCCATGACATCAACGAACTGCCCCGAATCATTGCACCGCATTGTCACTCACTTGTTTCCTGCGAAGCCTGAGCTACCCGCTTATCCTTCGTGGCAGGTGAGGGACGAAGATATACCATCAGTGACTATGAATGAGCTGATGGGCGCGTGCAGCCGGCTCCAAAACGGCAAGGCTCCCGGTCCAGATGGCATACCTAACATCGCGCTAAAATGCGCCATAGCCAATAGGCCTGACATGTTTCTACACATGTATGAGACCTGCCTAAAGCAGGGGGTTTTCCCGACTAAGTGGAAAAAGCAGAGGCTTGTGCTCCTACCTAAAGGGGGAAAGAAACCTCCAGACGAACCGTCATCATATCGTCCCCTCTGTATGTTGGACTCTGCGGGAAAACTCCTTGAAAGAATAATAGCAGATAGGCTGGAGCCCTACGTTGAGCCAAAACTTTCCACCAACCAATTCGGGTTCAGAAAGGGGAAATCAACCATCGATGCCGTGACACTCGTTACCAACATCGCCAGAGAGGCTATCTCGGGAAAGAGATGGAGAAGAGGTGGAAAAAAGTACTGTCTAATAGCCACCCTGGATATCAAGAACGCCCGCTGGGACCGCATTTTGGAGGCTCTTGCCAGGATGGAAGTTCCTCAGTACTTGCGGAGAATGGTTTCAGCGTATTTCAAGGACCGCATCTTGTTGTACCAAACTGAAAATGGGCAAGTAGACTATAAGATCACAGGAGGTGTACCTCAGGGCTCTGTTCTTGGCCCCCTCTTATGGAACGTAATGTACAACGACCTGCTCCTGCTCGGTCTGCCTGAGGGCGTCAGGCTAGTGGCATTCGCCGATGATGTGGCATTGATCATAGTGCGCAAGCACATAGAGGAGATACAAACAACCTTCTCATTCGCTATAGCCACAATTCAGCATTGGATGCTCGCAGCGGACTTGAGTTTAGCAGAACAAAAGACCGAAACACTTCTTGTTAGCAGTCGAAAGGCAAGGGAAACCATCACCCTCAAAATAGGCGACACCTACATACAGTCGCAGCCCTTCATCAGCTGTTTGGGGGTGCTCCTGGACACACGGCTCAACTTCAAAGAGCACATAATCGCGGCCAGCAAGAAAGCAGCTGGGGTACAGGGGGCATTATCTAGAATAATGCCTAATGTCGGAGGCCCTAGACAGATGAGAAGACAGCTACTGGCAACAGTAACTACTTCTGTTTTGTTGTACGGGGCACCGGTATGGGAGAAATCGCTCGGGCTACCATCGTACCGCCGGAAAATGAAATCAGTCCAGCGGCTGTCAGCGATTCGAGTGGCATCATCCTACCGCACTGTGTCTTACGAGGCGGTGAGTGTGATTGCCTCTACCCTGCCAATAGACATCCTGGCTGCAGAAAGGGGACGGCTTTATCGCAGAAAGTTCGAAAAAGACCAACCGACAGGAAACAGCGATGAAAGAGCCATGAGTCTAGGGCAATGGCAGGAGAGGTGGGACAGCTCTACTAAAGGCCGGTGGACATATCGATTGATACCTAACATCAGTCGTTGGGTCAACCGCCAGCATAGGGAGGTTGGGTTCTACATCACTCAACTCCTGACTGGACATGGATGCTTTCGAGCATACCTGCACAGGTTCAGGAGGGCAAACTCCCCAAACTGCCCACACTGTACAGACGTGATAGAGGACGCGGAACACGTGTTCTTCTCCTGCCCCCGGTTTCAGGATCAACGTGCTGAAGTGGAGAGGATTCTGGAGACTAATATCGTCCCAGAACAATTAGTAGAATCCATGCTGAAGGGCCCCCAAGCCTGGAACTTGGTATCAGATTACGCGGAGACTATCCTCAAAGAACTCCGCGATACGTTCGAGGAGTAGGCTTTAAAAGCTTTCAATGGAAGGGCAGTAAACATCTGCAAATGAACCACCCTTGCGAAGTAGTATTGAGTAAGAGTGCCGCAGGGGACCATGGTTGTAGGAGAAAGAGGTTAGGGTTTTAGCGGGTATACGGTGTACTGGTTTCAATGCAACGATTTACTCATGCTTTGAAGTCATTACATCGGGAGTCCCGCACGAGGGCCAGCACGTGCTAGCTAAGTACGCAATGTATTTCCCCCCTCTTCGGATAAAAAAAAACACACACACACACACACACACACACACACACATATATATATATATATATATATATATATATATATTCACTTTGATTCAAATCACTTTTTAAAAAAAGATTATTTATTTAAAACATACACAATTTAAAATTGAAAAATTAAAATGATTAACTACTTGAATAACTTAATACTAAAAGTGATATTATTTGAATGACAAAACGAGAACGTTTCCAGTTGCTTTTATAACATTGACAAAAGTGCTGATGCAAGTCAGCGTTTTTACTGGGTAAACGGACTCGTGTAGGTTTCCGGGAAGTTGTTTGCATATAATTCAAGATGAAATTTGATATCATTGGGAAGTCACGTACGCTTTAAATTCCGTTGACTTCTCGACTGTGTGGACTAAGTGCTGATATATTTTGAATATAACAACTCCCCTTACATATCAAAAGTTGATGCTATAACATCAACTTTTAGGAACAGAAACATAAAATAATATAAAATGATGTTTGAATGGTATGAATAATAAGTGTATAAAATATGAATAAAATAAAGTAATAGGTAAAAATCAAAATCAAATTGATATTTGTAAAATAAAATCAAAATATGTTACAATAAATGAGCAATAAAATAATACGAGTAATAATTAAATGCTTAACCTAAACATATCAAAATACAATATAAAGTAAAAGGAAATGTGAATAAAAAATAATGTGTAGAAAAATAAAAAGGTTAATGATATAAATCAATATTAAAAATGGTGTTTTTAGAGAACATAAAGGGTATACCTAAACTTGCGTCTCTAAGCTTTGTTCTGTTTTCAAAACAGGCCTAAGCTTGGGGAAGAATTTGAGTCTTGGCTGAGGCACTGAAGTCTGGTCAGGATTGCAGTCCTTTGGAGGTTTTACCATCCTCTTTTTGACAGCTTGGAAGGTGATGAGTGCTGCTATGATCATGAGAGCAGCTATGGTTGTATAGGTAAACCAAGAGATATTTTTGGTTACAAACGGCTGGTTTATGAGACCATCGAGGTCTCTGGAATATTGTTCCAATTTGTGATTTGCTACGTCTAATTCTTCTACATTAAGCGTGTTCAGCTTCAGGGGCTGAAGTTCAGGAATTATAATTTTTTCTAGCACTGCGTCGCAACAGTTGAACGGCACTGTTACTGGTTGGAAGGTTTCTAGAACATCGGTTTGTTTACCAGATTCGGCTTGGACTTTTTGTAATTCCTATAAACGCACTACACTCTGATTGAAGAGTCAATATGGAGTTGAGGGAGATTGTAAGAGTTTTTGGGTTTGTTTGAGCGCAATTCACTGTAACACTTATGGGTTCAGAAGTAATTATGAGCCATGTATTGGATTCTAGTTTTTGAACGTTGTATCCCTGAGTGAATATTAATGAGCTTTTACAGTTGCCCGGTACCTTCTGGATATTCTTTAGAAGTTGAGCTTCACATAACGCGTTTGTGTCAATAGGATATGCGGAAAGTTCAGAACACAGTTTCTTACGAGTGGCTAACGGTTTACACGCACTTAAGTCTTTGATCGGAATAAACATTAAAGAATCACCATTCTTTGCAAGATATTTTTGAGTAAAGGATAACATATGATGTAAACCTGTTCTTTCATCGTATATAGGGATAGGATATAAGTGAAAGAGTGTGTAAGGATGTTGTTCGACTAAAGGGATTCTTAACACAAATATAAGATCCGTATATGTTTGAAATGCCTCTAGTTCAATGATTTCCAGATATTGTGCGATGCTCGAGTACTTTACAGCCAATGGAAGGTTACTTTTGACTAAATTTTGCGATATTTCCTGTAATGAGGTAATAAGGTGTTCTGGTGTTAAAATTGAAGAGTGAATTATTTTCAAACGCGCGAATGTGATAGAATTTAAAACATCATTTAGATTATCTTCTAAGTAGAGATAATTCTCCATAAGTTTTTCACACATTTCAAGTAATGCGAGTTTAGATTCGACGTAGGCGACCTTATCATTGATTTTTCCGATAGTGTTTTCCAGCTTTTTCATGTTATCGTTAAATAGTTTTTCGTCAATTCTAAGATTTTGGATAGTTTCGTTGAAGTTTTTAATTACAGATGTGGTGACACTTATTTGGTTTTTTTGTAAGTTCTCAATCTGAAGTTGGCCTTGATTTAAGCGGTTTATGCTTTCGGTAAAGTATTTTCCGTCAGCAGCGTCTAAATTGCCAGTGATTGCTTTAAAAAGGGTACCTGCCCCATCAAGTATACCTCGTTTGTGTCTTTTAGTGTCCATGTGAATGTCAGTAAATTTCTGTTTGATTGAGTTAGAAATTTGATTGAGAAGGTTAATGTGGGTTTGTATGTCTGCGCGAAAGTAGTTCATCGCAAAAGAATTGAAGTTAACAGTTTTTACAAGAGTTTGGAATATTCTGTTATTTGTCTTCTAAACGTTGTTTGTGGCATGTTCTTGATTATTTTTATGTTTCTTTGGGGAATAACACCACAATAGAAATAAAACTACGTGTATTGCAGTAATACCAAACGTTTCAAAGTCTATTCTGACTTCGTTGTCAATGGCTTTATATTTATTTATGTAATTGCAAAATGAAAATTTGATTTATTACATCAATAAATATAAAGCCATTGACAACGAAGTCAGAATAGACTTTGAAACGTTTGGTATTACTGCAATACACGTAGTTTTATTTCTATTGTGGTGTTATTCCCCAAAGAAACATAAAAATAATTCTGTTATTTGTTGTACTTTTTCCAGTGCAGAAATGTTTCTGTGTACTAAAAGTGTCCATTTATCATTGGATACAGTTATTTCTGCTTCGTTATGGTTGTATTTGAAATTGGGGTACTGCTGACCCGAACAGCAGGCAAAACCTGAAACAGAAATTAACTTTCTGAGAACGGTTTCATTCGGTCGAAATTTACTTTTGATTTTTGGTTGGTTTTAGGGTTTAGTACTGTTGCGGAGTTTCTGTGAATCTCCAGGATTTCGAAAGGACCATTGAATTTATTTTGGAGTTTGTCCTTGATCTGGGATTCTTTAATATAGACTTTATCGCCTATTTGATAATTAGGGAGATTTTCAGAAACGTGTTCATCAAATCTGACTTTCGCTTTATGTTTTTGGATTTCCGTTCTCTCGCGAGCGATTTTATAATAGTGAGAGATACGATTATTGAGATCTCTGATGTACTTAGTTTTCAGGGCTTGTTGGTTGTAGAGAGTTTCTGGAGTCCCACTCGAAGTATGTCCATAAACAAGTTCGTAAGGGGTGAATCCATGAGTTTTGTTTACAGAATTGTTATATGCAATGATTGCATAAGGGAGGATGTTAAAAGGGTGTTCGTCAGGATTTTCTAGTTTATGGATTCTAATCATCTCTAATAAGGTCGAGTGGAATCGTTCTAATGAACCATTTGACTAGGGATGTCCCACACTAGAATAGGATAGTTTGATGTCAAATAGTTTACACAAGTCTCTCATTAGTGCGTTGTGCCATAATCACAATGTATCTGTAATGGGGTACCGAAGTGTTGGAAATAGAGTAGTAAAGTACTAACAACGGTTTTTGCGGATTTGTCGGTTATGGGGTAGGCCTGGGAGAATTTTGTTAGTTCGTCCCGGATAGTTAAAGCATAGTTTCTTGTCCGTGGAGTTTCGGTGATGACGAGAGGGCTGTCGAGATTTTTTCGGTAAACTTTTGCCTTCTGGCAGGTCTGACAGTTTTTGATAAAATTGTCAACATCTTTAGTTAGTCCTTGATAATTGTATTTTTCCTTTATTCTGCGGATAGTTTCATTGATACCTCGATGTATATTATTTTTGCCATTATGGAATTGGTCGAGAATTATAGGTATTTGATCTTTCTCAACCTTTTGGACGATATTTTGGCAAACTTTCCATTTTAAATCGATTTCGGAAAAGATGAACGAAAGCATTTCCAGAATGGGCAAATCTATGTTATTCTCAACACAGTATATTTCGTTTTCCGTAAACACATCTCTACTATTGTATAAAGATGCGAAAAGAATCTCGTTAACTACTTCGGGGTCAGAGGGAGAGGGACGATGAGATAGCGTCTCTTTCTGACACTTTTGCTTGCAAAAACGTTTATTCGTGGGGTGCGAAAATCGGCATTTTCCTCAAAAATGTCCTCAATGATGTCGTGGTGAAAATCTTTCATGAGAGAACCTTGGGGGAATACAAGAATGTTTTTGTTTTCTCTGTCTAATAGTTGGCAGTTAGAAAATTGAATTTTGTAGTCTATTAGTGAGAAGGTCTGGTATCGCTCTACAAAAGTTCTGAACTCCTCAGAAATTTGATGGGACTTTTTGTGTCTGGTTCTCGTGAGTCATCGTCAGTCTCGTTTGTTGGGAGTACTGCAAACGGTGTTAGATGATTGTTTGTCTGAAAGGATACGTATTCATTAAAGTTGTTAACTTTAATGCGAGAGAGAGCGTCGGCATGTTTATTTACCTTGCCGGGCTTGTAGATTATTTGGTAATCATACTCCTCGAGTTTGAGGCGCCATCTGGCAAGCCTACTGCCAGGGTCTTTGATTGAAAATAACCACGTTAACGGGCGGTGGTCGGTCAGAAGTAGAAACTTACGTCCAAAAATTAGCGCTCTATAGTGCTTAACAGCCCACACTATAGCAAGAAGTTCTCTTTCGATGGTAGAGTACTTAGTCTCAGCCTTGCAAAGGGTTCTCGAGGCATAGGCTATGGGTAAATCCTTACCTATAGGACCTTGGGCCGATAGCAAAAGAACTGGCGTCAGTTGTGAGAATAAATGGTTCCTCGAAGTTAGGGTATATGAGAATTGGGGTAGATGTAAGAGCAATTTGTTCAAAAGATTTGACGCATTCTGAGTCAAATTGAAAGGGGACATCTTTTTGAAGTAATTTTGTTAGTGGCTTGGAAATTTTAGCGAAGTTTGGAATGAACCGCCTATAATAGCCAGCTAAACCTAGAAATGATTTAATGTCTTTTTGGTTTTTTGGCTGGGGAAAGTTGAGAATGCAATCGACTTTTGAGGGATTTGGCTTTACGCCTTCAGGAGTTATAAGATGGCCTAGGTAAGCGACTTCTTTGCGAAGGAACTCGCACTTGTCGGGTTGTATTTTCAGATTGGCTTTTCGTAGTCTTTTGAAAACATCGGTGAGACGGGCTATATGCTAATGAATTGTCGGGGAATATACGATGATGTCGTCCATGTAGACTAAACAGCTTTCGTTTTGGATTCCGAGAAGAATGTTATCCATAACCCATTGAAACGTTGATGGAGCATTCTTCAGTCCAAAAGGCATCCTAACAAATTCATAGTGACCATTGTCGACTGTAAAAGCAGTTTTGGGAATGTCTTTGGTGTCGATTTCAATTTGATGAAATCCAGAAGCCAAGTCGAGGGTGGTGAAATACTGGCACTTGCCGAGTTGGTCGAGTAAGTCAGATATATTCGGAAGAGGGTACTTGTCGTCTACGGTCAGTTCGTTTAGTTTCCGGTAGTCAACGACGACACGCCATTTTTGTGTTCCGGAAGCGTCCAATTTTTTAGGGACTACCCATACAGGGGATGACCATGGGGAGTTAGAAGGGCGTATGATCCCTTGATCTAGCATTTTTGATATTTGGCTTTTCACCTCTTGTTTGTGGATTTGGGGGTATCGATATGATTTTGTGAAAGATGGTTTCGCATTGTTGGTATCTATAGAGTGTTTAATTTCATTCGTAAAGGTCAGTTGGTCGCCTTCTAAATAGAAGATATCGGAGTATTCAAGACAAAGTTCTGAAATGAATTCAGATTCTTCCTCGTTGAGATGTTCTAAACGAGGCTGGTTCATTATCGTCATTTGTCTGTCATTCTCGGTTAGGTTACGTGTTTCGTTTTCAGAGAAGGTGTTTATTGTGAAATTCTGTATTGGTTCTAAATCGAGTTTGTCAAAATTGATGGTTTTGGGAATGGCATTAGCGTTCAAAACGGAAGTTAGGAATTAACCATTTTCATTGATTTTGACTATGGCATTCGGGAGACGACCTTTCTCAATTTCGATTGAAGCGAGAATAGCATCTGTATTCTTGAGGTTACATTTCAATTTACAGATTTGCTCAGTTCGAGAGTCCAAGGTAATTGTGTTGACCGGAATATATTTAGTTGAAGATGTAGAATTATTATTACGCATGATCGTATCATCCGTAACTTTGAATAGTGGCAGAGTTTTGAAATTTGTAACGAGTTGTTTCTTATTGAAATCTATGATGCAGTTATAGTGTTCCAGGAAGTCTGAACCTAATAATAATAATAATATTACAAATATACACCTTATGTGGGTCGGAGATGTTAAAAGGCACTAGGGTGGATTCATTAATGAGAATTTTCTCATCTGTGATGCCTTGAATGATAACATTTTCAGGGAACCGTTGTTTGAAGCGTTGGCAGTCCTGCACCCGTATCGATAAGAAGTTTATAGGTGTTTGAAGAATCAGTAATATAATAAAGATTCTTCGAGTTGACGGAGAGAAGGGGTCTTACAGAAAGTTCTGTTCTGGGAAGTTGACATTCGGGCTGAAGTCGTCCAAATTCATTGTCTGAATTTGGGTCTGAATTTCTGAAATTTCGTGATCTGGGGGCTCTGATTGAGCAGGGGTCAACTGAAAATTTAGTTCAGAACAATCAGGTTCGTCAGGGAAATATTCATTGAACTGTTCGGTGTTGAAATATTCTGGTTCACCGTTTTGTTCGAAATCATTAGGATGATAATCTTGTACGTTTCCGTACTCATCGGGTAAAGAGGTGTAATGATTTTCGTTGTGGGAGTAGTTGTAGTCATTGTGATGAGGACCGAATTGTAAATTGTTCAAGAGATGAGTCTTTGGTTGCTGATGTTTAAAGAAACTCGGGTTCGGTCTGTAATTGCCAGACATTTGGGGTTGTCTACTGATAGACGGACGAAATTGTTGCTGTGAAAATTGTTGACCGAGATTAACATTTGTGGATTGATTAGCAGGTTGATTGGAAAAATGAGGGCGGTAATTCGAATAGTTCTGATTAGAATTCGGGTTGTGTTGAAATTGTCTCATTCTCAGTAAGCATTCGTTACTTAAATGGCCCATGCGTTTACAAAAAGAGCATTGTTTTGGAGGTGGACCGTTATTTGGTTTACGAGAGGGTTGTTGGAAACTTCTATTACCTGAAAATTTCTGGGTTTCTAAATGTGATAGTTGTAGTTCTCGTTTAATCCTGGAAATGGCAGTGAGAATACTGCATGGGTCGCTAGCGCGAACGAGTTGACCAATTTTGGGCTCTAAACCCGTGAGGAGGCGTGAGGAGACTCTATTAAGTCAATCTGTGCTTGTTTTTCTTTAATAGTTAGATTTTGCGTGTTTATAGTTGCTAGCATTTTCGCTTGATGCGTCTGGAGTCTAGCAGAGAAAGTGAGGGGGGATTCATTTGGAGTTTGCCGCATTCGTTGCAAGTCCTGTATGAGAGCCGAGAGATCCCGAGGATCTCCAAAATGATTTTCTAGGAGAGTTTGAATTTCGGCTAGTTGACTAGGGTTTCGCGAATTAATTAACTCAGCCGCTCTACCGCGTAACTTATTTTTGATATGGAGAATTAGCAGTACTTGCTGATTATCCGTTGCCATGCTGTAAGCAGTATTACAGGAGCATATGAAAGTGTTTAAAAATATCGGATTACCATCATACTCAGGAATTATGGCAGATATTTCCGATAGCTTATAGGGCTCTACAGTTGGTGTAGCTGCCTGTCTAGTCGTTGCCATTTTTAAAATTGTATAGATTCGCACAATAAATGAAAATTAAATGTTGAATAAAAGTTTTAAATTGAAATGGTAGAAAATATATGGTTTATCAATTCAGTATTGAGTAGTGTTTAATATAGGAGTTGCAAAAACAAAATGGAATGTATAAATGGTAAAATATGTTTAAAATAATGTTTCAAATAGTAATAAAATAATGCAATAGTATAAAATGTTTAGTTTCAAAATTATTTAGGGAAGGTAAAGTAATGAGGAATAAAATATATAAATGAAAGAACTGGTGGTCATTCAAAATAAAATCGAAATAAAATAGTTACTTTATGATTCTTACGTTATTATTCCTCGCATCGGACTGTTCTCCGCGTCACTTAGCACTGGTTAGCCTGGTTGCGTGTTCCCTTGCTAGTACTTGGTAGTTGTTGTCCTTTTCAAGTAGGTTCTATTCTGCAAAGGCTTGGAAACCACCACAACTAGTTAGAAATATTCGTGTTCTAGCTGTGTCTGGAATATCCTACTGACTGCGCCAATTTTATATGCACTTTGATTCAAATCACTTTTTAAAAAAATATTATTTATTTAAATACTTGAATAACTTAATACTAAAAGTGATATTATTTGAATGACAACACGAGAACGTTTCCAGTTGCTTTTATAACATTGACAAAAGTGCTGATGCAAGTCAGCGTTTTTACTGGGTAAACGGACTCGTGTAGATTTCCGGGAAGTTGTTTGCATATAATTCAAGATGAAATTTGATATCCCTGAGAAGTCACGTACGCTTTAAATTCCGTTGACTTCTCGACTGTGTGGACTAAGTGCTGATATATTTTGCATATATATATATATATATATATATATATATATATATATATATATAGTCACATAGACATATGCAGATTCATAGTTACCTTCGTAGTCCATTCTTAAGTTTATGTTTGATCATTTCAGACAGACTGCGTCTACTTTTGGGCGCACGCCGAAACACCGTTACCCGTCCCGGAAACACCAGGCCGCATAAGCGTAACCTCCTGGCCACCATGCGAAGTATTTTACAGTCCTTGCGGAACGGAAAAATCAATCGTTTCTTTGGCTCCATTCTCAGACGATACCGCAGAAAGATCAGACATGGAAGACGACGACGACAAAATGCTAAGCAAAATACTGAATTCGGTTTCCACGCCAACGCCTGTAGAATTCAGATCGCGACAGGAGCTCAAAAACTCTGCTAGGGACGTAGAAATACTGGCACTAGAAGAAGAAATCAAGAGACTGAAGCAGGAGATAGAAAAATATGAAACTTTAATGGGGATACAAGCGTTAACCAATAAAACTATGAGCGATTTCAGTTCACCGGTGGAAGAAAACAAACCATTCACCCCAATCTGTGATAATTTAGTTAAGGGTAATAAGGAAGCACCTGTAGAAAATGGCGTAGCACAATTTAATGCCGAAGCACAAACCGAAAGTCGCCGTAATTCTGTTGCTGTGCAAACAGATTACCTAATGATAGCACAAGAATGTCAAACGGAAGTGACATCTGAAAATATCACAAAAACGAATGAATCCTGCCAGGTCGAGGCCGAACAAGTTCATTCAGTGCCAAAAGTAGAAGCAGCACCCCCACCACCACCTCCACCTTTACCGACATCGTTTTCAATACCACCACCGCCTCCTCCGTTACCAGGTTGTGCAGCTCCTCCACCAGCACCGTTGCCAGGATGTACAGCACCGCCCCCACCACCCATGCCAGGTTGTGCTGCACCTCCCCCACCACCTATGCCGGGTAGTGGAGTTCCCCCTCCTCCGCCGTTAATGCCTGGGGTTCAACCACCACCACCCCTTATGGGAATGGCAGGTGTACCACCTCCTCCCCCTCCACCAGGGATGATGGGGATGAAAGGAGGCCCTCCGCCCCCACCACCACCGATGGGAGGACCAGCTCCGCTACCAATGGCTCCACCTGGAGGTTGGAATTCACAAAAATCAAGTGAGTTCAGTCTTTGGTTATTTACTATTTCAGAATGGTTTTGCGAGTTGTTTTATTCGCAAAATTTAAGAATCGATACAGTAAAAAAATGGTTTTCTTCGCATTTTGATGTGTAAAACAAAAGTATTGAAGTGCAACTCAGTCTCTACTAGTACTAGGGGTTTCTTATATTTGAGATACATTTTTAAAGACGTTGTTCTGTGCAAATGTGGCTTGGATATTTTGTTTGATATTAGAATTCGATAAACTTTACACTAACGTGCGAAAAATTAAAAGGAATTACTAGAACCCGATCATTGTGTCACCTACCAGGTCCAATTGTGAATCTAAGCCATCCAGGGACCCACCCAAACGTACACAAAGAATTCCATTAAAATCGTTCCAGCCGTTTAGGAGTTGGAACCCGATCTTAGTGCCACCTACCGAGTCCAATTGTGACTCTAAACCACCCATGGACCCACTCAAATATGCACAAAAAAATTCATTAAAATCGGTCCAGCCATTTAGGAGGAGTTCACTGACATACGTACAGTAGATATATATATATATAGGGTGAGTTTTTTTTATGATCAGTATCGGGATCTCGGAAACTAGCGGAGATAGAGCAATGGTTAAATTGGGAAAGATTTTCAGTTATACTGGCCCAATTTAATGACGCTTTCGGATTTTTGTAAAAAGTCATGGCTTACTAGATATTTTGAAAAAACCAAATTCTGTCGATTTAGTCAAATCCCTCTAGCTCCTTTGTTTTTGTATCCCGAATATGATTGTCATGTCCTCGTTTGCGTGACAGCTCTCGTTTTCGAGATATGACACAAACTTATCTTTTTTTTTTTGAATGGAAACCATAGTTGGCTATGACCTCAAAAAATCGGACATTTTTAGAGCTTTTCAACGATATAATATTCGATATAGTTATGGATGCTTTTCTCTCTTATTTTCACTTTTAACGTAGTTAGCTATGAAATAGATTGATTTATTAATAATTATTCCAAAAAACATTGATCGATTTTTTTATTAGGTATATCAGATATAACGAAAAAAGGTACTTACTAAAAACTTAAGAAATTAAAGTTCATAATAATGGTTAAAATTTATGTTCGAAAAGTCTACCATTGTTATTTAGACAAAAAAATGCATCTTTTTAAGATTGACATTACCGCTTTCCCCACAGACCGCCCATCAATTTCTTCAATTGCTTGTAATACCGCCTCCCTTAAGTCACCAACTGTCTCACACTTTCTGTTGTATATATAGAAGTCTATAACTGCCAAATCGGGAGACCGGGGTGGCCATTCGCGTGGGCCATTTCTTCCTATCCAAGAGTTTGGATAGATATTATCTAAGTGTTGTCTTACTAATAACGAGTTATGAGCAGGTGCTCCATCATGTTGGAACCACTCAATTTCTAAACGAGTTTTAAATTCAAATTATGCAACATGTCTTGAAAAGTGTATTGCAAGAAATGCAAGTAGCGCTCCCCAGTAAGTGATCCGTCATAGATAAAAAGCCCCAGAATAGTAGACCCTATGATACCACACCAAACATTAAAATTAAATTTTATATGGGTTCGTCTTTTTTCTACATGGAAAGGGTTTTCTTTAGCCCAGATATGCTCATTGTGTCTATTGAACATACCGCAGTTAGTAAATCTAGTTTCATCTGACCATAACACCTTTAACGGAAACTGTGGATTGTCAAGGCACATGTCTCTAAACCATGTACAAAACAAAATACGTCGATGTTCGTCACCAGCATGCAAAATTTGAGAAACTGAAAGTTTGTACGGTTGGAACTTGTGCGCTTTCAGTAGGTACCTTAACTACAGTTCGTTGAGATGTGCTAGCTTCTGCCGCAATCTCACGAGTTGATGTAGATGGATTTTGATTTACCATTGCCAAAACATTTATTTTTGCTGCTTCCTTAATTTGATTACGTTCCTTTGGTGGTTTAGTAAAAGATTCATATCTGCTTAAACTATCGTAAAGCCTCTTAAATGTACAACTGAATTTTTATGGTATATGATATAACATTTCCACCATATTCAGTTTTTCTTTGTTAGAATATTACATTTTATCACGAAAACTTGTCAATATCGACTGTCAGTTCAGCACTACTAATGGAATTACTCTCAAATGAGGAAACGTCAAAGTGAAAATCTTTTTCATGGCTAGCTACGTTAAAAGTGAAAATAAGAGAGAAAAGCATCCACAACTCCGTTATTTTTATGAATAACTATATCGAGTATTATATCGTTGAAAAGCTCTAAAAATGTCCGATTTTTTGAGGTCATAGCCAACTATGGTTTCCATTCAAAAAAAGATAAGTTTGTGTCCTATCTCGAAAACGAGAGCTGTCACGTAAACGAGGACATGACAATCACATTCGGGATACAATTCCCTTCAATTTTGATAATTAAATTTTTTTTATAAAATCAAAAACAAAAGGAGCTAGACGGATTTGGCTAAATCGACAGAATTTCTTTTTTCAAAATATCTAGTAAGCCATGACTTTTTACAAAAATCCGAAAGTTTCATTAAATTGGGCCAGTAAACCTGGAAATCTTTCCCAATTTAACCATTGGTGCAATGGTGCAGAGATGGTGCTTCTCTGCTAGTTTCCGAAATCCCCATACTGATCATCAAAAAAAACTCACCCTGTATAATAAAGATAGACCAGAACCACAGTTTAAAAAAATTCTTAACAGTATATGCGGAAAAGGTAGGACTCATGGTAGGTACGTAAATTTGATTGGAATGTAATAGAAAATCGGAAGAGGGGATCCAAATGTTTGTTCAAGAGCTCAATTTGTTTTTACGATTTCTGGGAAAACTAGACTTTCTATTGAAATAAATTTAATGTAAACGTTCTACATAATTAACACATATAAGTACTATTAAAACTATTTTTTGGCATAACCTGATTAGGAAAAAGCAAAAAAAAAACATTTTTTTAGTTTCTTCCTAAAAAATAATTTGATTTTGCCGAAACTTGGTGAGGATGTTACGTCTCAAAGAGGACATATATTTTTAAATAGTTGTACTATTTTTTTCCTTCAAACGAACTTAATCTGAAAAGGGCCAAATTTCGTTCACCAAATTTGACGACCACAGTCTTTATGTATGAAAATGTCAGGATAGCATTTTTTCTCTGAACCCCTACTTGAAGATAGTATAAAAAATCATACTTTTGAAAACAAAAATTTTAAAAACAAAAAAATATTAATTAATTTCTTTAGTGTAATTATTGTTTAAACACTCTTTTTCTCCATCCGAACCTTAAACTGTTACATACATAAGACTTAGTACTAGTAGTAATGATAGATATTTTACACCATCTCAAAGTAAGAGGTATCAACGAAAGAAATGCTGGCCTGAATTTTCAAAAAACAAAATTTTGTCTGTCACCTTTCTTATTGAAACTTGAGCCTGTTTAAATGCATTTTTTAGAAAAGAAAGATAATCAATATATGGCTTACAGATAGTTTCAGACATAAAAATTAACCATTTTATATAAGATATAAATAAAATATAAAAATTAGACTTTTAGCGTTTTTTGTTTCAATATATTTGGAGTTATGTCAAAAAATGGTTTAAATAAAATTTATAGTTCTTTTAATTCTCCAAAACATTTGTATTGAACTTCGATAGGAAGTTTATCTTCCCTAGAAGTCATAAACACACATTTAGTGCAGTCATTGAAGCATTACGTCTTCTAAATTTTTTACTAGTAATCGATTTACATGAAATTTTGGAATTAGGCTCATCTACCCTCTAAATTCTAAAGTGATATTGACCCGAACTCTGCTTTCACCCTGGGGGTGGTTGCCACCCCTTCTCGGTGGTGTAAGCAAAAAATGTTCAATAAAGTTTTTCCAAAAACCCAATACTTTTCAAGTTATTGGCAATTGAAAATTCGGAATTTTTTCACGTTATTCATTGGTTTTTTGCAAATATCTCCAAAAATATGCATTTTAATGAAAATTTTATGATGAACAAAATTGTAGCAGGTAAAAAACTGAACAAAAAAAGTGTGCAATATTAAGCGAGATATTAAAAATCAAAGTCGTATTTTATTTGGTCTGAAATTTAATCGATGTATTGAGTGCCATCTAGCGGCGAACTGATACATTTTATGCATTCTAATGAAAAAGGATTTTATAGTGCTTGAACTAAGCTTTAAAATGAGCACTGTTAAAAGTCATTTGCACGTAAAATGCAAATAAGAGGAACATCTAATGTTTTTTTTAAATCAATGGGTTTTATAAGTGTCATTTCCACCAAAATTAAAATTAATCGAATTCCGTCTAGAATTAATTGTAATATAAAGACTTTGATGAATTCTAGCAGTTTGGCAGTTTTAGGACACATATTTTTCAAAAAATGACGATTTTAAGACCTTCTTTTCATAATATCAGAAAAATAATGAAAGATGCGTAAAAAAGTATAATTATGAGAAATGTAGGTTTTTTTGACCAAAATTTTGGTTTGTTTTATTTTCCTGTCACATAAAAATTGACAGAGATATGATTGCGCCATCAGTCTCTCTCGCGCCCTTTGACCCTTTACCGTTTGTTTCAAAATAAAAGGTTTTTCACTATATATTGTAATGAATAAAGTTCTAGTTCTTTTAATTACATTTAAAATGGTTTTTTATAAGCTGTGATAGCTTCAAAATTAAATACTAATCGTATTTTTTTCTACTTAGTACACTGAAAATTCGGACCGTGAATATTTGGACCAACGTGAAAGTACACAGTAATATAGACCCAAAACTATTGTCTCTTTGTTTGTAATGTCTTTTTTATGTATTGTAATGCCAAATTCTTTATAATTACTAATTTGACTGCATTTACAGATAATTCATAAGTTTATATTTTATTTTTTAATAAATAGTGTGATTTTTTACTCTATAATCAAATTATTTTTAATTGTGTAAGCTTATATTTTCAATGTTTTAATTTAGGGGTAGTTTTAAGGGTTGAAAAGCTTAAACATATGAAAGTCCCTTTAGAGAATATGGAACAGCCTTTAAATTCTTTTCGGTTTTTTAAAAAAATATTTTCAAACAATTATTTTATAGAGGGGTTGTTTTTAAGGGTTGAAAAGGAGTTAAATCATGACAAATAAGATAGGTAACGTAAAACAATAACTACTCTATATTTAAATCTTTTTAAGTTATATAAAAGTGATTTTTCGTGATTTTCAATTTAGGGGTCGTTTGCAGGAGTTGCAATGTTTTTTAGGGGCTAAACATGACTTAAACATGAGGTCATTGTGTTAGTGAATACTTCAGAATGGCACTCATTTATATTAATCACGTTTTCTAGCTTTAAAAAGGCTCAATATTATTTTTTCCATTAAAGGGTTGTTTTTACCACTTTGAAGTTAAGGGTAAGGTAAGCCTAATTCCAACATTTCATGCATTTCGGTTACTAGTAAAAAATTTAGGAGGTAAAACCCTATTTTTCGCTTCAATGACTGCACTAATTTTACACCTAAACACTATTTATGTACCTAATCCTAAATTTTCTTACCACCTATATATTGCCAATAATTTTCCAAATTTTTACCCCGACAAAATTTGTTTGGTAATTTAAAAACTTTTGGTTTTTCAAATTTTTTATTTTCTTTTCAAAATTAATCTCCAAAATTCATAATTCGTTTATAGGATTTAATTTTAATTTTGTAAGTCTTTCATGTTTCGAGCTAATAAAGCTTGCTGTTTGTTTTTCTAAGCTCAGTTACAGGGCATTAAACGTATTTGTCTATGCTAATAAGATTTTCTATTTGCACTAATAGAAGAGAGTAATCATTACGAAGAAAATTAAATAACGAATTGAACTGAAACCTTAGTTGGAAGTCTTATCGATTCTTGGAATTTGTAATACTACACGTTTAGTTATATTTGAAAACAGGATGAAGTATTATTGTGCCCTGAAGTCAGTCACCCCTTTAGCAGATTTCATTTTCAATGTCAACAGTAGTGAAATGACTATATTAGAGAATCCATTAATTTTGTCAGTTTAATGCGCTTAAATATTTAAATGGGAATGAAGTAGCTATCAAAGTCGATTTAGTTTTTTAAAATGATTTTGGAGGAGTTTGGTTATTACATATCGGTTGGACTAATCAAAACGCTATATTTTTTGCTAATTAAGGGGTAAAAACTTCATAAAGTATTCACAATATTATATGAATTAAGAAGCATTTCGAAGTTACTTTGAATTTTATTTTTAAATGTTTCAAAAAGTGATGTTTGGTAATTTTTATTCAACAAAATTCAGGATACAAAATATATAGCAAAATGACCAATGGCCAACAGTAAATAATGCGTTTTTAGCTTCTTCAAACATGGCTAGTTCTTTTAGGGCGACAAACGGTAGTTTAGGTATACTGACATACATATGAAAAAATGAACAAATGAAAAAACATCATCCACGTTATGATGACCTAGTACTAGACTTCATCTTGGACATCATATTTTATACTTTTTCTCACCTCATTTTTATTTTGTAGTTGTACTGAGAATGCATTTTATTTTTTTTTTATGTTTATGTAGTGACTCCACCGGTACCAGCGTTTATAGGTAAGAACACATTTTAGAGTTTTGGGTATTTTTTCGGTGCTTTGTGCAGCTTCGACCCAAACTCAGCAGCTGAGCACTTTTTTCATTTCTGCAATGCTTCATCAAATAATCATCAATCGCTTATATGCTTATAATATTCTGAACCATACCTTTTAAGGATTTGACATCAGAAATGTACAGCCTGATGTAGGTACATATGTGATGACAAATCCTTACAGGCGTATCTGGGGGATGTTGTGTCGAGAAGGGGTCTTTTCGGCAGCTTTTGTCACTTCTCCTGAAATGGCATCTTTACAGTTAACACTCTTGATGTCTCTTCCAGCAATAGTTTGCCTCATATCACGTATGGAAATGTGGAATCTCTTGGAATGATTCAATGCACATAGGTTTGGTTGGTACCACATTTAAGAGATCTAGTCTAACAATCAGTCAGTTAAAAACTGTGTCTTGCCTTACCCCTGAAGTTTTTGTTCTTGTTTTGCTCACCAGTCTGGAGAAAAAAAATAGCCTTCAAAACAAAGTCAGTAATATTTTTCATTTTCGGTTCAGCCATACGAGTTCAGGGGGATCCAGAGAACGGTGGTTAAAGGCGAACACCTTTCCGAGCACTTGAAGGTCAGTGAGTTCCAAAAGACTAAAAATATAGTAATTTTTGTGGATGTAAACCTAAGATCGATTCTTTTCATACAATTGGTGAGGAAATACAAGTCCAAAGCCATAGAAAAGTCCACACTTACTTTGGTTGAGTTTGAACGAGTTTGCCCACTCCCCTTAACTTAACAGAAAATATATTGCTAATTGTTTTGATAGAACACACAGATGTTCTAAAACCACTTATTTATGAGTTGGCCAAAATTTCTTTTAGACTATCAAATAATCAAACCAGCTTACTTTTTATTCTGACTTTACTCCCTTTGTGAGCGAATGTGTCATCCCTGGCAATTTTAGGTTCCTTTCATTTTGTAAAATGTTTTTATGTATTATTTTCCTGATGCCCACTTCACGGATAATGTGAACCAAATTTTAATGATGTTGGCAAGTTTAATTTCAAATCTCTGCAGTATCTTATTCAAATTCTAAAAAATAGGTAAGGGGGCTGAATCAAAAAGCACAAAACCAAAACCACCCCTCACTGTTTAAAATAACAATGTACAATTTTGGGTATTAGCGTTTTCACAGAAATCGAATTTTTTTCAAAATTGGTGTTTCATAACATAAAAAAGAAAATGAGTTTAACTAGGGCCACCCTCTACAGTACTTCTTGGTTTGTGTACTCCAAATTTGATTTGATGATCACATAAAAAAATAATTTAGATACCCAGTGATCTTACCTGCTTTTGTTATTTGCGACTAATTTCAAATATTATTATATTATATTTACATATTTGATAGAAGGTACTAACAGAATCCTTCTTCTTAGTACACTTAGGAAACTGCTGATAAATTAATTGAATGGATAAACTTTAGTTTTCCGGGCTGTGTTGCCGTAGTCTATTGGAGTTGTTAATAACGTTTCATCTGCAAGTACTACAGACATCTTCAGCGGGCGTACGTGGCATCTTGTAAACTGCTAGCGCGTAAAGAAATACACTCTAGCAGTGGAGAACTAGTTTTTGTTTGTGTCTGTCTGGCTATGACGTGTCCTGACTGGCCAATGACAAACAAGGGGCGGGGCCTACAAGCGTCATTAATAGCGTGAGTTTCGCGCGTCGAAGAGCGGGATTTGAATATTCTATTCTGTTTAAGACCTCCTTATTGTCTATTAAAATTGGTTTGGTGTTAATACATTTCTGTGGCTTCCCATTGGAGGATCTGGTTGTATAACGTGATCTCCTGGAAGTAGCAAATCAGCAATTTCGTCCTGATGTTGACAATGGGTCACTGGGATCTTTAGTATATCGGAGGATGTGGCGATTTTGTTGAGTATGTTCTGTTTTCTGAACACATTCCCAATGCGGAGAAATTCGGTTCTAATTTATAGTCAGTCGTCCTACCAAAAAATACCGTCTATCTCAGTAACTTGCGATATTTATAAAAGTCATATTGGGCTAAATCATCATATTTTTGGGTCTAGAATCTGGAGTTTAGAGATTAGACATTATTAATGAACCACCTTGTATATCAAACACATATTTTGCTTTAAATTATCTCCGACATATCGGTCTTTTAACAGCTTTAACCTGGTGCTTACCATTTGGATTTACTGTTAAATTTGATTTTAAAAAGGCAATATTTAGCTTCGCAGTATCTAAAAACCCCTAAAACCCAAATTATTTGCTTTTCAGGTCTCCGAAAACCGCCAGTAACACCAGCAGTACCCATGAAACCCTTGTACTGGACGAGGATCGTAGCCGCTCAAGAAGTCACCGACGCTCCCGAAGACAAGACTGCCATCTGGAAGGAGCTCAACGAACTGCCGCTAGAGAGTCTTAACGAATTTACTGAACTCTTTTCTAGGCAAGCGCCAGTCAGGAAAGTGGTAGTTAAGAAGGTCGAGGAGAAAGAAAAGGTCGAAGCTGTGAAGTTGCTGGACAACAAAAGGTCACAAAACGTCGGCATTTTGGCACAAAGTTTAAGAGTCGATATGCAAGAAATCGAGAACGCCATCTATAATTTTGATACGTCTGTTGTTAATTTGGAGAGCTTACAGCAAATTTACGAAGCGGTAAGTGTAGGTTTTTGAAATTGAATTACATGAAAAAAATGAAGGCCGGCTTCAATACCAAATATAAACTCAATCTTGAAAGTTCGAAGACTCAGGAAACGTGTGAAGGTACAGAAAATTAACAAAACTCTAGGATATACATAAACATGGTGTAACATAATGCACTGCAGACATACTTACTCACAATGAAATCGCAAGGCCCAGGAGAAAGAGATGTTTAAATTAAATATTGTTTTGGTAAAACATAGATGATATAGTAAGGAGTAAATGATTACAATTTTAATAAAAACTACAAAGGAGTTTAAGTACTTTAGGCATTGTACCATAACTAAACATCGATTTTGGATGCCATGAAAGTGTTTGTTTATTGTTAATTAAAAAAATGCAATAACGACTACAATATTAATTGATAAAATAATTTATATTTAAAAACGAACCGACTTCAGGTGACTTAAAACAAAAACCGTTTAGAAACCGTTTGCAATCAATCACTATTTTCAGACATATCTTCTTTTTTATCTTATTTAAGGTACAATTCAATAGAAAATTTTAGCGTATTCTTATCTCTCACTTTTCTCCCTCTCTAATTTTTATTCTTTGACAATATTTTCCAAATATATTTCCACTTTTTTATTTGTTTTATTATTTGGACCACTTTCTATAAATGTAACTCTAAGTCACTTTATATTGCATCCACACTGTATATGCTTCTGTGTATTGGTCATCTCTATGTAACTTATTGGTCTATCATTTTCTGTATCTATTGTTTAAATTATTCCTGTATACCAATGATTTTACTTCGCCCCATATGTCTAGTATTCCATTAATGCAACTGCTCATGGTCTACCCTATATAACAAAATGCACCTTTTTGAACCACATTTTATAACAATACTTTTACTCAACTATTTATTTCAACAACCCTGCTTGCTTGCTTCTAAAATTTTTTGGACTTAAGTTTATTATTATACCCCGTCCTACGTCCTATAATTCAAATATCCTAATTGCTTTTGCTTACATAACAACTTTCTGATATACCCTGAATAACAATAATTTTACCCCACCCTTACTTCAAACACCTTGTATAAGCAACTACTGTGTTCCAAATTGTATAACTTTTTTATACCGCCCTGTATAACCTTATATTTCAACCATGCTGTATATTCAATTGCTTCTGACAATTTTTAAAGCCTTTTCTATAACAGTAATTATTCTCCGTCCTATAACTCAATGTCTACTCTGTATAACTATAGTTTTGCTCCACTCTTATTTCAACCACCTTGTATACGGAACTACTTAAGTACCACCCAATACAATATTTTTAGAAGCACCCTGTATAAATATTTCAATTCCAACTTATATTTCAACCATCCTATGTATACAACTGCTTATGTATCACCTAATATCAAATGAACGCACGCACTCACCTACAACCGTATGCCATATAGAAGCGTTCGCTAACAACAAATTTTCATTTCGATAAACTAACTGAATATTTACGCCAATACACGTGACTATAAGCCCCCTAACTTAACTTCGTCTCTAAAAAAACTTACTTCAAACGAATCAAAATGAAAACCATTACAAACATCCTGTACGATATACTTTCATGGCATATCTTGACATTTAAACTAGATATTTATGATGAAAATTTGACATTTACCATGATGTTTACAGTTTTTTTTTTCATATATTTTTCCGATTTTCAGAAAAATATTAAGTTTTACGTTATAGAAAAATATAAGGAATCAAGCTGGAACCTATCTCTGAAGAATACAATTATAATTGTTTTCTGAACGATATTTGTGGCATATTTTTCAATGTCTAAGTACTCCTTGGGAAATAACACCACAGTTTAAAGAAAATTGCTGTATATTCCAAACGTTTCGGGGTCTAGGTCAGACCCGGTTGTCAATAGTAAAGAAACTATGGGTAAAAAAGGCACAATTCTAAGATGTAAATTAAAATATTTGATAATGTGTATTATTTGATCTCTGACGTAACTAAGAGAATTTTATTTGTAATATACAGGGTAGCACAGAAATTTCTAAAGATCATATAATCATAAAGTTCATTTCAAATTGGAAGAATTTGAAAGGGAGATCTTCAGAATTTTATGGTGCGACTTTGTTATAAGATTTTCCAAAATGCGACCAAAGAACTTTGTTGATTCAATGATCACATTAAAATCATAAGGGAAAACCTAGGAAAAACCTTATGAACTATCCCGATATTGGGTTGTTCACAAGGGCATGACCATTAGCAATTTCTTCCTTAATCCTCGGCAACCAAGAACGACTGAATTCTACGGAGGTAGTAGCGATACAATCGTTTTCATTTAAGAAAATTAAAGCAGACTCTTTTAGTTTATATAAAACAAAATATACCGCTTACTTTACAATCACAAACATGAATTTACAGAACAAGAACGTAAACATCTTAGTCCACACTATTCTAAACCGCCCCATTTATATGGGTTACCTAAAATTCATAAACCCAACATTCCAAACTAAAAGAGTCTGCTTTAATTTTGTTAAATGAAAACGATTGTATCGCTACTACCTCCGTAGAATTCAGTCGTTCCTGGTTGCCGATGATTAAGGAAGAAATTGCTAATGGGCATGTCCTTGTGAACAACCCAATATCGAGATAGTTCATAAGGTTTTTCCTAGGTTTTCCCTTATGATTTTAATAAGATCACTGAATCAACAAAGTTCTTTGGTCGCATTTTTGGCGAATGCACTATCTTAAAAACAAAGTCGCACCTAGGAACGCCACATAAAATTCTGAAGATCTCCCTTTTAAATTCTTCCAAATTGAAACGTACTTTATGTTTATATAATCTTTAGAAATTTCTGTGCGACCCTGTATATTACAAATAAAATTCTCTTAGTTACGTCAGAAATCACATAATACACATTGTCAAATATTTTAATTTACATCTTAGAATTGTGCCTTTTTTACCCATAGTTTCTTTACCATTGACAACGGGGTTTGACCTAGACCCCGAAACGTTTGGAATATACAGCAATTTTCTTTAAACTGTGGTGTTATTTATCAAGAAGTACTTAGACATACAATCATAATATTAAAATTTCTTGAGGGGTTTTTGAGAAAACAATGAAGATTCATTGAAATTCACTGAAATCTAGTCCCTTATTTACTTTTTGTTTTCTGATTTTGTAGAAAACCGCAAATCTAATGTTATAGACAATTATATGGGACCTTTTTGTAATGTTCCTGAATCTAATACAGTTTAAATCATCAAAATTGCCCAAGCCGTTTTTGAATAATCGCTTGTCATACATAAAAAAAGTTGCAGACGAATTGATAACCTCCTCCTTTTTGGAAGTCTGTTAAAAAATGTACATGAAAAAACTTTTCCAGATTTTAATCAATTACTCCTTGCTACAGCGTCTATGTTTTACTAAAACAATATTAAATTTAAACAACTCCTTCTGGGTGTTGCGATTTCTTTGTCAGCGAGTATATTTTAGCAGGAGATAGTGGTCTGTAAGAGTTAAAGCGTCCTAACAAAGAATCTATCTTGTATAGCTAAAAACCTATTCCACCTAACCTAACCTATTCTATCACGTTTCTTGTAATTTAAATACACCTGGCAACCTTGCCATGTATGATAGTTTTTAGAAACGTGTTGCTTTTCTATCTATTTTGATCATTTATGATATGATTTCTATTGTTCAATAGATCATTTCAAAGGAAGACATTTAGTGAAAAAACAATGTCATTTTGTTTCATTGACTGAAGCGTTCTAAGGCATTTTTAATACACATAGTTGTTTTTTAACTTTCTCTTGCCTTAGTAAAGCTTTAATAATATTTTATTGATCTACATTGAAATTTCCAAAATGAAAAACAACAATAAAAATGTAAGTACTTAAATGTACCATACCCGATACTACCAACATAGAACTGAGATATTTTACGAGTAACATGAATATCATAAGAAAACTCACGAAGAGTTCTCTTGTTTTTTACTCCATGTACATCACTTCCATACTCCTGTTTCCTAAGCATAAACAAAAATGATATTCACAATTGAAAACCACCCACAGCAAGCGAATTTAACTCATTGTTGCCATGTTTTCTGTTTCATTAACACTGTTGAAAATTATAAATTAATTTTGCCTTAAATATCTCTTCATTTAATAACAATGATGAAAGATTTTTGATTGTTCTGTTCAGTTGATAAATTTATTGCCTACTTTAGTTGACAACTTTGAACAACAATATTTCTAAGAAACCCTAATCTTTTTTATGTAAAAATGTTTCTATTAGATAGAAAGAACAGCCAATTGGAATACATTCGATAACGCTTGGACACGTCGATTTGTATAAAAAAATTATATAGGGTGTGTCATCTGAGAGTGGCCAATACTAAATTTGTTATTTTAAATGCAAGCCCCTGTATATATATTTTTTGGATTCTCCAGAAAATTCTCAACAAAATTCATGCACAATATCCTGCACCTATCTTCAACTGTTTCGAAAATATTAAGTGTTTTCAGATTTATTACAAAAATTAACATTAAAAAATTGTTTTATTTCAAAAATTCGCTACTCAATACTTAATTCCCATTTAGCTCTTGATATTGAGATAGTAAGTAAAAACCATTCCTGCGTTCCTTTCTACTGATGTCAAAACTCATAGCCTTGGCATCTTGTTGTCTGCCTGCATAACAGTGGTGATCAGTGTCAGTGCTATTGTCGTTTGAATGTCGTTAACGATACGTAATAATATCAGAAAAATGGTTCATTTAACAGAAATGTACAATCTACAAATGATTGGTTATGGAGGTAACACACGAACACAAACAGATGTTTCTCGCATATTTCAGGAAAATTTTTCAAATTTGGCGCCTGTGTCCAAGAAATAATTAGCAAATAGAAAAGCAGTTTCGCGAGCTTGGGCATGCAAGACAGATAAAAAAAGGTAGCTGCCAATGCTGTAAGTGATAATACGAAATTAGATATTATGCTTAAGTTTCAAGAAAACCCACATAATTCTGGTCGAAAAGCAGCCCCACTGTTCAACGTTAGCCACACATAAATTTCTCGAGTATTATAAGAAAGTAAAATGCATGTCTATACAATGATGCCGACTCAGGAGACCATGGAAGACAATTTCGATAGGAGAACTTATTTCTGTGAACAAATGATGGTAAGGTTAGGTAACAATGTGATCCAATTAGAAGATGTTTTGTTTTCTGTTAAGAACCCATTTACACTTAACGGTTATGTTAATCGTCAAAATTGTCGCTATTGGTCTACTGAGAATCCTCACTGGATGACAGAGAAACATATGCAATATCCTGAAAAAGTTATTGTTTGTGCAGGAATTGTTGGAAATCATATCGTATTGATGGCAACTTGAATGGAGTTAAATATTTAGAACTGCTCCAAAATAATGTCGTGCCAAGTTTTACAAACTTATATCCTGATCCAGTAAACCCACAAGTTCCTGCCAATACAAAATGGTTTCAGCAAGATGGAGCACCGCCTCATTACGAAATCAATGCCCGGCAGTACCTGAACCAAATTTGTACAAATCGGTGGATTGGGAGGCACGGATCGATGAAATGGCCAGCACGATCTCATGAATTGACGCCATTGGACTACTTTTTGCGAAGATATGTCAAAAGTACTGTCTACAAAACTAAACCCCTCAACTTAGATGACCCAAACAGACGAATCACGCTTGGGATTAGAACAGTCACGCCTGAAATGTTATTTTTTGTAATAAATCTGAAAACACTTAATATTTCCGAAACACTTGAAGATAGGTGTAGGACATTGTAAATGAATTATGTCTAGAATTTTCTGGAGAATCCAAAAAATAAATAATATACATTGCATTTAAAATAGGCAAGTTGCTACTGGCCACTGTCACATGACACATCCTATATATTTTTTGTTGAAATAATGCGCAGTTAAAAATACAAATCGACGTATCCAAACATTTTTGCCTACAAGCCCTCTTTTATTCGTTATCAAATCTTTTACATTTGGCTTTCCACACTGTATAAATTTAGCAAGTGTGAATTTAGACAATATTTACTACGAAACTTTTGAAACAGGAAAATCCAATTTATCATTATATTTGAGTAAATATAAGAGATAACATCGGTATTTGCGTTAAAATTTACAGTTGTTGTTATGAAATGAAAACAATGGCATCACTTTTTTATAAATTGAGCCTGATATTAATTAATAAGAGATTTATTAATAACAAACAACATCCGTTTAATTAATTAACTTTGATTAATTATTTGTCAGTTTAAATTTGTTTTGAGTATTTTTTATATCGATACATACCTAATAAATATCCTGGGTTGATAAGAGTTATCAGGTCATTATCACTTATGGATACAAAAAAACTATTTCTTGCATATTCGCATGTTGGGGATCACCTTCCCCCTCCCAATGAAAAGGAGAAATAGTTTCATTAAATTACAGAATCTTAAAGCCCATTTATTTTTACCCCTAGTTTACAGGAGGAATTGCTAGTCACTCGGGATACTAAAAGTTCATATTGTTTTAGCGTGCCACCAATGAGGAACTAGAAGTTATAAGGGACCACATAAATTCCAAACCTGGTGTACCTCTAGACAAGCCTGAGCAATTTCTGTACGACTTGTCACAAATTTCGCATTTCGCAGAAAGGATATCGTGTCTGATGTTCGAAGTGGAATTCGACAACGCCATTAATTCCATTGGATACAACCTGACAAATATTAAAACAACCTGTGATGTAAGTAGGCACAACACCATCAAATATCATCCAGTTATTTCCCTCCAGTCATCGATCTATTTATGAACAAAAGTTCTCACTTACACTGAATGTAATTCAATATTCACTTTTTGAAATTTCACAGTCTCTTGCATGTAAGACAGTATATTGTTTCCGCGTAAAATCCTATCACTATGTGTACTCACCTACGCATATTCGTTGTCCCTAGTAAATTTTATAATCATATTGAATCCCGTTTTCTTTTTAATTCCATACGTTTTTAATAGATTAATTCTTATACATTAACCACACACGGCTCAAATGTTTTAAGACTCAAATATTTAGGTACAAATACAAAAATACAAGTATTTAGGTCCTATTTCTTCTCTTTTTGGTGACTTGTCTCTAGCTATTTTAACTATTCTGCAGTCTAGCATTCTGTTTACATGGTTATTCCAGTTTCTTTATCTGTGTTTATTTTCACATTGCATTTTCTTCGTTTCCGATTACTCCTTACTCGATCTCTCATCCTATTTTCTGTTATTCCTCTTAGTATTCTTATCTCTGCTTTATAAATTCATTCTTTTATTCATGTTTTAATGTGTTTGTTTCTCCATATTGTATTGTATAAACATTCTACTACTTTCCTTCTGAATCTGAGTTTTGATATCTTCCTCGATTCCTCCATACCTGGATATTATGATCCCCAAGTAATTGAATTCCATAGTTTGCTCTATGCTTATGCAGTCTGCTTCTGTCTTACATCTGATGGGATCTTTGCCAATTACCATTGATTTGTTTTATATAGATACTCATGTTAAATTATTTTGCAGACGTATTGATTCTGTGTATCAATCTCACGTTGAACTATCAGTAATACGTCATCTGGGTACCATAGTATTTTGATCCCCGTTCTATATTGTGATTCTTCGTTGACATTTCTTATTACTTCGTCCATTGTTAGACTGAATAATAAGGGACTCAACCTATCTCCTTGGCTGGGTCCCATTCCAGTCTATATTGGGTCTGTTAGTCTTAAGTCTAGTCTAGCTCTATTTTGCTACATTTGTAAATATTTTCAATAGTTTTGGTGATATCTAAGGAGATGTCTCTGTTATATAGGAGGTAAATCATCTCTGTTGCTTTCATTCTAATGATTTAGTTATTGATATAACAAAGAATGACTGGCTCCTGATATTCATTTGTTTTTTAAATTTGTTGTTTTCAGATATACAGGTTACAAAAAATTCTAAACATCATGTATGACAGTTTAAACAGCTTTAAAGTTGAAAGAATTTGAAAGAGATGTAGAATTTATAAGTGGCGTTCCTAGGTACGAGTTTGATATACGATAGCGCATTCTCCAAATATGTGATCAAAGAATTCTTTTATTTCAGTGATTCCATTAACGTCATGAGGGAAAATCTAAGAAAAACCTTATGAACTATCCCAATAGTGGGTTGTTCAAAAGGATAAATTAGTAATGGCCATCTCCTTTTTTCTTCACCTGTAGCGATTTCGACTTTGATCTTAGAATGAGATTTGTGAAATGCTACGATTAGGTCGGTGCTCATATACGGTGTCGAGAGTTGGACACTAAAAACAAATGATATAAACGGATTGGAAGCTCTCGCAATGTGGATATACCGCAGAATACTTAAGATACCATGGACAGCCAAAATAAGAAATACATACCTTATTAATAAACAACGAGAACTCTTCAACACTATATAAAAAAGAAAAACTGCATACCTAGGTCACATCATGCGTAACCATAAGTACCAACTTCTCCAGTTAATTATCGAGTACAAGATCGAGGGCAGAAGAGGATTGGGACGGAAGAAAATGTCGTGGCTGTGGAATGTAAGACAATGGACAGGCATGCGTGATATACAGACGTTGATCCACACAGCCAGAGATAGGAAAGTTATGGCAAGTGTGGTCGCTAACATCCATTAATGGATAAGCAGAGAAAGAAGAAGAATCTCCTTTTGAACAACCCAGTATCGGGATAGTTCATAAGGTTTTTCCTAGGTTTTCACTTATGACGTTAATGGGATCACTGAAATAAAAGAATTATTTGATCACATTTTTTTGGAGAATGCGAATCTTATATCAAAGTCGTACTTGGGTACTCCACTTATAACTTCTAAAGACAACTCTTTCAAGTTCTTCCAACTTGAAGCTGTTTAAACTGTAATTTTTGGTATTTGTAACACAAGTATTAGGAGTCTGTGGATAGATACTTCTTTCTTATCACATTAATGCTCTCACTTTATGCTAAAACCCAGATAAACAAATTTGTCTAGTTTACATAACAAATTATAAAGTTTAAAGACTTCTAATTCAGTTTCACATATATCAAATTCTGCAATTTAAATATATCTTTTGTACCGTAGTACTTCGTAAATAGTCCTGAACTCAAGGAAATCATGGCTATTATTTTAACACTCGGAAATTACATGAACGGAGGAAACCTTAACAGAGGTCAGGCAGATGGTTTCGGTTTAGAGATTTTATCAAAACTCAAAGACGTAAAATCGAAAGATTCCAAAGTAACACTTCTGCATTTCGTAATTCGAATGTACATGAAGAAAATCAAGAATCCATTCGAGCCAAATCTTCCTCTACCAGTACCTGAACCTGAGAATATTAGGAGAGCAGCTGCAGTTGATTTTGAAGAAGACAAAATGAATTTGCAGAAGCTACTGCAGCAACTTGAAGGTGAGTTTTTACATGATTTTCTTAATCCACTTTTTGAAAAAGCTACACTCTATTAAGCTAATTTTGATATAACTATGTAACCCCGATAACAACGCAATAATATTACAGTTTGGTGATAATAAACCAAACAGCTAATTTCTCATAGAGGTGCGAGTTGCAAAATGTGGAAGTCTCCACTTGCATATAGGTGTGGCTAAAACAGAGATATCTAAACTTTTATGTAATTTGTATTTTTGCAACTTCAAATGTCATTTTGACTTATATCCAACACTTATTAATGAAGTTAAAATTAAAATGATACAAATTTGAATTTAATATCTATTATATTGAATACCTAAGGAGGAGCTTGATGCTTTGATAATAATTTTTAGGGTTTGGGGTATATAATATACGGATACCCTGATAATATCACTCCGGATTTCTGCCTATTTCACATCACAGCAATTTTCTCCTAAACCACTGGAATTTGATATCAGTGTATTGTTTGGTGACCCAATCAGGAGTACATATCGTAAATGAAGAAATTTTGATTTTTGAGGTACTTCTGAAGGGAAAAACTAAAAAAATCGACCGTTTACCCCCTATCTCCGAAACTACTGGGACTAAAATTTTGAAAAAATAGGGAATATTGAACGTTGCCCGAACTTTACAGAAAAATTCAGGAGAAATCATTAATTTTAATTTTGGGGGGCAAATTATAGAATTAAATAAAAAATGAAAAATTAAAAATTTTTCAAACGCATCATGTGATACATCAAATAAAAGGTCTCATTCTGAGAAACATAAATATTTCTTTTCATAATTTAAAAATTAGTTTAAAAGATATTAACTAACAACTTATACATATAAATTTATGATTAGTATGGGGATCTCGGGAACTAGAGGAGATAGAGCAATGGTTAAATTGGGAAAGATTTGCAGTTTTACTAGCCAAATTTAATGACACTTTGGAATTTTTGTAAAAAGTCATGGCTTACTAGATATTTTGAAAAAACGAAATTCTGTCGAATTACTCAAATCCCTCTAGCTCCTTTGTTTTTGATTTTATAAAAACATGTAAATATCATAATTGAAGGCAATTGTATGCCGAATATGAATGTCATGTCCTCGTTTGCGTGACAGCTCTCGTTTTCGAGATATGACGCAAACTTTTTTTGAATGGAAACCAGAGTTGGCTATGACCTCAAAAAATGGGACATTTTTAGAGCTTTTCAACGATATAATACTCGATATAGTTATTCATAAAAATAACGAAGTTATGGATGCTTATTTCTCTTACTTTCACTTTTAACGTAGGTAGTCATGAAAAAGATTGTTTTCACTTTGACGTTTCCTCATTTGAGAGTAATTCTATTAGAAGTGCTGAACTAACAGTCGATATTGACAAGTTTTCGTAATAAAATGGAATATTCTAACGAAGAAAAACTGAATATGGTAGAATGTTATATCATATGCCATAAAAATTCAGTTCGTGCAACTGAGGAATACTTTCATAGATTTTAATCGTCGTCAACCTGCTCTATGTACATTTAAGAGGCTTTACGATAGTTTACGCAGATATGGATCTTTTACTAAACCACCAAAGGAACGTAATCAAATTAACGAAGCAGCACAAATAAGTGTTTTGGCAATGGTAAATCAAAATCCATCTACATCAACTCGTGAGATTGCAGCAGAAGCTGGCACATCTCAACGAATTGTAGTTAAGGTACTGGAAGCGCACAAGTTCCACCCGTACAAACTTTCAGTACCTCAAACTTTGCATGCTGGTGACGAACATCGACGTATTTTGTTTTGTACATGGTTTAGAGACGTGCCTTCACAATCCACAGTTTCCATTAAAGGTGTTATGGTCAGATGAAACTAGATTTACTAACTGCGGTATGTTCAATAGACACAATGAGCATATCAGGGCTAAAGAAAACCTTTTCCATGTAGAACAAAGACGACCCCAGATAAAATTTGGTTTTAATGTTTGGTGTGGTATCATTCTGGGGCCTTTTATCTATGAAGAATCACTTACTCGGGAGCGCGACTTGCATTTCTTGCAATACACTTTCAGAACTCGTTTAGAAATTGAGTGGTTCCAACATGATGGAGCACCTGCTCACAACTCGTTATTAGTACGACAACATTTAGAAAATATCTATCCAAACCATTGGATAGGAAGAAATGGCCCACGCGAATGGCCCACGCGAATGGCCACCCCGGTCTCCCGATTTGGCAGTTATAGACTTCTATTTATGGGGTGTGCTAAAAACAAAGTATTCAAAAGAAAGTATGAAACAGTTGGTGACCTAAGGGAGGCGGTATTACAAGCAATGGAAGAAATTGATAGGCGGACTGTGAGGAAAGCGGTAATGTCAATCTTAAAACGATGCAATTTTTGTCTAAATAACAATGGTAGACTCTTCGAACATAAATTGTAACCATTATTATGTACTTTAATTTCTTAAGTTTTTATTAAGTACCTACTTATTTAGTTTTTTCGTTATATCTGATATACCTAATAAAAAATTCGTTCAATATTTTTTGGAATAGTTATTAATAAATCAATCTATTATTTTTATGAATAACTATATCGAGTATTACATCGTTGAAAAGCTCTAAAAATGTCCGATTTTTTCAGGTCATACTCAACTATGGTTTCCTTTCAAAAATATATAAATTTTTCTCATATATCGAAAACGAGAGCTATCACGCAAACGAGGACATGACAATCATATTCGGGATACAATTCCCTTCAATTTTGATATTTACAGTTTTTTATAAAATCAAAAACAAAGGAGCTAGAGGGATTTGACTAAATCGACAGAATTTTGTTTTTTCAAAATATCTAGTAAGCTATGACTTTTTATAAAAATTCGAAAGTGTCATTAAATTGGGGCAGTAAAACTGCAAATCTTTCCCAATTTAACCATTGCTCTATCTCCGCTAGTTTCCGAGATCCCCATACTGATTATCAAAAAAAACTTACCCTGTATATATATATTCATGAATACGAGACTATCACAGTTTCACAGTTTTTGGTACTTCCACTTTTCGTTTAATGCCATAACTTTGGTGCCTAAACTCCTCCAAACCTCTACAAGATCTTAAACTGAAGATTTTTTTACTGATTTATACCGTTAGAACATATTAGTATCTAAATGAGTCATAATAAGCCTCACGTTAGCTCCTGAAGGACGAATTATTTTCAAAATATACGCAAGTTTGAAGGCATCGTTAATGAAAAAAAATCAAAAATAAAAGGCACATCGGACCACTTGGAGCTTATTTGTGTTTACAAAGACTGTACCTGAAAAAAAATAGCGAAAAAAATAATTGAACATGTCCAAAAATGCATACGAAAATTGCCAAAAACGTAATTTTTGTAATTTAGCCAAAATTAAAAGCGCTATATCTCCGGCGATTTTTAATCGATTTGGACTTACAAAAACAAAAATAAAAGATCTGTTTATATAGTATATAGAAAAAAATATTGAAATAAAATAATATATATTGTTATCTACATTTAGCCACTAGAAAATATTGGAAAATGATAGAATCGTCAAAAAATAGGCTTGTTATAACACTATATATCTCAGGTTATTAATATTTTTTCTTTATATAAAATTCTTTTAATTACTCATGAAGAAACATTTCATTCTGTTTTTATACGTTAAAAAATATCAAATACGCTCTTCTTGGCAAGCGTATCAATATAAGCGAAAAATAGCTAAGAACTACCTGTTTTTAACTGTTTAAAAGCTTAAAGGTTCAAAGTTTCACGAAGCTCTACTTTTGCAGAGTACCCAGAGGACCCACTGCGGACTGTTTGGGAAAAAAGTAATGTTTTCACCCCTGTACAACCCTATTTCACCCACTTTTAAGTGTAATTTGAAAAAAATACATGCATACTGTAATTAGTTATAATTCTGCAAAGTTTGAAACAAACATTTACTGTGTCGTATAAGTTTTTCAAGAAAAGTGTACCGGTACCCGTCTCCAGGGTCTATCTCTATACCAAAATTCAACATAAACGATTCAGCAATTTAGGCGTGAAAGCATAACAAACAAACTACCTCACTTTGGCACTTACAATATTAGTATTATTTAATATTGCACTTTTTGCAAAAAATCTCTCATTAATGAATGAAAACAGTACAGGTGAAATTGGTCAGAAACTAGGCCATATTGTGTTTTAAACGTCCATGTTTTAGAATAACCGCTTGATAAGAGGAGGATAAGAGTTAATCCTATATTAACTTTAAGTCAGTTAAGAACGTAAGAAAACTTGTAAAAAATTTTCATTAG